>JAQQRT010000042.1:0-13857 GCA_028454225.1 Lasioglossum leucozonium | reverse complement strand
AAATTCTAAATCGCCTCTTTCAAATAAACAAAAACTAACTGTGCCAATATTATCTAAAATAACCATGTATTAAGACCCTTGAATATTAAAACTTAAAATTCTTTTGTTGTATGTTTACAGAGCGTGTAAACTTCACCTAAAAGGCGGACGCCTAACCTATAAGTGAATGGGCACATTGTCATACGCGCTAGAAATATGTTAAAATGCACGAAGGAGTATTTCAATTTCCTATGTATGATGGATATAGCATCTCAAAACATGTATTTTCACTTTAGTAATTCCAAATTATCGATAACATTCCTCTGTTTTTATAAATTAAGTGTCAAAGACGGTACTTATTTTTCCACAGAAACGCCCATGTTACTCCTCTTCGTCAATGAATTAGTATATGCGCCACGTCGCGCCACGCGATGATTTTTACATTATTATAAAGTAGAGATTTTCTACTTTATTGTAGTACCAAAATAAAATTGCTATACGTTGCTATAGCATACTAATTTTTACAACGAAGTTACGTCGTTTTACGTTCACGCTCGTGACAATCACAGCCCAGGCTGGGCGCGCGTTCCGAACGCACCCGATGCCGTCGCCACTTAGCGGTTTGTTTACTCTACTCGTTGAAACCTATGGATTGGTTTGATTTTTATTTTTATTTTGCTGTAAACCCAAAGATTTGTCGTAACACAAATACGTTTAGATATATTTCATTTACATTTGTTTATAAGTTATTAGTTTATAAGTTATTAGTTTCTAGCAACCGAACGCTCCTATTTAATACTTTTTTGACTCATTTGACTCTGTTATTGTGATCTCTGACATGTGATCTCTGTTATTTCTTTTGTTTTATTTATATTTTTGTTATTATATTTTTAATTTTTTATTATATTAAAATAATAAACAATAATATGCAGCAGATTATTTATAGATTGAAACCTTATACTAAACCAAAGAATAATTCTTTCCCGTATGTCTGAATCTCCAAAAAGTAAATTAGTAGGTAAATTATATTAACATTCTTTTTTTCCATAATTAAAAATGACGTCTTCTCTTTGATAATATCTACTACTTGTTAAATCATTCTGTGTTACATAGATCCATTACTAACGTCGTTGTACATTACATTTAATTATAAATCACTTAAAATATATTGTTTAATTAACAAAAACCAACTAAATGTTGTGAAAAGTTAATAATTATTCATATTTTATACGACTGTAAACATATCAATTGATAAATATAGAAAAATAGGCGATTTAGAATTTTGTCCAGCTAAAAAGGCCATTCGGCACACTGTGCGCCGTCAAGATGTCCGTGAGCTGACGTCGCGCCTCCTCCGCGTCGTCGATGTCATCTCCTCCGGCGAGAATATCGTCGACATACGAGTTGGTTCGGAGCATCGTTGCACCTTGCGGAGATCGAGCCTTTTCATCGTCGGCAAGCTGAAGGAGCACTCTTGTGGCGAGGTACGGAGTCGACGTCGTGCCGTAGGTCACTGTCGTCAAACGAAAATCTCGAACTTCCTCACTTGGATCGGTTCTCCAGACGATCCTCTGCCAGTCTCGGTCCTCTGAGTGCACCTTAATCTGCCGAAACATTTTTACAATGTCCGTGGAGAAGGCGTGTCGAAAGAATCGCCACCTCGTAATGACGGCCCAGAGGTCAGTTTGGAGCTTCGGTCCTGCTGCCAGGTAATTATTCATGGAACTACCTTTGCCTGAAACATATGAACCGTTGAAAACTACTCTTATTTTCTTTGTAGCCCCATTCTCCCACCACACGGCGTGATGCGGAAGGTAATTCTCCCCCCCCACCAGTCGAGTGTCTCGAGACTAACTCCATGTACCCGAGCCGTTCGTATTCCTCAAGAAATTCGGAATAATTCCGTCGTAGCATCTCGTCCTTCTCTCGTCGTCTTTCGGAAGAGACGAGCAAGCGAACGACAGCAGTTCGCGGAACCCCGACATCGGCGCTCGGGGTGGTAATGAACGGCAAGCGCACGACGTAGCGTCCTTCCTGGTCTCTTCTGTGCGTGTCGTGGAAATATCGTTTGCATGCCTCATCCTGAGGCGAGCTTATCGGCATCGATGATACTTCCTCCAGCTCCCAGAACCTCTGCCAATCGTCACGAGGATCTCGAGCAGGTTGGACTAGCAAGGATCGGACCCGACGTTCATCACCATCAGTCGTCGTGGAAGTGGTTGCGCCCATCGGCGCCCAGCCGAAAGGCGTCCGGACAATCGGCGGAGTACCCACTGGTCCGATTCGATTCTCGAGGAGAAGGTGACCACACGCATCTGCCCCTAGAAGCAATTCCACACTATTCGGAGAGCGGAAGTCCTCGTCGGCCAACGGGAGTCCTTGCAGGTGAGTCCATTTCTCGTCATTAATTTCCACCGCTGGAGTCGGAGAAGTAATTTTTCGTGTCACCAACGCGTTTAACGAGAGTTTGAAATTGTAATCGCGACTGGATGCGAGTAATAAGGATACTTCGTGCCGTACCGTACCCACGTTTATTTCTTCGTATCCCGTTAAATGCACCTCTAGGTTCCGGCGCGGAAGGCGTAGCGCTTGTACGATGTCGTCGGTCACAAATGACATCTCGGACCCGGGGTCGAGTAACGCGCGCGCGTAAACACTACGACCACTCGGGGATTTTAACTGGACGCGTGCGGTGGCCAACAAAACAACGCGATTCGATCGGAACGTATTCACTGAGCTCGTGCTCGGCTTCGCGAGAGCTTCATTTTTCGGGAACGCCTCGTGAAGTGAAGTATGATGATGACCTCCGCACACCATACACCGATAGGAAGATGGACACTCCACGAGCAAATGTTTTCCAGAGAAACACGACACGCACAGTTTGTGTTGATAAACGAAGTTCTTCCGTTCCTGAGCACCAAAGTTTTTAAATTGACCGCAGTGTCCTAATTGATGGTCGTCCGAGCACAGCGGGAACTTTCGTATTGATTTGCCTTTCGCAAGTGGTTTTTTTGTCACTTGAACAGTCATAGCTGTCCTCCGCTCGGATCTTCGCGAGTCCTCTCGCTTGGTCGTTGTTGGCGAACTCGTCGGCTCTTGTGTCGAGGCCAGAGCATGTATTTGAGATTCGAGGTAATTTCGAATCTCTTCGAACGACGGCATGATCGTCGGATCCGGGAACAGTTTCTCCCAGTCCAAGCGAGTGGTCGAGTACAGCTTCCTCACGATCAGGGTGACAAACCAATCGTCCCACGTGTCGACAGGTTTTCTCAATGCGGCCAAAGCATCTCGGGCTTGGCAGAATTCGTCTAGGACCCGAGTTATCTCCTCCTTTGTTGCTCGTTTTATGACCGGGCAATCCAAAAGTCTTCCGATGTGGGCTTTGGTTAGAACGCGGATGCTGCCGTAGCGACATTCGAGTGCCGCCCACGCTGTTGCATAATTAGCATCGGTTAGAGACGTGCGAGCGATAACCTTCGCGGCCTCACCGGTGAGGTTCGCCTTCAAATATTGCAGGCGTTGAACGTCCCGCAACCGTTTCGCGTTGTGAATCGAGGCGCGAAACGAATCACGAAACTCCTCCCATTTTAGAAGATCGCCCGAAAACTTCACGACGTTAAGGGGCGGCAACCTGGATCCTCCGGTGCACTCGTGATAGTCGACTTCAGACGGATCTGCCTCGGTGACTGGTTTCGAATCTTGCAGTCTTTCCGCCAAGTTCGTCGAATTCTCCAAATAAGCCTCTTCGACTTCATCGAATCGGCCCTTCTTTCGATAGTCACTGGCGGCGAATTCTGTCATCGATGACATCGCGCGATGATTTTCGGTAAAATCACGCCAGTAGCTATCCAACAACGTGGTCCGCTTTTGCAACGCAATCGCGGAGTTTCGCGGCTCCCATTTTATCAGTGTTGACGATAAAATTTTCGATTCGGCTAGCGAGATCTTCCTGAGCCCAGTCCTTTCGATGAACGTTTGCGACATCGTGTCGTCAGTTAAGTTTTTAAACAGGATATTGGAGTTGTCGCAGTTGTCGGAGGATATTGACGTCAATATCTCGAAAACTATTGAGTATCTGCCCCTATAACGGTATATATTCGTGAACAGGAGAACGAGATCTATAAGTGTGCAAAGTTTCAGCACAATCGGTGACCCGAAGGTCGCGGCCTCCCCTTGTTAGACAAACTCCAGACAACCTCTCCAGCGACTATCCCTTGACCCATCCCCGACTTTTACTTTTGCTCCCCCTAAATTCTCCTACCCCGAAATCCTCCTTCTCCCCGTTTTTTCAACATTATGTCGTCAGATTTCGTTCTCGCATCGAACAGTACGTTTCGCTCTCCTGTATTTGAAAATATAAGCTTTTGCAACCTCGTCTTCGTGTACCTTCTCTCCGAGTCCCGACACAAAATTGGCGCAATCGGTAGGACCGTCAACGGCGAGAGAATAGTAAACTTTTAACAAAGTATTCCTCGGTGGTGGATTTTTATCCTTCGTGATGGGAAATAACAGTGTCAACCAGAGAATCTACGGATCCATACATCCACTGCAGAGAAGGAAGCTGATCACTGGCCCAAGCAGGAGCTCCTTCGCTGGTTGACGACAGGTACGTTTTCGAGTTTTGTGTTGCACGGTAATTGCTTTACGTACTCTTACCATCATGTCCCAACCACAACCCTCAGATTACTCCACGAACTTATCCGATCCTTCCTCAGATTTCCCTATACAATTCCTTTGCAGCCTAATCCCTAAAGAATTTTCCGGTAATAGATACGAGCTCGGACAATTTATAGCTAATTGTAATGTGGCGGCGACAAGCTGGCGCCTCGTCTCCGCCAAATGTTTAGTTTTAAGAATAAGTATATTCGAATGAATGGGCTTGGTTGTGTGCTGTGCGACAGCATCGAGAGTTTGTCTGTAAGATATGGTTGCGTGCTGTGCGATAACGTCGGGTGACTGCTTAGATCAAGCAGTTCCAAGGAGAAGCCCCGGGGCTTTTCGAGGCACCTTCCCCGCTCAGATTCTACTCCCACTCTTAGACTTCATCGTCACGATGTATAGCAGTAGGGAGCTCGTCGAACCTCGTCCCTGTTCCCTCCCGCGCCACTACTGCCACCACTACCGCGCCACTCGCTGACTCTACGACTGTACGTAGTAGTGGGAAGAGGTTCGATGGTGGGGGACCTTGCAGTTGTCGGAGGGGAATAGGTTGGAACTGCCTGGCTTAGATGATTGGGTCCAGCATTAGGACTAGAGTGTTTGGTGTCGAGTGTCACGAGGGTGAGCGTTAGCTGAATCTGAAAGCGAATGTTTAGTTTAGAGTGAAAGCGAACTGTGTGAATGAGAAAGAAAGATTTTCATGGGAATGGATCAGCGAGCGAACGTTTAGTTTAGTTTAGTTCTAGTTAAGAATTCGAGAAGAGCAGTCGCGCGGTCTCCGTGGTTGTACCGGCTGTCTCCCGCAATAAAGTTCTATTCTGATTTTAAGAACGATAGCGTCTTATGAAAGTACCTTCGCACCTTCCCGATCATAACACCCACCTCAGTAACAATGAGGACGAACTTGCCTCAGAAAGACAAAAGACATCCCTCTTATATTTTATACTATCGCGAATTTCTGGAAACGCCAAAAAGCAACTCGCCCTCCAGATCTTTAGAAATTGGACGGAATTAAAAGAACAGCTAAAAAGATTATATCAACAACGGAAACATTATTGCCAGATAATGGAAAAATTAAATAGTAGTAGACAACTCCGCTCTGAAGACATTAGCTCATTTTACCAGAAACTGTTAACTTTATCCTTGAGGGCGCTCAGCGCGATTCAACAATATTCGACCGAACCTTCCGAAATACCGGGAAAAAGGAAATCAGTAGAGGAGATAACGCTAAACCGATTCGTATACCATAGTACGAAAGAAAGATTTTGACAACTTAAATTCCGCGTACACAGCCGCTCTCGCGGAAGAACGTGCCCTAAATATGCATAAATATACCAGACCACGATCCTGTAACATTTGCGGAAGGAACAACCATGAAACTTCCCAATGCAGAACTAGTTTATCCGTCCCTAACCGTAACGTGAACATTAACACTGCTCATCCTCCGACTCGACCTAACCCGGGCGAACCAAAATTTTGCAACTATTACAAAAATCAGGGTCACCTAATTTCCGAATGCCGGAAAAGGCAATAACCTATCAAAGAAATAATCAAGCCGAAACTGCCGCGGTCCATTTAAACTCCCAAGAATCCCCAGAGACGGACACCGCTCTGGCGGATCAAGTCTCCCAGTTAACGGTGTTCGAGAATTAAATATCTCCATAGCCAGCGACAATTTAGACTACATCCAAATTCCTTCACCACTATCCAAAAATCCCGGTAATGATTTCGCGTTTTTAATTGACTCAGGCGCGAACGTGTCCTTAATTAAGGCTTGCAAACTACGGCCCGACACTTATTACAATTCACGAGAGAAATTGATATTGCACGGCTTGAGTTCTAATACCCCCGTCGAGATAGTAGGTAGTTGCTCTATCCCCGTGCTAATAGGAGGTTCTAAGGTTTCTATTAAATTCTACATCCTCAATCAAGCGACAAACGTCCCCTTTGACGGCTTGCTAGGGAAAGATTTTTTGCAAAAGGAATCTACAGCTATCGATTACGAATCTCGCACGTTAACGCTTAAGTCCATTTCAAAGCAAATTCCGCTAAAAACGCGCGAACTGGAACCGCCAAATGCAAATTTGATATACTTCAAAGCTCGGACGGAAACGCTAATCGAAGTCCACGTAGAGAATCCCGAAATCCAGGAAGGAATTATCACTGAAATAGAGCTACAAAAGGGCGTGTACCTATCGAAAGCCCTAACTAAAGTCAACGGAAATAATAAAAGTGACGCTACAGTTTTGAACACTCGTATAATAGACGTGAAGATGCCCCCGTTTTCAGTCACTCTTGAACAACTTCCGCCCGAATCCACGATCCTATTAACCACTAATCTTAGTGCTTCACGCCCCAAAAGGTTAGAATTATTAGAAGAAAATTTGCGGCTGGACCATTTAAACCCAGGCGAACGAAAATCGATCTTGAACATATGTACCGAGTTTAACGATTTATTTCACTTCCCCGACGACATTTTAACTACCACAGACGCCATACAACACGAAATTAACGTAACCAATCCCGCTCCGATTTTTACGAAATCGTACCGATATCCGGACGTCCACAAGGCCAAAGTAAACAAACAGATCGATAAAATGCTGAAACAAGGGATAATCCATCTCCCCCTGGTCCTCTCCTCTGTGGGTCGTGCCGAAAAAACAGACTTCCGGCGAACGGAGATGGAGAGTCGTAATCGATTATAGGCGATTAAATGATATCACCGTTAATGACGCTTACCCGTTGCCCAATATCGACGACATCCTAGAGCAATTAGGCCACTCAAAATATTTTACGACCTTAAATCTAGCCTCCGGTTTCCATCAGATACCGGTACGCGACTCTAACGCACAGAAAACCGCCTCCACTACCCCTCTAGGCCATTACGAATTCTCTAGAATGCCGTTCGGCTTAAAAAAACGCTCCTGCGACTTTACAAAGATTAATGAATTTCGTACTGTCGGGTTTACAGGGCCTTCAATGTTTTGTTTACCTTGACGATATAGTCATTTATGCTTCATCCATCGAAGAACACACCTCAAAATTAAAAGCAATCTTTTCCCGTCTAAGATCAAATAATTTGAAACTACAACCCGATAAATGCGAGTTCATGCGACAAGAAGTAATGTATCTGGGATACGTCATATCGGATAAAGGCGTACAACCTAACCCAAGACAAAGTCAATGCCATTCCCTACTTTCCAACCCCTAAAAACCAGAAGGACATTAAGATCTTTTTAGGCCTCGGTGGCTACTACCGAAAATTTATTAAGGATTTCGCGAAATTAGCTAAACTATTAACCGTCCTGTTAAAAAAGGATATGCCCTTCGAATGGGCTACCGAACTAACCAGGTCGTTTAACGTATTTCGAAAAATATTAACTACAGAACCGATCCTTCAATATCCTTCATAGGATCTGTGCTAAACCAAGGCCCGATCGGAAAAGACCTCCCTATTGCTTATGCTTCCCGCACCTTAAACAAAAGCGAACAGAACTACAGCACTACAGAAAAGGAACTGCTCGCTATTGTCTGGAGCGTGGGTCATTTCAGGCCCTGACTTTATGGTAGACAATTTTCCATCGTGACCGATCATAAACCCCTTACCTGGTTATTCAATTGTAAAGACCCAGGAAGTCGATTAGTACGTTGGCGACTGAAACTAGAAGATCATAGCTACAAAATTATTTATAAAGCAGGAAAACTTAATTCCAATACAGATGCACTGTCACGGCCGCCAATGATAAACCTAATTCAGAACGATCTCTCTTTCGATAGCTTCATAGAATTTCATTACAAAAATCTCGATATTCTCAAAATCCAAACCATTCCTTGCGACGACTATAAATACTTTCCGAATGTCTTGTTCTACTCATAAGACTTAGACGAAAATAACCTATTTTCTGGAACGTTGCAAAATAAATACGACCTTTGTAAGATTGAGGAACCCATCGATTTACGCACTTTCATTCCACTCTCTAACGACTCTCACACTACATACCTCTGCATTTGCAAGAATTTCCATTTTGACAAATTGGATTACAAAGAAATATTCTATTCCCTACAGAGCCTAAACAAGCACTTACAAGCAACAGATCATAAAGGAAACCTCTATATTCACGACGCTACCATTAATAATAAAAATATAAAAAAGAATATGTTTTGCGAAATCGTGTATTACACTTTCAAGGATACTGGTACGAACCCCATTATTCTAGAAATCAGTAAAATCCTTCAAGAGAATCACGATTCTAAATTAGCTGGCCACTCTGGTTTTCTCAAGACATAGAGACAAATTAAGGATTTTTACAAGTGGGAATCAATGAAAACAGCCATAAAAAATTATATCCCATCAATTATATCTTAAATTATAAATCAATAAAACTAATTTTCGCCCCTCGAAAGCACCAATGGAAATCACATCCACCTCTGACAAACCCTTTGTAAGGCTCGCGATTGATATCGTCGGACCCTTGCCGATAACCGTGAATGATAACCATTTTATATTAACCATGTAAGATGATCTCACGAAATTCTCCTATGCCGCCCTCATACCAGATCATGAGTCGCAAACAGTTGCCTCAGAATTATCAAAGTTCATAACGCTGTTCGGAATTCCCAAAACAATACTTAGCGATCAAGGAACTGATTTTACTTCTCACTTAATGAAAGACCTGACCAAGCTGTTTAACACAAAACACTTACTATCATCCTCGTACCATTCTCAGACTAACGGCACTTTGGAAAGATCCCATTTGACATTGAAGGACTACCTGAAGCACTACATTAACGACAAACAATCCAATTGGGATGAATTTATAAGTTTCGCATTGTTAGCATATAATACCCATGTACATAAATCGACCGGTTTCACGCCATAGGAAACACTCTTAGGGAATAAAGCGTACCTACCCAGCAGTATAACTCGTGAACCCACGTTAACCTATTCCTACGACGATTACGTAATTAACCTTCAACAAAAATTAAATTACACACAAAAAATAGCTCGAGACAATCTAGGGCGGGTGAAAACGATGGGACGAATACGAAGAAACAAGGACGCGAACAGTTACACGGACAGACACTTTATTCACACACAATATATATATATACAATATTTACACAGCGCACTGGCGCAGACGCATTATCGTAAAACAGTTCGGCGTGATCGCGAGTGGGCCGCGAGTAAAAACGTGTCGGTGACAGTCCAACTTGTTCACGGTGATTCCTTGCCAGAATTCAAACTCAACTGCCCCGCGCCGGTGCGCGAGGGTATTTACGCGCTTCCTCAGACGCGAGAGCGGGGAGTCGCGGGGAACGCGTTGCCGAGCGGTTCGGCAACGAACCTCGCGAATTTGAAATCGCGTTCAAATTCGCGAGCAGCCGTTTCGCCGGGAGACGACTCGGTCGCCGCCGACGGTGTTTGCTCGCTCGCGATATTGTTTGGGGCGCGTGGCGGTCCTGGCGGTCGTGCGGTCGATGCTCCCGAGGTTGTCGGGCGCAGCCGACGGTTGGGCGCACCCCAAAGATTAAATCAAAAACGTACTACGACAACAAAATAGTTTCCCATAAATACCAGATAGACGACTTAGTGTACGTACTATGTTCGGCCACGATCGTGAAACCGTCGTGACGAAGATGGTTTGTTTTTCGTGTCAAGTGGTCGAAACGGAAAATCTCGGAAAATGGTCGTGACAGGACCCCCTTTCTATGGGACTCTGCGGGTCGGTCCCAGGACAAACATGTGTAGACTTTCGACTTTATTACTATAAGGTAAACGCCGTAAAATTAACGGCCGACCGCTCGGCTTCGAATTTTCCTCGAGTCCCTTAAATGACAAGGGGAAGGATCTTTTTTTATGAAATTGCCTCGGGTTGAATGGTCCGATTGTTCAGTTCAAAAATTGTCGTCCGGTCGTATCGTTCTAAGTTAGTTGTCTGACGGGGTTCAACCGAGAACCATTACTTTTTAGTTTTCGGATCGGGCAACCGACATTGCCTAGCGCGAGCGTTATTACTGTGCTGCGGTTCGCACAAAGTTATATTTTTAATTCGCGTACATACACCTAAACATACATACACCGATGCGTACATACACATATACAAATATAAGGGATCCCTCGGAGTCATACTCCACCAGGTCGTGCTTAGCACACACTAACATACATGAGGGTTCCCGCGGAGTCAATCCGCCAGGTCGTGCTTAGTACACGATTGCATTTCTAAGGGATCCCTCGGAGTCCATCTCCGCCAGGTCATGCTTAGCACACACTTACATACATGAGGGATCCCACAATTATTGTACAAATGCTCACACCTTCACTGTTCGTTTATAATAACTATGTATTTAATTTCTGAGGTTTTTTATGCCGCAAGGCTTTTTCCCCAAATGAGCCAATAAATCAATTATCCTTTGTTTCAATTCTATTTCATTTTTTTTTTGTCTTAATCAATCCTCTCTCACAATTTTATCCTACTCATTATTTGAAACACGGAATTTCTCCATGTTGGAGAGATTTCGACGATACATACTAAACAAACAAAACACTCCCGGGCTGAATAAAAAACTCTATGCGAATTCCAAAGGACCTTACAAAATCACGAAAGTTAACCCTAATAACACCGTCCAAATTAAAAAAAATAGGAAATTAATAACGTATCACACCAACTTACTAAAACCCTTTGTTTCAGGCAACGAAAATGATTAAACGCCTTTCCTTTCACGTCTTTATTTTAACCCTCCTCGTATCAACCAGTAACACCGATGTCAACAACCCTTACTTTCAAATGTCCCGCTTGAAGAATCGTGGTTGTAACCGTACCAGTTACATAAATGCGAAAACGGTGTATGTAATATCGATATTGTAACGGTTCCTCCTCGCCGGTGGGACGTCTCGCCCGTAATTTGTATTCGCCGTGGATTTTGCTCGTCGAACCAAGGTTCTTGTTCTTAATGGAGGAGGTGCTCGGTGCGGGGATACGTGGTAGACAGAGAAATAAATAACTCGGTTCGTGTACGTTCTTTAGTACAGTCTCGTTATGGCTAGTTTCGCGGGATCGTTTTATCTCGTTATCGATGCTCGCGGGGAAGGTCCACTGTCACGGCGGTTGACACGTAATCGGCGGCTTTATGTTTGAACGGATCGGCGGGAATCGTCGTCTCGACGCTCGGCGGGGTTCGTCGCCTCAACGATCGGCGGAAGTTGGTTGTCTCGACGTGTGGACCGATGGGGTTTGAACGGCGCGGAAGGGTACGGTGACCCGGCGGTCAAGGAGTACGGGGCGGCTAGAGATCGTTGTCACAACGATGTGAGATGGTTCGTCGTCACGACGATCGGAAGCGGTGGTGTTTGTTGTCACAACGAAGGAGCGGCGGTGTTTGTCGTCACGACGAAGGAGCGGTGGTATTCGTCGTCACGACGAAAGGAATCGGCGGGTGTCGTTGTCTCAACGCAAGGTGGAGGGACTCGTCGTCACGACGAAGGGAATCGGCTGGTATCGTTGTCCCAACGATCGGTGGAGGCGCTCGTCGTCACGACGAAAGGAGTCGGTGGAGTTCGTTGTCACAACGAAGGAGCGGAAGGATTTTTGCCGTCACGGCGGGTGATAGTGTGATACCTACGTCTCGTAGAGTATTTCGCTGTCACGGCGAGTAGGAAGATTGCTTTTGGAATATTGCACTGTCGCAGCGTAGTTTTCCTCGGCAGGCGTCTCGTTGTCTCAACGATCGGCAGGAGTGATTTTTGACGGTTTTGACAGGCCTTTTATATGTCCCTGTTGGTGGCGCGGGGTAGTGGTGCGGCAAGGTAATAAGGGTAGTTTTTGTGGGTATGACTTTGTCTTACTTGTCCGCCAAAACTGTCGTTTTTCGGAAATCGGGCCATGCGCACTGTTTTCGGTTTTGACAGTTCGCGGGCCGGGGTTAGCGCGGTGCGGGGATGCCGGCGCGGGGTCGGAGGCAGGCGGATGCCCGGCCACGCGACATTTCGGCTGTCTTCGGGTTCGGTCGGCAGGGTTCGGCGCGGCGCGAATTAGTAACAGGCCTGCACCGGGCAGGTCTGTTACAATATTCTAGCGAAATCGCGAGGACGCCCCGCACAAGAGGTGCGTGCGCATCGATCCCCTCTCGATCTAGATCGAAGGAAGTCGATGCGCGACAAATGATGGACACTCTGCGTCTGGGAACGGTTCAAGAAGCACGCGTCGTTACGGATTCCGAAAACCGGTGCGAGAACGGGAAGTCAAACCGACTTGGTGCCTTAGTCAAACCGCGTGGATTACCCTCGTCTCGTACGCGCCTCAAACCGAGGAGCTGCTAATGCAAACCGCATTAGGGCACTGGAAATATTCTTAGACCGTGAATATATCGCGGACCAGCGCAGCAGTCAAAATTATAAAGGTACGAGACGCGGATAACCGGACGGGTGACTGAGCCCGCTTGTTCAGGCTTTCGGAAGTCAAGCTGAACGGTCTGCCGTAAATTCTTTCGTCGCGAAAAAGGATTTAATTATATCCTAATTATTCCTCTAACGCCAGAGTTCGTCCGAAACCACCAAGTGCAGACGAACGAACTCCTTCGGCGTGGCAGATCATAGCGATATTTAACGCGTTGTCATTTGTGTATCTATTCCGAGCAATCGGCATGGTATACGAGTGTTACAGCGGTCCTTGCATCGGGTCAGAGCGGTCTGAAATCGCGCCGTTAGAACACGGGATAAAGTAATATTGAAATCGTTCTTCCAACACCGGAGTTCGTCCGAATCCACCTTGTGCAGACGATTGAACTCTTTTGGTGTAGCAGACGATTCAGATATTTTAACGTGTTGTCATTTGCGTTCCCATCCCGAGTAATCGGCATGATACGCGGATGTTACAACTATCCGACTGCGTTCGAAATAAAATACCGACCCAGATGTTGAGTCCTATCTAACGCCGCGAACGTTAGGTATCCGTGAATATCGCGCTGCGATCGACCTGACGCCGCCTGCGTCAGGGTCCCTTAAAAATTGTTATTTTGTTTAAAATCGCCTATCGCCGTATACGTTAGGTCTCCGTGTATTTCGCGTTGCGAACGAGCTGACGCCGTTTACATCAGGGTCCCTTATATATTGTAAAATTGTGCGACTTATCTATCGCCGTCCTCATTGGGTTGTTACGAGCCAGGGCCGTGAGCGACGCGATAGGCCGGCGAGGGGTTTATTCTCTTTTTGGAATGAGGATT
>JAQQRT010000041.1:0-13875 GCA_028454225.1 Lasioglossum leucozonium | reverse complement strand
AATAATGGAAACCTGACAAGCGCTTACCAACGGCAACGACTGGACGGCAGCAGTTGTTCGGCAAATTCGTCCTCTTAGATCGTCCCTCTCGAATCGGAAGCGGCACTCACTACTTTACAACTCCGCGATTTTATCGTAATCTTGTCTAATCGGCAGCCAACGACTCAGTGACCCAATTCTGCCCGACCCAACAACGCGGAAGCGAGGCGTCCCCCTACTCCCTGCCCTATTTCCATTCGTCGCGGCGCTCGGACCTATCGTACGCGGTTTTTCCGCAGGATCGCATCCTGTCGCGCGGGCCCCCCCCGGCTTTCGGGAAATCGCATTTCTTCTTCTGCCGCTTCTAGGCTGTTGCAGCGGCATGTCGTGAGGGAAGGAAGACTTGACCGCTCCGGCCGTGGCCCTTTTCTTGCCGGGCGAGACAGCGACGAGGTAGAGAAGATGTTGTTCTCGGGTCCACATTTCCTTGTCGGTGTCTCCGGGTTTGCTGTCCCTGGCTCAGTCTTTCCCTCGTTGTTTCGGCACGAAATTCTTTCCCGAGCCGGTTCCGAAAGCGCCTCATCGGATAGGAAATAGGGTGGCGGGCTCCCCTGGAGCCCGGTTTCGGTCCTGCAAGTTCGCGTCGCCCAAAGTGGCGCGACGTTTCAAAACGCGTAAATGCTCGTCCTCTGGGTTCGAATTTCCCAGGGAGAGCGCTCGCAATCGGCCGTTTCGCATCGGCACTGCCAGAGGGCGGCCCGGCCTCTCTCGTTCGGTTCGGAGGGACGTAGGCAAACCTTGCCACGTCACAATATATATATTGTGACGTGGCAGTTTTGCCAATGTCTTCCGCAACCGAGTAGCGGAAGGCCGGGTCACCCTCTGGCAGGATAAATGCGAGATGGGCAGTGGCGAGCGCTCGCCCTGGGCACGAACGAGACCGGTGGGCGAGCACTAATATATTTGAGCGTCGCGCCAATACGTGCGACGTGATTCTGCAGGACCGTAATCCGGGAGGCACCCACCCCGTGGAAAAGGAGGAGGAACGAGCGGCGCCGGCGAAACTCCCACTCGGAAGGCGCGGGTGATTCACGCGGCCCAGGAAGGACAACCTGCAGGCGCTGACGAGAACGCGGTCCCGGAATAGGAACCTCAGCTGTCTCGCCGTCGTCTCGTCCGGAGGAAAATTGGATCCACTTCCGGATAGGCCCGCGTCAATCACCGCGAGAGGAAGCGACCAATTACCGTACATCGCTGCCAGGGAGCTGAGGAATCGCCGAGCGCCAGGGACCGTCGCGCGGGGCTAGGCCCCGACCGAAAATCTATTAACGATAGGTCGAACCTTCCGCGGGGTAAGAGTGCGGACAGGGGGGGACGCTCCGCTTCCGCGTTCCCGAGTCACCGCGCAGAGAGACACTTCTTCGTTGGCTCGAGTAGCGAGTAGTCGCGCGTGTAAAGTGCGCTTTAAATTGTGAAACTTTGCGAAAACGCTGCCGGAACGAGGGACGAGCGAGCCGTCGACAACTGCTGGCCGATCGTTGCCCTAGGTAAGCTTTCGTCAGATTTCATCTTCGGTAAAGTGTTCTCTCTCGCGTTGGCTCGGTACGCGTGTCGTATTCGCGATCGCGTCGTAGAAATTCCGACGTGGTTCCGCGGCTGCCGGTATCCGCGGAATTCTAGCTTCGCGGACGGTGCGAAGCCGTCGGGCAACGTACGCGCGGGGAATATTATTTTGCGAGGGCCGTGCCCTATTTCTTATTTGGCGGGGGCTCAGCCCCGTTTATTATTTGGCGAGGATTCGCGCGTCGTTCAATTTTCACGCTAACCTCGCGTCGTTCCATGGTGCGGGGCCGCTGCGTGCTCTCATCGCATCTCCGCGACTCGTTCCGCCGACGAGAAAAGAAATGTATCGCGTGTAACACCGGAATTCGGGCGTAGAACGCGGGCATCGCGTACGCCGAAGCTTACATCGCGTTGCTGCCGGATTCGACGCGTCTTGGAAGGGCCCTCCAAGGGCAACTCGCGCGTGTACCGAACACCTGTTACGCGCCGGCTAACCTCAAAAACGCGGCCGGTCGCTGTCGGCCGTGCGCCTCTCAACACGCTTATAATAAAAATTCGTTAGCCGAAATTCTGAGTTTTCATTGAGTGAGAAACCTTCCCGCCGCGGGGAACGCCTCGTGTTCGCCCCGCGTAGTCCCCTGTGCCCGTTCGCGGAGAATTTCGTAATCTCGAGTGTCGCAGGTTCGTCCGAACGCTTCTCGAAGTGATCGCCGCTGTTTCAGCTTAGCGTGGCACCGTCTGTGCCTGGCGCTCGAATATCCAGGCTAAAACTTCGAGAAGTGACGTGCCTGCGAACACCTTTTGTCCCGGGTGGACCGCGTTTCGCGCGGCCGAACGCGGCCCGGCCTCCTGGCCCGTAAATACCTGGTGTCGCTCGCGATTTCGCCCTCCTTCCGACGGCGAAACGCTGGGCGACGTGACAATATAGATATACAGGGTGTCCCAAAACTATCGTTCTTCCGGGAAATGGGGGGTTCCTGGGGTGATTCGAAGCAACATTTTTCTTTGCAAAAATGTCCGCCGGGGCTTCGTTTAAGAGTTACTAACGAAAAATACTGACCAATCAGAGCGCGACCTAGACGCGTGTTGCAAAGATCGTACGGCGCGTCAGGAGGATCCCCTCGCTAGAGCGTTAGCGGATCACGGCGAAGAAGAAATGAACAAGCGAAAGAGTAGGCAATTTAGAATTACGTATTGTAAAAACTCACTTATTTAGCCGTTAATCCACTTGCTGCTTGGAAGAGTGGCTCACTGGGCCAATCGGTGACGAACTGTACAGCTGGCCTCAGGTATGCGGCAGTGCCGAAAGCCAAGGGTTGTACCGGTCAGGTCAACGAACCGCACAGCTGGTGGTTAATAGCAGGTATCCGATAATGTAAGGCCCAAGGAATGCAGGGTGAGGTCAATGATCCGGACCTTCAATTTCACTGTTGTTACGATAAATAATTTTACACACTCGCGATCACTGTTCACACTTGTCACCACGTAGCTATGCACTAATAAAAATTCCAGTGACACTTGTATCACAGCACAAATAATGATGTATGAAATCAGTAGACGGCGATTTTCATGCATTTCTAGCAAAAATGAGTACGTGCAATTTAAAACAGTACAGAGAAGAAAAACTGCTATTATTTATAAAAAAAATACAATGTATAAAAATGAAATATCTGTTTGGCTGCTGTTCCTTGCAACAGCAGCAGCCAACTTTTATTTTGCATAAAAACCCGCAGTCTACTGATTATCACTATTAAAAACACACAGACTAACAACCGTGAGTTTTGATAACTCTTTGGAGATGTTCTCTCCACCACGGCTCGAACGGCACTGATTTTCTGAAAAGGGAGGTCGTTCTTCGTGTCGAAAATGCACGCTGTAGCACGGTTACGAAAACGACGGGGAGGATTGACGAAAAACAGGATACGAGAAGGACCGCTGTAAGACTAGAATTTATGGCAATCACATGTTTCGGTATTCCTGCAGACTGGTACGCAGAGTCAATGGGTAACTGTTCGAAAACGTCGTCCGTCCTTTTACCCACCAAGAGGTAGAAATGTCAGGTCCGCGCGCCGCAAGGGTTCCTATTGTCCTACACCTTTCTTAAGAACCTTTCTAAAAGAAGGACGGACGACGTTTTTTGGCATGGCTTTCCGCCACGCTCTAACGAATAGGAATTTTTCCAGTCCTATCTGTGAACATATTTTTTTATATAAACGTTATATAAATTACATATAAAAAAAAGATACACTTACCATCTCTTTCGTATACGCCCGGAGTGGCGTATCCTCGTCCACCACTCTGTAATGTAATGCTTTCTGGTTAAGTGTAGAAACATTTTGTACTTCTGGTTGGACTTGAATGCGCGCTGTGATGAATCACCTCTATTTAAACGCTTGATAAAATACTTCTCTCAGCACATTACATCTAACGTGGATGAAAACCACGGGTATAGCATTACAACAAACTGCAACCTTATTCCTTTGTCTTAAGCGAAATTCAATTGTCTCTGGCCACCTGGAAAGATCTTCTACGAAAGGGAGAGAGAGAAGACATTCTGTGGAACATTGTCTGCTCAGCAAACTTACATGTGTGCCGCGAATCTCCGTAGGGGTATAGCATTACACCCCCACGTGTCGTGATTCCATAGTGGTACAACATTACAACAATATAATATGTCGCTTGCCACGTGCCGATATTCCAGGCAAGCACTGATTGCTCAGCAAATTCCTGTTGCCCCCCCCCCCCCACCACTGCAGGAAAGAATGGGTGGGTCTGAGAGGCGTCCGATCTATCATTCTCGGTTAGATCGTTGAAGTATACGGTTCGCGCGAACCGTGGACTTCCCAAAATTCTGCGCATGACCCAAGTTCGAGGATCGGGGTTGACTCCCGAAAAAAAGTCCGCCCGGATAGGACTGGGGGTGACCCCCCGAAAATGCCTGCCCGGTTAGGACTGGGGGCGACCCCCTGCTTGCTTTAAGCAGGTCTGTTACAAGTTTTTACAAATATCTCGTAAACTAAAGCCGCAAGGCAAAAAGTCTAAAGGGAAATGTTGTTCAGAATCATGGTCTTGACAACCTATCCAAAGCTCATTGAAATCGGTCACATAATCGAGAAACCCTTGTTTGTTGCGACATTGCGGCGTACCGACAACGTTCGCCTCCCGGCTCGCCGCTCTAGGTCGCGCTCTGATTGGTCCGTGTTTTTCGTTAATATCTCCTAAACAAAGCCGCAGACGCCATTTTTGTAAAGGAAAATGTCGCTTCAAATGACCCAAGAGTTTTGGGACACCCTGTATAATAATAAATATGTTAATAGAATGGGAATGGAGTAATAAAAATAATAAATAACAATAATAAATAAACATTTTGTGACGTTTACGTCATCCGCGGTTGCCCTCTCCTGAATGCTCGAGCTGCACCAGGGTTCGCGAGAGGGCAGGAAGGGTAAAATAAAGTGACAACGGATTGGCAGGAAAACTATTTATTGCCCCTTACTGGGTTCCCCGTGGGTCCGGCGATTACCGGCTCGGAGTCTCGACTCGAGGTTCCGGCTGGAACAGGCGGCTGTGGACAGACGTTGGTAGACGACGTGATACGGGGTAACAGAATTCCCTATTAACGTGACTTATTTCTACGGTACGACGCGTAGCGATTCAGTATCACTGAGCGGCGGAAGCGCGTTGTGAACTAGCCTAACTTATTACTAACGCAGTACATACTAGGACGATTCTATATCGTGGAACGGCGGAGACGCGGGCGATTTTAATCGCTGACGGAACGGACGCGGAGTGATTCGGGATCGCGGAACGGCGGAGACGCGGGCGATTTTAATCGCTAACGGAACGGACACGGAGCGATGCGGGATCGCGGAACGGCGGAGACACGGGCGATTTTAATCGCTAACGGAACGGACGCGGGGCGATTCGAGATCGCGAGACGGCGGAGACGCGGGCGATTTCGATCGCCAACGGAACGGACGCGGAGCGATTCGAGATCGTGAAACGACGGAGGCGCGGGGCGATTTCGATCGCCAACGGAACGGACACGGGGCGATTCGAGATCGCGAAACGACGGAGGCGCGGGGCGATTTCGATCGCCAACGGAACGGACGCGGAGCGATTCGAGGTCGCGAAACGACGGAGACGCTAGTTCGTATGTATGCCCTGACACCGGCGTAGTGACTCGCACGGAAGAACCCGAAACGAGCCCCCACGCGGCGATGAGTCTATCGCTCCTGACCAGGTCGCGGTGTGAGTTCGTACGTACGGAAGAACCCGAAACGTATTCCCTCGGCACCAGCGTAGTCACTCGTACGGAAGAATCCGACACGAGCTCCTAACGCGGCTGCGATCGGACGAGGAGTGACTCGCTAAAGCGCGCTCGGTCGCGAGTCGCAGGTCTAGAATTTCGGGAGACCAGGGTGGGGAGAGAGCCGGAGACGCGAAACGTCGACGCGCTCGAGAGCACGTGTGACGCTCGACTGCCAACTCGAGACTGGCTCGCGGTATTAGGATCGCTCACACACGGAAGAACCCAAAATGCTTGCTCCTCTAACACCGGCGTATTCGCACGTACACGGAAGAGCCCGAAATACGTGTTTCCACGCGGCTGCGAGAAGTCCGGAGTTCGGAGAAGAACCTCCGAGAGCTGCTCCAGGCCAACTTCGCTTCTAGCGTGTTTCGGCGGGGTTCTTATCGAATCGCGCGGACCATAACGAGACTCCGCTCGGCGAAACGCTCGGTCGGCGCTACGGCTCGCTGATTGGTGCGCGCTATGGTCCGCGACTGAGCCAATCGCGGGCCCGGCCGGGATCTGCGCGTTCGCGACGGAGCGTGACGACGGTTGCTCCGTCGCAATTTAAATAAGCTAACATAATTGCACGCTTGCATCGCCGTTACGACGCGCCGCGCCGTATTTCGTCGAACGACCACGCTAGTGGAAGAGCACCACTGGCGGCAGCTCATGTCGGGCGAAGATATTTTACTTTCTGGTTCGGTAAAAAAGTCGACGTTTCAAATTTCAAAGGGGGGTTTCTCAAGATAAAAGTCTGCTTTATCGCGTGGTATAGTTCGATTTTCCGCTGGACCCTTATTTTTTGAGATAAATTCGAAAATATCCTCAAAAATTGGTGCAAAAGTGGTGTCTCTCCGTCTTTAATGATCGTTTAAACATGTTTAAACAATCATAATGTATTAATATTGGATACCACTGTATTCGGGAAAGTCTAAGAATCTTTTGCTGTAAAGATCAATTCAATATCTTTTATAATAACATCACAATATTTGTTCAACGTTGGAAAATATGTCTTTTTTTCAAACTTAAATTTCTCAAAAACTGTGCGTCTAGGAGAAAAATTAAGGACGGATTCGGAATCTGCGCAAGAAACTCTATAAGAATTGCATAGTGAGAATCGAAAAATTTTTTGGCTGTTGGACAGTGTACATCTTACATACTACTTTCGCTGGGTATGTTCGCCTCCACCCAGGATCGCATGTTCTTTGGTTCCCATACGCCCTGATATCGCTTTTGCTTATATTTCTTTTTCCTTACTACATACGGTGCTTGAAATTTTGGAATTAATTTCTTTGAAATTCCCGCCGTAGAATCAAAATTTCGTAACATAACATAGTCTCCTTCGCGATACTTCTGAGGTTCCTTATGTTTTTTGTTGAACTACTCGGTGTTATAATTTTGGGCTTGAACAATCATATCGGCAACTTTAACTCGCATGGTATCTAAGTCTAGACCTGTTTCATTACTTATACCGTTAAGGTATTCTTTGATCTCGTTATTAGTTGGACCTCGCTGGTCCACGTCAAACATTAATCTACTGGGAATTTCACCCCTACTTTTGCTTACAGCATTATTAATACAATATTCTACATCTGATAGTGCTTTATACCAATACTATTCACTGTCATTGTTAGTTAATTTGCGTAACATAGGCGCTAATACACGGTTTACTCTTTCCACCTGTCCATTAGCTTGTGGCGAACCAGTAGCTATCAACACGTGTTTGACATCATTATTTCTCAAGAATTCACTAAATTTCTGCGACGTGAAGCACGTTCCACGGTCGGATACAACGCACTGCGGTCTGCTGTAATTGTTAAAATATTCGGTTAAACATGCTACAGCTTCGCGACTAGCAGTCGTTTTAGTAGAATATAATTTCACAAATTTAGTGAACGTATCCACCACGAGGAATACATGTCGTTTCATCAAATGTTTGCTATCGACTGGACCGAAATGATCAATCTGCAACGCTGTGAATGGAACATTTCCCTTTGGAATAGTGTGTAAGACTCCTTCCTTTTTTTCCGGCTGGCAGAGAATAAACAATGCACTTCATGCAATTTCTTATATGATTATATACTTTTGGTTTTATATTCGGAAACCAATTCGTATCGACTGTCTTTTCCACACCTAGATGACCCATTTGGTCATGGTATTTAAAAATAATGCCCAATGAGGCTGTCCCATTAGAGCCTAACAGATATATCCTAATGTGCGCGTAATGCGGTTTGCCTCATTGGATAGTCTTTGGGAAAACCTAATGTGGGCGTAATGCGGTGTGCCGCATTGGATAGTCTTTGGGAAAACCTAATGTGGCCCTATACGCGGGTTGCCTAATGCGGGCCGCATACGGCTTTCCCGATTAGGCAGTCGTTGATATTCCGCGTTACATTCCGCATGCCTGCCCAATGGGGCTGCCCCATTAGGGCCCAACGCGGAATTAGGCTAGCCTAATGTGGACCTAACTGCCTGCCTAATTTATAACATTAATAAAATTATTAACAAAAGTTAATTAGTAACAAAACTTTAGAACTCCATTCCTTCATCCTTCATGTACAAAGGCAAATTATTGAATAAACATTTTTCTATTTTGTTTTTGATAAAACAATAACACTAAAAACATATTTAAACATAAACGACTTCACGTTTGTGTTGCTACAGTCGCCACAAAATAACTGTTTGCAATTCTATTTATGCGTGACTCACATGTGTGCAATTTTATCTGTGCGGAATAAAGACGTGTCCAATTCTATGTGTCCGATTCTACTTGTGCGCAATCGAGATGTGTCCGATTCTTCATGTGCCCAATCATGTTGTGTCCAAAAGATATGTGCGCAACATGTACGTGGGCAATCGTACTGTGTGCAAACGAAGGCCTCTCGTCGCATTGTGCCCCAACGAGGGAGGGCGGAGAAGGCGGCGACGAGGGGGCTCACCTCGCGCCGACGATTGCCCCGGCGGGGGGTGGAGAATGGTAGGAGCCCGGGTACCAGCTGACCCCGGCCTCCGGAGGGGAGGACAGCTATATATTCGCCCAAAATAGGGATGGACTCGTGGGGATTAGGGTAGGAAGGGTAGGGACGTGCCGGATCGCGCCTCCGACGAACCTTCCTTACCGGTGGCGGCGTCTTCTTGCCCTGGCTGGGCGGGGACCTCCGGGTCACCCGAACCAAGCGGGGCGCGAAGACACCGAGGGTCAGGGTGGGCCGAGCTGGGGCTCGGGAAGCCCATTCCGACAGCCCCAGGGATGGGGACACCGAGCGGGATCTTATAGGTTAGGTACGGGGGAGGGGCTAACCGCCACCCCTTGGGGGGCGAAGACTGGCATGGATTCCAGACGGGCCAAGGGAATGACCTCGGAGCCACCATACTCCTTGGATATCCCCCTTGGTCTGAATGGAAACCATGATGGAGCTGATGTTCTCCTGAACTGGGTACTTGCCTGGATACTTACCTTCGGTGGGTTTTCGGGAGAGAGGCCTGGTGTTGGAGAATTTCGGCGAAGTTGGTGGGTCCATTGGGATTTACGGTTTGGAACTAGGGCACGTACTGGAGTTTTTTAAGGAAATATGGCTGAAACACCGATTAAAGGAATTGTTTACGGTGCAGGGGAGGGATACCCCAGTATCGGTGGTGAGGAGTGGGCGAGCGGGCTTCCTCGGCATCATTATCCATCGACCGCGAGCCCGAGTCGGTAGATCACTTGGTTACTCGGGAAGGAATGGCTACAGGTGATGCCTTCCTGCCGGGAGATGTTCCTCTTGTGGAAATAGTTCCGAAGACTGAATTAGTGACTACCGTCGCTAGTTCTTCTTCGGATACACAAGAACATAAGAGTAGGAGTCTCATGGAAGAGTTGGAGGAAATTGAAAGGAGTTTGAGATCGGCTGAGAAGTCTAGGGATTCTTTCAGGAGTGTGCGAGATGCTGCTGTTGGTGACACCTCAGCGCACATTATGGAAAACGATCCGGCTAAATCCTCGGATAAGGAATTTAATGGTCGGCGACTTAAGATCCAAAGAATCATTGATGACTTGGATGAGAATATCGAAAATCCTGATATTGATGAGAGTGCTGATCGTGATTGGCCCATTGGTCCTCATGCTGAGAGATGGAGCGAGCATGGGACTAGCGGTGACAAGTTACTTGGTGCGCCGCGTGGTACGAGTACTTCTATAGATTCTTCTATTGATCGTGGAGACTCTGGAACTGGAGAGACGAGATTAAGTGCTGGTCTGAGATTCAGTCCGTTGATTGGTCCTGGAAGGGTCAGTATTGCTGGGTCTCCTAAATCGGTTCGTGCGTCTCCTGGATTAAGTCCTGGGTCTCCTGTGGTCCCCGTCATTAGGAGTATCACTTCGTTCATCCATGATGTTGATGGTACTAGAGTGGTGAGAGAGTCTAATCAAATCTCTATATTAAATCGATCGTTGACTAATGATCTAAAGAAGGTTTACTTCGAAGTGACTCGTATAGTGGAATATGCTGCCACCAATAAAAATATTCGTGGTGATATTAGGGAGTTCATTAACAAGTTGCCTAAAGCTATTAAGTATATATCTAAAAAGACAGATATAATTAATATACTAACGCTGAAAGAAAAGATAAGTACTTACCTGAGAAAATGGAGGTGGGTACGATGACCTTACCTACCTCTACTGTCAGTAAATTTTTTAAGGCGGAGGCGTACGATGGAGATGTCTCGGCTTCTGCTGCTTTGGGATCTAGTGATTTTGATTCTAAAAATCTGGGTTCACCGTATGTCGCAGTTGATCCTATTTCGGGTCTATCATATGCTGCAGTTGCTGGTGCTGGTTTTACGCCTGCTGTGGTTATACCATTTGGAAAGAGAAAGAGAGATAAATTGGATCCTCCACTTTTGGTAGAGAGGAAAAGTTTTAAAACCCCGAAAATTCCTAAAAAACGGAATGAGAAAAATTCTTATTCGATTGGACTGCCTCCTGAAGCAGTGAAATATCTGAGGATGTTGCGAAAGGAAAGCTCTTCTTCTTGAAGTACCTCTTGGAGAGAGTCATCCGACGATAGAGTCGATGCACTCCTGAAGGTAGCTACGAAATTAGTCCGCGAGCTAGAACAGATTAAACAATCTAGGAAGAAAAGCAGTGTTGGAAAACCAGAAAAAGAAAAAGGTAGATTGAGAAAAGAAGTCCTTATTGGAAGTGAGGAAGCGGTCGGTGATCGGATTCCTCGGAAGATGGAAGAGTGGTGTATGTTGGGGATTCGAATCAGAGATTTGCCGGCAGTTACGCCAACCATCGAGCGTCGTTCGCTTTGGCTTCTTCTTTTGTTTTTTTTTCTTATGTGTTTAGAGTCGCGCAGCGAGCACCCGTAACCGTTGATCGAGCTTGCATCATAATTGTCAGCTCTCATGGCCGGTAAATACTCGATTCGAATCTCGAACGTTTCGTCTAACAGGATCATGCGATCGATCCTGCACCAATCGCGTACGACCACGCCTGCTGGTCGATGAATATTTAAAGGCTCTCCCATGGCGGAGCGCTCTCTCTGTCTTCCCAGTTGACATTGTTACGTCCCAAGTAGACTCTTTTATATAATAATTATTAAATTAGGAGATAGAACGCGGTTTTGAACCTACCTGCATACACCGGCTACGGTTCAGGCAATTGAGGACTTTTGGATAATTTTGAAATGGGATGAAGCAATTCTTAAACTTCTGTTTTTTGATTGAAACAAATATATTTTTGCTTAGATTTCGGATACACGTATAGTTATCAGGAGTAACAAATAAAGTCTTAATTTTACCGTTGAGATGATTCGCTATTCAGGGGAGATCTCGATGGTGTGGGTTGTCAAATCTGGCGACAATGTAGCCTCAGGACCTCTTCTGGATTTGGGTGATGATGATGATGATGATGTAGTTGTTCGGAACTTCACAATTCTCACTGACATTCCAATATTTAATACACACATACACACACAGGTCAACAAACAACTGACGGACTAATTGACTGAATCGATGACCGTTTAACCGATGACTGACTGATCACTGACGACTGAACCATTGGCTGTTTGATGATGACTGACTTTTGATTAAGGGCTGCCTTCTTTTATAGATTGTTCGATCCTTTGTTCCATTATCGTCTTCAGTTCGCTCTAATCGCTTTTCCTATTAATTCTCCATCAGCAATTAGACAGGATGTGCGTTATACGATTTCCAGCCATCTCCCCGGCTGGGTCATCTTGCGCTCGCCAATCCTCTTATCAACAATAAACATTACTCATTGGTCCCTTCTTCATCCTCTATGTATTTATTTATTGTGTCTACGTTGACGCTTCCACTACGACGATCCGATCCATCGCAGTTTATTTGATTATCGATCTTTTGGAACCATTCCTCACACCGAAACGATTCATACAATAATAATCTTAGGTTTTATAATTTATATGAAAATTAATCAGTATTAATTCTAATAGAAACAAAATAGATTTCGCAGCGCCTTGACTTGATAGATAAAGCTTCTCCGAACCTACAGCGGAGTTTTGTTTGAAACAAAATAAAAATAACATGAGTTGGTAACCCTATAAGTTAGCTGCGAAATGTATCTCATCTTTCTTCTTATTCTATCGCTCGCAACCCAATACATCGTTCGAGGTTTTGACAATCAGCGGTTTATATATAAAATAATACTTATAAAAATGATACATTGAAATCGTTAATTATCACTATTGGGTGGACCACCGGACGTGACAGTAGAAAAGCGTTGAAAACCCCGTGCCTGGTAAGCATTTGGGTAAGTCTAAAGTTTAGCTGACCAAATTTGCGCTCTTTCCACTGATCCGGTCGCGGTATTAATTTCCGCGTCCAAACCGATTCTACCGTTCTTTCTAGCCATCTATTCTTCCATCTTCTCCATGATTCCGCTTTGATTTTCTCAGTTTCGTTTGCCAGATTTTCGGTTTTCCAGACTATTAGATCTTGTTCATCTGTTTCGTGAAGTCGGTATCTTCTACTTATTGTATATAATTTAGTCCGTTCTTCTAAGTGGGTTACGATAGGGAGATAGCCCTTGATAACACATAGGGCCAACCTGCCTGCTGACCTGTAACTTTGTGCTACTCGGCATAGCCCGGTTCTCTGTGTCTTCTCCAATTTCTTCCTATTTCGGGCGAATTGCATAGCTTTGGGTGCCCAGATGGGATTGGCATAACTAATAATTGAGTTTATAATGTTGTAGTATAAACATCTATCCGTAAATTTAGGACCGCCCAAGTTAAACATTAACCTGGACAGTTCGCCCATAACTTTATTTGATTTTTCACTGATTTTATCCACGTGTGTGTAATAATTGTTGTTTTTTGTTAGTATAGTGCCCAGATATTTTAAACTATCCGAAGGATAAATTTCATTACCCAAGATATTTAGATAATCTGTGTTTTGTGAGCAGCCATTTGAAGGCCCATCTTTTCAAGCCAAGGGGCTATTGTATTATTAATGTCAAATTCTAAATCCGTTTTAACTTTATTCAATCTGTAACCAGCTGAAAAAACCGCGATGTCGTCCGCGTAAGCCAAAATTTGTACATTTTCTCTAAATTCAAGTTTTAGCAGGTCATCATATAAAATATTCCACAGTATAGGCGATAACACGGATCCCTGTGGGACTCCCTTTTTTGTCGAAATTCTGATCCACTTATCCACGGCTTTATACTCGATGAACCGGTGTTTAAAATAATTTTGTAATAAACTTTGCAAGAGATCCGAAAATCCTCTATTCTTAATGCTGTCGAAAATACTATTCCATGTGACGCTGTTAAAGGCGTTTTTAATATCTATATGGGGATATTATAATTAACTTCACAAGTTGTGGTTAAGGAATTTATTTCCTGATCGGAACTGCTGTACAAAATCATCCAACACTAACGACTCTCGGCTGAGGACTGACTGTGGTCCTCGTCGACCCGTTTCCTTAACCTATGTCCTCTGTCCTTTTCTTTCTAATGGAAGGTAGAAAAATCTCTTCCAAATAAAGCTGGCTTCCTCCAGACCTTACGCACG
>JAQQRT010000040.1:0-13931 GCA_028454225.1 Lasioglossum leucozonium | reverse complement strand
ATGAAGACTTCGTCAAAAAGAAAGAAGAAGAACAAGAAAAGAAGTAGTGACTCTAGTGATTCTGAGGTTAGAGTAGAGACTGTCTCCTCACCTAAGAAGAAGACTAGACAAGAAGGATCTTATAGTGAGGTGGTGAAAAGATCTTTGCCTGTTGACTCTATGCGCCGGTCAACCGCTGTGGTCAAACAGGTAACGGATAAGAGGGAAACGATTATGCCAGGATGGATTACTCAGCGTTCGGATGCTTTATGCATTAAGGTTTCGAGTGATGAAGAATTTAGGATGGTGTATAATCTTTTGGCGAAGATTGAGAATAAGGATGCTGTGTGCCAACGATTTCGGAAATCGAAATTGGGTCACATAATCCTAGAGATCCCGGATAAAAGCAGAATTGATGAGATCTTTGATGGAGTCAGGAAACTGATTCCAGAGAAGATTGCAGTTCATATTCTGCAAAAAAGGTGTGAGTTGGAGGTTAAGGATTTAGACCCCATGGTTGAGAAAGATCAATTATTGGAAGTTGTGGCTTCACATTTGGGAGTCCCGGTTTCTGATATCAGTTTGAAAGTGTTAAGACCTACGAGGATAGGTGGTCAGATTGGAGTTCTGGAGATTCCTATGAAATGTATTAAACGGGTCATGGATAATCCCAGGCTTAGAGTTGGAATACTGGTGGCACGGTTAGTAATTGCTCCAAAAATGGTGCGTTGCTACAAATGTCATCAGGTAGGACATACTAGTTCTGTCTGTAAGGCACAGATTAGTAGTGAAAAATGTTGTCGAAGATGTGGGGATGATGGTCATGACCTTCGTTCATGCAAAGAGAAGTTGAAATGTTTGGATTGTGCTAGGTTAAAACTACCGTTTGGACATTTGATTTCGTCTATGGCATGCCCGCTTCATAGGGAGAGATTTAGTAAATTAAAAAGAGAGTTTTGGAATTACCATAAAGAAGTATATACGATACAGGGTTTATCCCAGGAGAAGGTTAGTAAATAATAGTAAATTTACTATTATGTAAGTATATTTCTAGTTATTAACTAGAATTTGTAAATAAACTTTGTATATAATTATGTACATAGTGAATTGGATTTAGAAAGTAGTGATAAGAACAGGTGTGGTGTGAGTCGGGTGCTAAGCTGATATCGGGAGTATTGCTAACCGCGGGTCCTGGGAGAGGGGTTTTAGTGGGTATTGCCGTTAAATAGGCCGAGTCCCACACTCCCCCCGGCGAAGAGACCGGGGGGGTTGGTGCGTAAAGGCATTTCCCCTCTCCCTTAACAAAAAAAAAAGGTCTCCTAACCTAGGAGGCCCGAGTTTTGAGGGTAGAAAATTGTATAACAATATAATTAATTCAATACTCACCTACGGAGCACCTATATGGGATGAGAAGGCAATCAGCTACGAACGGAATACAGTGATCCTAGAAAGAATTCAAAAAATTAGTCTATGCAGAGTTACAAGAAGCTACAAATCAGCAGGCAAATACGCATTGTGCGTAATCGCTGGATGCCTGCCGATTACAGATATTATTAAGGAACGAAAATATACTTACCTGATAAGTCGAGAACTCCAGTGGGATGACGATGATGATGAAGACTCCATAAATAGAAAGCGGGAACATCTAAAAGAAAAAAGAGAAGAGATTAGTAAAAAATTATGGCGAGAATGGGATAGAAGATGGAAAGAAGAAATAAAGGATTCCGAATGGACAAGGAAGATCATTCCATCTCCTTCGCAATGGTATGAGAGGAAGCATGGCTCCTTAAACTACAGACTTACCCAAATACTTACCGGCCACGGGGTGTTTGGGAAGTTCAGGCGTAGGATCGGCAAGGCCGATACGGACTCGTGTTGGTGGTGCGAAGGCGTCCCAGACGATGCAGAACACACACTATTAGTGTGTGACAGGTGGGCCGAGGAAAGAGAAGAACTACACTGTAAAATAAAAACAAAATTAGAAGTAGGAAATGTAGTTAAAATAATGACAAGAAGTGTACAAGATTGGACAGACATAAATAACTACGTAAACAAAATTATCAAAACAAAAGAGGAATGGGAAAGGAAAGTGGAAAAACAAAATAATAATGATAGCTGAAAATAAAATAAAAAACCACAAAAAGAAAAAGAATAAAAAATAAGAACAAGAAGAAGAGGAAGAAAAAGAAGAAGGAAAGAAGAGATAGGGAAAAAAAGAAAGAAAAGAAGAGAGTTAGTTTTAACCAAACAAAGACAAAGAAGAAAAAGATGAAGAAAAGAAGAGAAAGGAAGAGAAGAAGAGAAAGAAAAGAGAAAGAAAAGAAAAGAAGAGAGTAGCTTTAACAGAATAAAGACAAAAAGAAAAAAGAACAAAAAATAAGAATAAGAAGAAGAAGAAAAGAACAGGAAGAAAAGAGAAAGAAAAGAAGAGAGTTAGTTTTAACAAAATAAAGCCAAAAAAAGAAAGAACAAAAAGATAAGAACAGGCGTGGATAGGGCTCAGGAATAACCGGTCGGGAGAAATGCGAGAAGCGGGGCCCCGGCCGGTTGGAAACCTCAGCAAGACGGTGTGGAAAAGGGTCAGAAGGACCCTGGGAGAGGAAGTTTAGTGGGTAGGGGCCGATCCTTTTTTGTTTCCAGATCGTGCCGAGTCCCACACGCCCCCCGGTTTGTCACCGCATCCCGGGGGGGCTGGTGCGTAAATGCATTCCTCCTCTCCCTTAACAAAAAAAAAAAAAAAAAAAAAGGTCTGGGTTAGGTCTGGGTTAACTAGACACCGAGCGGAAAAAAAAGAAGTATCCACTAGAACCTAGAGACAACCAGAACGCCCGACGCGAGGGACTTTTTTGCTAATAAACTAATAAACAAAATAAACAAATTAAAAAAAAAAAAAAACAACAAAATCTATATTCGACAAAACTGACCAACCAATATTACATCCCAGTAAACTCTATAAAGAATGCACATATGGAAAATTGTCAATTCAACGATCAAAATAACAATGACATAGAACGAGGAAAATAATGATAGTAATAAAACTGCTATAAAATGACAGAGATATAATAGACAAACTCCATATGGGCAATCTCTACTTATCAGGGGGGAGGGGTCGGTCTTAAAATTACATAAAACTCGACACCGGAAACGAGTACTATCACACAAACCAGTGAGAAAACACACACACAAGTGGGAATAAGTGGGAAAAAGAGAAGGAAAAAAAGAAAAAATGAATGAAAAAAAAAGAAGAACACACTTAAAATACAGGTCTTCAAACGCGGACACAACAGGAAACATATAGGATGCACATACAAACAGAAGAAATGAAATGAACAGAAGAAGGGAAATGCTAAGGAAAAAAAAAACAAGAAAAATCCACAGGAAGCCCAATATAGCACAAGCACTGGATAGACGCCGAGGTCAAAGGAGTGGGGAACGAAGCTCGGTGGGCCCAGCGGAGGGCAAGGGGAGAAGGGGCGGAAGGCCCGAGTATAAATAGGGGCTGCAAACGGGAAACGACAAACAGTCTTGCTAAGATCTCGGGAACATCCCTACGATACAAAGCAATCTTTCACCTCGTACCTCGAACTCGCTTAAGTGCTGTGAGTTGACAGCCCGGGAACGCGGACAAATTTTCCTTACAAATCACTTCTGCAAATCAACACAGAAGCAGCATGGACGCAGAATCCGGAAACGGCGCTTTTATCTACGTCAACGACGAGATATACTTCTGCTCCGAGGACGAGGGCACAGAGGCATTGATCGAGGAGACTCCTACCCCCAGAACGGAAGACCAACAGGCGGGGAGCAGTAAGGAGCATGACCGACAAGCAGCATCAAGGTCAGAAGGAGGCAAGAAGGAGCCAAAGACGGGATCCGGCAAGGGGCATGGAGGAGCAAGGGCAGGACCAAGTCATGCCCCAATGGAGGAGGATTCGAGGCCAAACGACAGACCAGAGAAAAGGACGTACTCGATATCGAAGGGCTTCCCGAAGGAAGCCATCGATCGGGAACAGGCGAACGGCATCATAGCCCGCCTCGCGGAATACGCCTGGGAGGAGAAGGTCCGTCTGGACATAGTACGATGGGGCCTAAAAAACGACGGGATGATTGTCACCCTGGGCCGTGACACGAAGACCGACGACGTGATTCTGGCACTTGGAATACTCGAATACAGAGGACATCGGTACTCCCTGGCGGACGCTGGGAGGCTGAACAGGACGGCGAGAATCAACCTGTACGTGAGCAACAGGGAAATTCGTCTCGCCGTAATCCTAGGACTAATGGGCAGGGAGCACCGTGGCTTAGGTATAAGAAATTGGGTGGAAATTGCCGTGAGAGAGGTAGGAGAGCGGGGAAGGGAATTCACAATCGAAGTAAGTCACAAAGATATATCCCTACTGAGGAAAATTGGACAGAGGATAAATATAATGGGGGGAGCAATTAAAATCACGGTAACCATTTTGCGCTGACATAAAAATAGGATCTCGGGCGATATATAAAAAAAAAAACAAAAAATAAATCTTCGCTGCTCTCTTAGAAAATAAAGTCCTGCTAGATCTGTAAATTCTTATATCTCACTCTAGTTCTAGTTCTATAGCATATACTACTCTTATATTTACATTTATATATTTTTTTTTTTTTATTTTTTATCTTTTTATATTCTTATACTTCTTAGAAAATATTTTTAATCAACAATCACTTTATAATAGCTATAAGGCGTATGTAAGAATGTTTAATGTTTAAGAAAAAGCGGCTAGAAATAAGGTCCATATGTACATCACACTCCAAAAGTCATAATAATTATAATAAACATTGTTGTTAAAAAAAGTAAACCTATACGTCTAATTACAAACACCCTCTACCTCTTTTAAACTTTTCAGGTTAAATTTTAAGCATAAAAGTAAGTTAACTAAAAAAAAAAAGGAACATAAGGTAACAAACAGAAATAGCTCAAATAAACAATTGTAATAAAAGGCAAAGTCAATCCAATGCTTGTTAGACCACTCCAAAAATCATATACTTAACTAAACTCATAGACTCAAAAAAGAAATGAAAAAAGTAAAAAAAAAAAATTTTTATAATAATAATAAAATATATACAAATAAAATAATAAACCCACTCTCACAATCACTAGTTTGACTAACCAAGTACGGGTCATGCAAGCGGGGAAGGAAAGAACAAAAACTTGTAACAAATCTGTAACTCACCTCTCCCAAATAAATGGAAAATTTACAAATAGATTGTAGAAAATTCTGACCCCGGGAAACACTATAAGTTAACGTTAAAAAAAAAAAAAAACTCCGACACAAATGTATAATAGATTAAGTAAAGGTTGGTGGGAGCAGGCCAACAACAAAAGGGAAGGAGGCTGACGCTTAAATAAATAAGAAGTTAGACAGAAAAATGGTTAACATTATTGCACAAATAAAAAGGAAAATAACATAACACATCCCTTCCCTCAGATATTATATGACCGGCCTACTCCCACTCCCAGACAAAACTCACAGATACATACACGATAGATATGGAAAAAAAAAAATTTTTTGTAACTTTAACACGCCGTAGTTCCTACTAACGTAAGGATAAGCAGGGGAGATAAACATTACCATCAGATGGTAACAGGAGAAGAATAAAGAGAAAAAAAATATATATATATGTAACAATAATATAAATAAATATATAATAAACATTATAGATTAATAAAACAGTTCAGGCAAACGAAGAAAAGATAAAAATATATCTATAAATAAGATAGCAAAACTAAGCTGTTAACCACTGCCGGTAATGTAGATCTCACACGTTACCACCAGCACATCCCTGTCACTAGAAGATAATATCCCAGTCAATACAGACAATACCAACAATACCCAAAGAAATCAGGTAACTAACTCTAATCAAAAGACATTACCTTACTCCGATAAAAAAAAAACCCATCAAACACAGCAAGTTGAACAGTGCATGTCAACAATTACTTCTAGGGACAAAGGGTGACAGACGCCAAGGGGATACGAAAGTATAGATTAATAATTATAAGGATAGAAATCAGAATTCCCTAAAGGAAGTGCGAATGGGTCTATTATGAACGAACCGTGCGACTAAACATACGATAAACTAAGAGAATAAGACTGGTAAAGTACAATATAGTGCACTTTTGTCAAACCGGGGTCAGGATCTAAATATGTATGTGAATGTTTACAGATATCGAAAGGTTCCAGAAAGAACTGAGGACGTAGTGAAATCATTCCCGCAAATCCAGGGAATGATAGAAAGTAAAAACACCATACAAACAAACGGAAATCAATAAAGGAAATACTAAAAACGGAAGGTACTAGATACCGAAACCAAAAAAAGGGAATAATAATAAAAAGTAGCCTGGAGTAAAAGGAAATCCTCACTCCGAGAAAACGGAAATAAATACGGAAATAACCACTATGAAAGTGATCCAAATAAATTTACACCACGCAGCAGGCGCGGCAGTAATGCTAACAAGGAACTTTATAGTAGGCAAATACGACGTAGCCATCATTCAGGAACCATGGATAACACATGGAGGAATAAAGGGACTAAGCCAGGCAGGCACGATATACGTAAACAACGAAGGGAAAAACACAAGAACCTGTGTTATAACCAAAGCAGGAATAACGGGCACCATATTGCCCCAGTTCAGTGACAATAACATTACGGCGGTCTCGCTGCAAACTGGGCAAGGTAGACTCGCAAAAGAACTGATCATAGCTTCGCTATATCTACCCCATGCGGGGAAAGAAATGCCAGGACAAACATGCCTGGACTTACTTGACTGGGCACTGAACAAAGGTACTCCGGTGATTCTGGGTACTGATGCAAATGCTAGAAACTCCGTACGGGGCAGTACCGACACAAACACAAGAGGGCGCAGGCTCCTAAATTTTATTAACGAAGAAGGTTTATACATCATGAATGTAGGAAATAAACCAACATTCGTAACAAGAGACAGGAAAGAAGTTCTGGACATCACACTGTGTTCACAAAACATAATAGACAACATAATTAACTGGGAAGTACTGGAAAAGGAAAGCTTGTCCGATCACAGATATATTGAATTCAATATATCCTGGGACGACTTGACCGAAGTTCAAATAAGAAGGAATATAAAAGATACGGACTGGGTCATGTTTGACAGGATCAACGAGGAAAAAGTAAAAACACTAAGAGGTAGATATGGCAATGCAGAAGAGATAGACAGATGTGCGGAAGAATTATCTGATAATATAAGGGAAAGCTGGGAGGAGTCGACTAGACCAATAGAGAAAGACTGAAAAAGGCCAGAGTGCTGCGAAACAAAATAAGACACAACAGTAATCCTCAAACGTGGAGGAGCTACAAGAGAGAAAGAAACACACTAAGGAAGGAAATGATGGATAGTAAAATAAACAGCTGGAAGAAGTTTACCCAGTCAATTACTAAAATGCCAGTGGCAGCCAGATTGACTGAGGTACTTCTGAAATGCGGAGGAGCCAAAATGGGAGCATTGAAAAAAGGCAATCAAATATTACACAATAACGACGAAATACTAGAACAATTACTAGACACTCACTTTCCAGGTTTCGAAAGAAATACGGAAGTGATAGAAAATGTAGATAACCCGGTCAGCCCGAACTGGGCACGGGCAAACGAAATAGCAAATCCATCTAAGGTTGAATGGGCCATAAGATCGTTCAAAGCCAACAAGTCACCTGGTTTGGACGGGTTAAGCCCGAAAGTTCTAAAAATGGCACTAAAACACTACGCCAAGGCGATAACAAACGTCATCAAAGCAAGCATCGCAACGGGACACATACCCAAAATATGGACATGCACAAAGGTAGTATTTCTACCAAAACCAGGAAAGAAAGATTACGCAGAGGCCAAGGCATTCAGACCGATCTGCCTAACGTCATTTCTACTAAAAACAACGGAAAGACTGATCGATCGATACATCAAAACAGTAACACTAAAGGAAAAAGATCTGTTCCCGGGGCAACATGCCTATAGGACGGGACACTCGACAGAAGTAGCATTACACAGGATAGTAAGCGTAATCGAAACAGCACGAAAAAGGAAAGAATTCGCAATAGCATGCGTCATGGATATCGAGGGGGCGTTCAATATGACCCCAATTGATACAATGAAACAAGCACTGAAGGACTTCGGTGTAGAAGAAAACATAAGAAAATGGATCACCAGAATGCTGGAAAACAGACGTTTACAGGCATGCAGAGGAGATGCGACAGTTATAGGAACAGTAAAAAGGGGAACGCCACAAGGAGGTATTCTATCCCCTCTGCTATGGTGCATGGCACTAGACTCCTTACTATGGGAACTTCAGGAAACAGGCGCTGAAATCGTAGCCTATGCGGATGATGTAGCGATCATCTGTAAAGATAAAAACAGGAACAAATGCATAGACACACTACAACTGGCATTAAACATAACGGAGATCTGGTGTAAATCGGTAGGCTTATCGGTGAACCCAGAAAAAATGGAAGTAATAGAATTGTAGGATTTTAGGAAAAATGAGGGAACCGCCGCGCCAGCGGGAATCGAACCCCGGCCTTTCTGCTAGTAACCGATCGGCTAACACGCTCACCCACGGAACCCTCCCATCATTCCTAATCTCCGTACGGTATTTTTGTTGTTCTGGGGAGTCCTGATCCCACAGAATTTACATGGGCTAGAATATACCCGGCAGACAGTGGTCTGCTGTACATGGGTCAAACGTTACCACTAAAACAAAGCGTTAAATAATACCTAGGCATAACTTTAAATAGGAAGCTAACATGGAGACAACACGTCTTTAACAAAATAAATATGGCAAAAACAAACTTAACTATCTTAAGCAGAGCAGTAGGACCCACATGGGGCCTCAGTCCGAAAATCACGAAATGGATTTACGAGGCAATAATCGTACCTAGGGTAACCTATGGAGCGGTAATATGGTGGCAGGCAGTGAATCTGTCAACAGTCAAAATCCAATTAGACACACTTCAAAGTGCGGCGAACAGATAGTTGAAGAGATAGCGAAGATAGAGAAGTGATAGCAAACACATGTCCTCTGGACATTAAAATAAAAGAACTAGCACTAAAATCAGCATACAGACTGATTAGTTGGGGACACTGGAAGAATCTGAACTACGGACACTCAAGTATCATTGAAATGGAAGGAGACGAGGACCTGAAAAGTCTGTCTCTAATGCCAAAAGACTGCGACCAGAGAAGGTATCTGGACTTCAAAAGATATAAAACAGAAATAAGAGACAGAACCGACTGGGAAAATGGCATCCCAGCGGATCTGCTATGCACGGAACTATGGTACACGGATGGATCAAGGAAAAACGAACTGACGGGCGCAGCATGGACAAACGATAATGGAAATCACAATTTTATAAAACTAGGAAACTATCCAACAATATCACAGGCGGAAATGCTAGCGGTGCAGCTATGTGCCGAAGAAATAAGCAAGAGAAATGGGAATGGCAGAGCAGTTACCATCTGCTCAGATAGTCAAGCAACCATTAAGAGTCTGCAAAAAATGGAAGGGAGATCTAAACTACTATGGGAAACACACGAAGCACTAAACAAACTCTGTGAAACAGGCAGAAGAGTCAAACTTACATGGATCCCGGCTCATGCGGGTTTCTCTGGCAATGAGAGGGCAGACAGGTTGGCGAATCTAGGATCAGACTCACAACCGGAAGGCCCTCAACCGATGATGGGAATAGCTACAGCGATCTATGACTCAAAAGTACAGAAATGGTCCTGGGAAATGAAAGATGGAAAATGGAGGGAGACCAGAGGTCTAAAACATAGTAAAAGCTTCCTAGGGGAAGACAACTGGCCATCCAAGAAAGTAAGAGGCATCGTCAGCCTCGGAAAAAAGGATACAAGGAGAATGGTGGAGGTAATCACGGGCTTCGCACCGCTAAATCTCCACTTGGAAAGAATAGGAAAAGCAACAACCAAATTATGCTCACTATGCGGAGAGGAGGACGAGACTCCAGAGCACCTAATAAGGAACTGTCCAGCAAAAACAAGGAAAAGGATGAAATTCTTAGGAAATCACTCGATAGACGGTAACATTCTGGATGAAATAGAATGGAGAAAGGTAAAAAGGTACATGGAGAACATTAACCCATGGAAACAGTAAGGTATCATAAACGGAATAAAGGTAATAACACACAGAAGCCAGCAGGCATACTGAGATCACTGCGATCAATGATGCTTCCCTCCTGCAAATCAGGCTTCTGTCTACCATTAAGTAATGTGAACTTACGTCACAATGGAATAATTACACAAACACACTTTTCTACACAGGTATAAAAGAACAATGGATACAGGGCAAGAAAGACAAATACATCAGGAATCAACATAGGCAATCAATTATGATCCAAAACGAACAAACAACTCAGATATCACCCAATACCACTGGATCAAAGAAGACCAGAAATAAAACCGTAATTACACCTCTCAAGCATAAGTAAGTTACCCCAAATAACTTATTATGTAATTCAATTGACAGTACAAAACAAAATGTATACAATAAAAAAAAAGAAAGAAATAATAATAATAATAATACATCATACATTCAAACCACTGTACACTTGAAACCTCTCCTTATCCTCTCCTGCAATAATGCAACCTGCGGTACAGACCAAGCGAGGTACATAAACATCACAAGGGGCAAAAGCGACATTACCAACAAATAGAAGAAAACAGCAATAGGAGAAACAAGCAGATCTTAAATTAAACAAAACACTAAGCCTAAATTAAGTCTTAGTATAGAAAACCCGACTTATAAGCTCCAAGAGTAGATATCTAAAAATAACTGCTATTACCGACAGTCGGTACATTACCCGCCCTGATACGAGCAGGTTGCATATATACCAGGATGAAATCAGAATGGAAAAATAGAAAGACAACATGGGAAAACACCAGAACACAATAAAATGGGAAATAAACAAAAATGGAATGAAATAAGCAAGTGGCTGTCGGAAAAAAAAAAATAATAATAAGAAAAAACAATAAAATATACGTAAATGGAACTATACAAAACTCAGTTGAAAGAAAAGTAGTAACGGAACAAAAAGAAATAAGTCCGAAACATAAGACTTAGAAAAAAAAAAAATGTTTTTCCTACTATAAAAAAAAAAACACAAAAACAACAACAAATCGATATGACATAACTCACAGAGAATAAGTAAACGAGGAACTTACTGATAACAAATAGACAATACAAATATAGAGTGTAATAACTCTCACCTATATATAGTAATCTACTTATCCTCAGTGGGTTATCCCATACCAACAGGAAAATGATGCAAAAATTAAATGGTAACCTCCATCAACGACAGTCAACACATCAATTACGAAATTTGTTGCACCAAAAACAGGAAAAAAAAAACTCCGAAAGAAAAGAAAAATATATATACACATAATAAAAAACAATAACAAATCAAATCGGCACAATTCACAAATAATAGGTAAACAAATAATTTACTGGTAACAAATAGAAAATGCAAATATAGAGAGAAATAATTCTCACCTATATATAGTAATCCACATACCTTCATCGGATTACCCTTTACCGACAGGGAAACGAAAAGGAAAAAGTACAAAGAAATCGCCATTATCGACAATCAATACACAAATCACGAAATGTGTTCCATCAAGAATGGAAAACAGGAAAGGAAAAGTCAAATAATATTCGAAACTCCGACAGGAGAAGGTCCAAAAATAATTATAATAAAAAAAAAATAAAAATAATAAAAAAAAAAAAAACCAATAAACAACTAAAAAGCACAAATCAACATGGCACAACGCATAAAAAACAAGGAAACAAGAAACTCACTACTAACAAACAAACAAATACAAACACAGAGTGAAAAAAAAAAATCTTCTCACCAATACAAAAACTATTTATCCTCAGTAGGTTATCCCACACCGATAGGAAAATGAAGCGAGAAAAAAAAAATATATATAATAAAGTAAAAAAGTAATAGTAAAAGGCAATCTCTATGATCAAAATAGAAATAAAAAAGGAAAGACAAATAATACCCTCAATTCCAATATGATAATAAAAAAAAACACACAAAACAACAACAAATCGATATGGCACAACCCACAGACAACAAGTAAAACAAAAAAAAACCTTACTACTAACAAACAAACAATACAAATATAGATTGAAATAAATCTCACCTATAACAATCTTCATATCCTCAGTTGGTTATCCCACAACCGACAGGAAAATGAAGGAAAAAAAAAAATATATAAAAAAGTAAAAAGTAATCTCTATCACCGACAGTCAATACATTAATTACGAAATACGTTGCACTAAAAGCAGGAAATAAGTAAAGAAAACTAAATAACATCGGAAACTCCGTAAAAGTAGGTATTAAAAAAAAATAATAATAACAATATACAAAAGAACAACAAATCAACTCAACACAATTCACAAATAATAGGTAGACAAATAACTTACTGCTAACAAATAGAAAACACAAATATAGAGAGAAATATTTCTCAACTATACATAGTAATCCACATACCTTCTTCGGGTTACCCTTTACCGACAGGGAAATGAAAGGGAAAAAGTAAAAGGAAATCGCTATCACCAACAATCAATACACAAATCACAAAATATGTTCCAGCTAGAATAGGAAACAAGAAAGAAAAAATCAAATAATACTCGAAACTCCGACAGGAGAAGGTCAAAAAATATATATATAAAAAAAAATAATAATAATAATAAAAAAAAAACACACAACAAACAACTAAAAAGCAACAAATCAACATGGCACAACGCACAGATAACAAGTAAACAAGAAACCTACTGCTAACAAACAGACAAATACAAACACAGAAAAAAAAAAATCTTCTCACCCATAAAAAATCTACTTACCCTCAGTAGGTATCCCACACTGATAGGAAAATGGAAAAAAAAATATATAATAAAAGTAAAAGGCAATCTCTATTATCAAAGAGAAATAAGAAAGGAAAGTCAAATAATATTCTCAATTACTAAAGAAAAGATATAAAAAAAAAATAATAATAATAAATAATAATAATAAAAAAAAACACACACACAAAAACAACAACAAATCGATACGGCACAACCCACAGACAACAAATAAACTAAAACACTTACTACTAACAAACAGACAATACAAATATAGATTGAAATAAATCTCACCTATAACAATCCTCATATCCTCAGTTGGTAATCCCACACCGACAGGAAAAAGAAGCAAAAAGTAAAAAGTAATCTCCATTACCGACAACCAATACACAAATTACGAATGATGTTGCATCACAGACGAGGTATAAGAGTAGACCAATCGCCCAATGTATTTTTCTGTCTCATGTTCCCGGGGCTCTAGAGCCCAGTACCATTCCGTGTCACATCCTACCGTATCGACTAAAACTAATATTGTGGAACTTATATTCTAGAACGGCGCTGTTATTGATAGAATTTGATATCTCATGTCGGGGATTCTATAAATGATGTATGAAACACAAGAATGTTGTGTCCTTTTAATTCTGTTACACCTGTTACGCGAATGCATTGGAAGATGAGTTAGGCAAAATGTTTATCCAAATAAAAATTTCGAATAACGAATAAAAGATAAAAAAATATTTATTCGTTATTCGAAGGTACGAATAAAGAAAGTATCTTTATTTGACGAGTATCGAATAAGTAATTTTATTCGACGAGAATTTAACCGATGAATAGAAATAATGTTTTTTATTCCAAGCGGATTTAATCAAACCTCGAATAATTTTTTCATCTTTCATCTGTATCTTTTATTCGAAGGCTTTGAATAACTCTTCAGGCCCGATGAGCGCCGAACTTGGACCCGATCTAAGCGTTTTCTCGGTTCTCTGGATGCACGTATTTAGATCGTGCCCTGCCACTATTTTTTATGCCTGCCTCG
>JAQQRT010000039.1:0-13958 GCA_028454225.1 Lasioglossum leucozonium | reverse complement strand
AATATATTGGTGAAAGTTCCATAAAAAAATAATAAAAAATAAAGAAGTTTTGTCATTGGATTAGTAGTGGTCTGGGTTAGGTCTCACACCGATATACCCGATCCGGTATCGGGTTACATTAATCGGCGGCCGAGGTCTCTCGAGCTTCGGTGTCGTGTTCTACGTTCGGAAAAACTCACAGAATAGTGTCCCTTTACGATAACTGTCGTTGATCAGACCCGTGGTATAGACAGTTATGGATGAATTACTGTACTCGACCGACGAACCGGACCTGTTACAAAGTTAATAAATAATACTTATCTGCATTATTGCACTTACTTTTCTATTTCTGTAAGTACATATTGATGTGTAAAACATTTGAAAAATAAGCGAAAAACTGAGAGGCCGGTAGGGAGATATTGAGAGTCTGCATGCGAGTCTGGTTGGGCAGGTTGGCTCGCGGTGTTGCCAGTTTTATCCTCAGCATGGCTAGTACTAGAGTAGGCTGTGGTCAGAGTAGTAATGGGCACAATCTACTAAATTCGACTATCGACTATTCACTATTTAGTAGTGACATACTATCGACTATTTAGTCGATAGTTTTCAGTCATCTGAATTGCTTGTCTGGTTGTTCTCTATGTTCCCGATGTTGGATTACCTTAGATGATATAAACTCAGACACGGCTCAAATAATTTTCTCAAACTTTTCACTGCTTTGAACATGAATGACCATTTTTTTTTTGTCGATGGCTCCATAAACCAGTCAACTGAAAATAGTGACTCCTATTGCTACAAAATTCAGTAAAACAGTCCAGTAAAAATAGTAACTGCAAAATTCAGTCGAAAAACAATCGATAAAAAATAGTAACTAGTCGATTAAAAATAGTAACCCCCACTAGTGATGGGCATTATCGACTAAAAACCTACGATTAAATCGATAGTAGCTGTTACTATTTTCAATCGACTAGTTTTACTGAACTATCGACTGAATTTTGCAGTGGTGGGGTTTACTATTTTCAATCGACTGTCTTACTGAACTATCAATTGAATTCTGCAGTAGTAGGGGTTACTATTTCCAGTCGACTGCTTTACTGAATCAGAGATTTTTTCTACAACTAATTTATGTAATAATAGAGCGGGTGAAGCTATCAATTGAATTTAGCAATCAAAAGCTTATGCATCTTTGGCATCACATATTACTTTATATGTTTGCTTCGAAGAAAAAAGCTTAAGCTGTGACCAAAGACTCCCTGCTGTGACGTATTACTTTATCTTCTTGCTTGAAAGAAAATTATCTGAGCCATGTCTATAAGTTTATATGATCTAAGGTTTCATCAACGTCGTCGAATATCGAGAACATAGAAAACATAACCAGGGAAGCAATTTAGACGACTAAAAACTATCGACTACATAGTCGATAGTATGTCACTACTAAATAGTCGATAGTTGAATTTAGTCGAGAGTGCCCATGACTAACCCCCACCACTGCAAAATTCAGTCGATAGTTCAGTAAAACTAGTCGACTGAAAATAGCAACAGCAACTATCGACTTAGTCGATAGTGCCCATCACTAGGCCAGAGAGGATTATGAAAGTGCTCGCGCCCTGAGTTTTTCTGCCTCCACTTTTGTCAGTATAGATAGAAATAGATCATAGCCACTTTTAGCATGGAACAGAACTTATGCATGTTTGAACTTTTGCACCTGCAAATTTTCAAATACCAAGTCATCTGTTTCCGCATTACATACGCTCGGAATTTATTGACCAGTTTTGATGGCAAATTCATAGCAAATAAGGACCAAATTCTACTCCAAGCAAGGTCTTGGTACCAAAATGACCGCCTTTTGCTTGGAAAATACGATTACAACCATTGAACAATTCAAATTTGCACGAAGCAGGTTTGACTACCTGAGTGTATACTAAGGAATTTCAGTAACATATTATGAACTAAATACAAGCCATACAATTTTATTTATAAATATCGATGAAGCTGTAATTGTTTTATAAAAACTGATTATCTTGAACTTGAACACTTTGGCTTTGATACACGGCTTTGATAACTCAAATTCAGCCTAGAAATAAGGAAAGTTGTAAAAAAAATTTCAAACGGCTTCGATTGATGCCGCGAAGCTTGTGTTGATACTTTCAGCAGTTGAACTTGTGCTCAACGTATATTTATTTAAGTAGCTTTCATTCCATCACGAATGACATTTTTATTATCATTTTAAGTCTACCGCCTGTTCTGATCGGAACAGTGTGTCCCCAACGTTTCGTACTTTTATGTAAATAGTGAGTGAAAATGAAGTAATTGTATGTATAATTCTTTTGTTTGATGTAAAAATGATAGAAAAGATAAGAAATTTCACAACATGTTAATGTAGTTATACATAAGTACAACTTGTAAGTTATTTTGGTCCATAAACTTACAAGTTCTTTTCTTTAAAACAAGGATTAGATCGCATTATTTACAAAATATTATAATTTATGTATTATAATAACTTAGAATTGTATAATACTAATTGTGATATTACTTTAATCATTTTGTTGTAAATATATAGTATATATGTATATTTAAAATAACTTTCTTTGTTTTCACTAGCTAATTTCTAATCAGTTCCTATGGTAGCAAAATAATATGTATTGCAGTAAACAATTCTTATAAATACAACACTAGACAACAATAAATTAAATACTACTCTACATAATTTGATATGTAACTAACAATTTAAATCTAAAATTTCCTTATAATTTATGCAGTCACTATGAATTATGGTATATACAATGAGACAGGTAAAAATAAAGTACTTAACAAATGTATATGTGTATAAATATATGGAATAACACAAACATGATGTGAATAATTACTGATTGTATCTGCTCGATTAATCTCAATCTTCAGGTAAATATTATTTGTTATTAATGTTACTAAATAAGCAAACTTTTTTGCATTTTATCACACGAATATCTGATAGTTTTCCATCTATTGTGTCCAAAGCATTAATTTTTAAAACCTAAAAGATTTTGATAATTATTTAAAAATATTAATGCATAAAACTAAAACAAAGTTGAGTTTCACGAAGAAGTTAATATTGCTTTTCATAATTTTTTTATTTATGTTCATGCAAAATTGTTGGAAGATCATAAATTATAGTTTTAAACTGTATACAGTTTTGGTACGTAGTATAATAAAATTATATGATCTTTTGGTTTTGAAATTAGTAAAAACGGATTGCCTTAAGTATAAAGAATTCTGATTGAGATTATCAATACAAAAATTTCCAATATATTTACACGATATTATATGTTAAATATTATTTTTAAATATTTTTTCAATTCATTGTATTAAATAGTACATACTATTTAATAATCTTAATATTATCAGGACCTTTTTAATTTCAGGCTCCTCCATAATATTAAGAAGAAAATTTTTCAAGCTCTTTTTTGATTGACGCAATTAGTGGAACTGCGGGATCTTCGGGTGGAAGTTGACAATGTAAAAGAATACGTTTGGTATCTATATCCGGTACGTTTGGTCTATGAAATGGACCAGCACTTAATGGTCTAGTGCTCCACCCACTATGAGATTGAACTGATCCTGAATGTCCATTTTCTGGAATATTTTCTTCAGTATTATTTTGAGGTAATGATGTATAATGTTTTATCTCCGTTTCCATTGTTGGTGAAGATCCAGGACTGGGCAATACAGTTAACAACAAAATGTAACAAAATTACTGGAAGTATAAATATGATATATTCACATACGAGTTACATGAAACTATAAGTACCTAATGTTGACACATCTTCCTCTAGTCTTTGAAAATACTGGGAGAACATCAGGAACATATACTCCTGAATTTGGTTGCGTTGTACATGTTTGCATTTCTGAATTCTGTTCTCTACTTCCAAACAGACTAAACGAATCCTCCAGCAACTCATGAAGTCTTCTCTTAGCTCGCCCGACAGGGCCAGCTGATGTACATGTTATTTCATCAGTTTCTGATGTGCCATTGCCTAAAGACAACATAATTTGTGTTCCAATATTCGGCAAAGATCGCATAACTGTAATAACTGTAATTCACTTATGAACTCAAGTGAAATCATATTTTAAATCTATAGGTGTAATTATGTAAGTGCTTATCATATCTTTTTAAATGACTTATAAACTTTGATAACTCTTTAAAATCTCTAATATTTTATGAAAACATACAGTATATTGTCATTCTTAATTGCTACTTACTAGCTGTACATAAATAAAATTATTATTATTGTTGCATATAAAATAAAAAGATTAAATGTTGTATACCCTCTGTGGATAGTGTCTGTTTTCGAAGATTCCAAACTATAGGACCAACTACTCCCGGATCTTTCATAGCACTCGAAGTTCTTGCAAAAAATTTGTCATTGACTTTACTACTTCTATATGAATCAATGTCATTATTGTCTCGTCTTTCTAGTTCAGGAGAATCTAGATCCAAGTGTCTAACCTGTAAAAGAAAATTTATTTAAACGCATATGCTTGTGTATATAATATACAATATTGTAATACTTTTTTAGGTATAAAGAAAAAACAAATTGCTATATACCATAACTGGCTCTAATACCCTAGAAAGAGGTTCAACACTTTTCATGTTGGGAAATTGTTTACAATTTGGCATAGATAGATAAGAATGGGGCGAGGCAGTAGCTTCTTCTTCTTCTTCTTCATGTCTCATGTAATTGGTTTCCAGAGATTCTAGTGCTTCTAAATGATCAACTACGACATCCATAGAATCTGATGTTTTAGGCATATCCACAGCATTTGTCCTTAATACTCTTCCATGTGTCAGTCTACAAAGCAATCCATTAAGTTGACTTCAAATAAGTTTTGTTGTCATGTGGAATACAGGGTGGTCCGTTTAAGTAAGGCCACCTAAATATCTCTTCAGGTTATTGTGATGAAAAATTGACAATCCACACTGGCTAAAATCAGTGGATAAACATAGACCACGGAGTGTAAACGTCTGCTGTGGCATTTTATGGTAAAACTTTAATTTTCGAAGATCAAGGTCATTTCAAGGTCATGTTATCAATAATAACTTATTATACATATCTGAATATATTTTTCGATCAGTTACACGATGCAATAAAAACAATGTATAGTCATGTATCAAAAAACATCGATGACCTTGATAACTCCGAAAAAAATGACCTTTGAAACAAAATATTCTTGCCAGATATTTGGTCCATTGACACCATGCACATTACATAACAAATATTTTTTGCATCACTATAACCTGAAGAGTGCTTACTTAAACGGATCACCCTGTATATAAGAGGTTCACAAAGACTTTAATGAACGGTTTTATTATTTAAAAAAAAAACAAAATATCTAAAAAACAAAGGTCTATTCTGAAGAAACCCGAAAGGGTTTTGTTATACTACATGAGCAGTAATGACCTCCACATACTGTCGTTCCAAAAGCGAGTGCAGCATCCTTATCTTCACTTTGTATAATGGAAAAACTTGAAGAAATAAATAAATTCCAAGGCTGTGCACAATAAATTTTAGTGAGCTAACCATTGCGCGACAGTAACGAATTGTCGGAATATTTATAAATAAGAAAATAAACAAAGTTTTTGGTTGTAGCAACATTTCTGACGTCTGTAAGGTGAAATTTAAATGTTGGCAAATTCTGGTTGAACCAATGTAGTATTCTAATATGTAAATTTTTTATTAATCAACCAACTATGATAATTGCAGGCCCAACATTGGATATTCGTTGGCAAATTGTCATAACTTTTTCATGGTAGGACCTACTTTGGGAATTTGTAGATAAAAACACTAACTATATCCCAACTAACTCTCAACTGTTGGATACCGTTGGCCAACCATAAATGCTACTAGGGAAGTTACTCACTCAGTTAGCTTGTTTTAAATGTTTTTTTGTAGATGTTTCATCTTACATACAGACTTAATCTTGCAAATTTTATGGTGCAAGTACCAAATATGGTTGAAAGAATGTAACATCAAGGTCAAGATTACTTTTTTTTACTTTCTAAAATGTCAAGGTCGTATACATCTTCTTAAGTGGAACAAAGTATTTTTATTATTTTAGTACTGTAAGTAGTAAGTAGAAAAATTCATCAACATACTATGTGTTGCCTTGGATTACCATTAAATGGCTAAACAATAGTAATGTTTAATTATTTCCACCCAAGTACATACTGATATGTCTGCATTGTCAAAGCTCCCTGATATCTCATGTGGTTGTTGACAATAATTCAACAAATTTCTGGTATGCCACTAACATTACGTTAGTAACAACAAATATTATATTAATATCTACATCGTCTTGGAATATATGCATTGATGTATGAACGATATTAACTTTTTATACATAGTGTGTACTAACAAAACAAAGAAACAATTTAAGGATAATTATCCACAACCACGTTGTTAGCAAAAATAAAGAGTAAAATAACTGTGATACTTTTAGTGAAGCATAGCAAAACACAAGTATCTTTTCATCTACCTCCTACATTGTATGTTACTGTTTACACACGATATTTATCAAGTCATTACAACGTTAATTTTAAGTACCATCTTCAATCAAAGCTTATTTTGTATTGTGACTTGGAAGTGTTAAATCTATTCTTAAATTTTTTAATAAAGGTCCCTCATTAAGAAAATTACAAAACAAGAATTCGTATATAACTTTTGCACCTTGTCTGTTTTGAAGAATGTTCTTCAAAAGTATTTGTATTTGAATCATGAGCCCTTCTCTTCTGTTCTTCTTCGTTATCGCTAGAAACTTTGTGAATTCCTAAATCAAAGGTGTCAGTAGGTTCAGGAGTAATCATAGTCCTTGGCATACTTCCAGGAGTATGACTCTGGCTACTACTGTCAGTCTGTAAAAAAGTAATGAAAATGATAGAATATGAACAAAATTTTTTATACACCATAAGAACAAGCAATTTAGCTGAAAATCGTGAAAAACTGCTATGTTTACCATCTTTAAGTTTTCAGGATATGTATAATTGATACAGATCTACAAAATGTACTTTCCAAATGTTCAATATCATCCTTTTTAAAAGTGTCTGAATATTAATGGGAATCACTGTATATATTATACATCCGGTATGAATTTTTGAGGGTTAAGCACAATTATATAAATATCCAAATCTACCTTAATATACCATAATTAAGAAACATACCTTAACTTCTATTTCTGATGATGAAAATACACCATTATCACGGCCACCAGTAGTTAATATATGGTCTGGTTTTTTCCTTAAAATACTACGGTTTGGTGGTGCAGCTACTGCACTATGCGACCTTTTTCTTTTCGCTGTGCAGATTAATCCCACAAGCAGAATGATTAAAAGAATGAAACCAGCACTAGCTGCTCCTATTAACAGCCATGCATCTCTTTTTCTCGAAAGTGCCAATGGACGAGACTCTTTCAAGTAAGCTACATATAAGAAACAAACGTAGCTATAAATCAGAATATCTAATTGTTCAGAGACAGGAAAATTATATTGCATGAAAGACATACATTATACATAATGTACAATTGAAACAAAATGGAAATTATGCCGCTGGTATAGTATAACACAAGGTATACACCATGAACAGAGTAAGTCAGTGTACTTACTTGTACTGTATGTGTACTATTAACATGTATTTAATGTGCATAAATATATTGGTATTCAACTTTTTCTTTACTTATCATTTCTTGACATCATTTTGTGAAGGAATATCGCTCCAAAGTCTATGAAGTGTATTTTAAACAAACGTGTATTCAATTAAGATTAATTTTTATCAAAAAACCTAGAAAGGCCTTCTGTAATTCTGAAATTATTAGGATATACTCAAGAATTAATGTGACAATGTATCAAAAGATGCCAAAAAGTGACAATGTGTGGACAACATAGTGTAGTTTGGATTATCCTAATGCTAGCAGCATACCTTTCATTTAAAGTGCCATGAAACATCAACATCAAATTGTGTTTACGTTAATATTGCAGAATTTATTGTAAAAGCGCGATTTCTCTTTACAAAGATAATTTTAAGATGAATCATGAAACAAAATTTCTTAAATTTTGTAAAATTGTTTGAATTTATACAATTTTCTTAACAGAAATCAATTTCTATTTTCTATTCTATTTATTAACATACAGAAATCATAAAGAAAAAAATAAATTAGAAATGAGAATGTAGAGGATTAATTGTTTCAAATAAGCCTAAGTAAATTATCATATATTCACTTTTCAGGAAGTTACAGTAGTTCAAAGAATGACTTTGTTAACAGTCAAATATCTTCTAAATGCATATGTGAAACGGTCTATGTATAATGTAGTACATTTTTATAAATTTTGTTCATTGTCTTCATGTTTCATGTGAATGTATTATTAACATTATGTACTTATGCTATGTAAAAATTTCATCAATTTTATAATTGATTTATGAAAATTTTATGGGCACATGCGATCATATTCAAATAGTAATAGAATAATATACTTACGTTCACTTTGAATAAGAACTGGAGCACCGAGTTCTAATGCTACTTCTTGTGGTGACAAAAGAGCCATGTCTCTGGCAGCTGTTTCAGCAGGTACAGGTTTTCCACCTAGGTGAACAGAATAAATCAACCTCGTAGCACCACTTTCAGTTACACTTGTATTTTGCATTCTAACTTGAACGATCTCCTCTGTCGAATAATTGAATGTGCGTAATTCTGAACGTTTGTTTGCATCCTCCCCTTCAATGTCATTCGATATTAATTTTCTTGAAATGGGTCGACTTCTTGGAGAAATCTGAAAGTTATGTACCACAAAGGATAAACTTATGCTGTTTATTATCATATTCATATGTATACTTGCCAAACTGCTGTAGTTTGTAGCTTTTTTAATTGATATTTATATTGAATAGTCATTACGGTTCTAGTTATATCAGAAAAATCTTTTTAAAGATTATTTATTCATTGTCTTACATATTGATTTTTTAAACTTGAAACATAATGCACTATGTGGTTAAACTTTCATTCATGGGACCAAAAATGTTCATCTTTTAATATTATTAAATATATACACGCCACCTCGGATCGTTCTATCGTAGAGATTCGAGATCTGGTGCAGGAGGCGAGAAAGGTTGACCTTCCGCCTCACGCAGGTGCTCTCTGGACACGGTTGCTCCGCAAAGTACCTGCACAGGGTAGGGCGAGAGCCGACTACGCAATGCTATCACTGCGGTGAGGAGGTGCACACGGCGCGCCATACCCTGGAGGAGTCCCCTGCATAAGCAGGATCGCACCGTGTCTTTACAACCGCGGTGGAGGGGTGGAACCACCCGCTCGCGGCCTTGGTCAACCACATGATCGCGAGCGAGAGGTTGTGGCAGGTCCTCCTTCTGCAAGGAGGTCGCCGAGAGGGCCCGGAAGGCAGACCCGGGCTCTGCGGGGAAGATAGGATGGCGCGAGGAGTTTCCTCGCGTTGTCAAGTGCCACCAGAGGGAGGGGGTGGGGGGAATGGTGGGGCCCGGGGTGTAAGCGGCGTCTTCTTGTCCTGGCCGGAGTGGGGACCTTAGAGGCTTCCGCTCCGAGGGGGCCACGGTAACACCGGGAGGCTACAGGTGGACCAAGCTGGGACTCCGGAAGTCTATTTCGGCGCCCCTAGGGAAGGGAACACAGGGTAATTCCCATAGCGCCCTGTGTCTGATTAGTGTAGGATAGTGAGGGAGGTTAACCCGTCCCCCTGAAGTACGGGGGAGGGGTTAACTGAATTTATATTGTATATGTGTTGGGGGGGGGGGGTACATTATATATAATACATAGTTATGTCAATTTCCCGTCAGTAATAGTTCCCCACTACTTTTCTCACACATTTACGATGTAGATATGCTCTTGTTTTTGGTCACGTATGCGCATGAAAATCGCACAATATCACGCAGAGCTATGCCACAGCACTCAGGTTGTGATATATTAAGAGCTTAGTGAGCTTTAAAAAGTCACGCGTCTCGCTCTGGGTAACTGTCTTAGTTTTCGAGTCACCTCAGGCCCATATCATATGATCTGCGCGTGGCGCATTAGGGCGACTTTCCTATCAATACATTTCCACATGACTCATGAGGTACTATTGTCAATGCGTTTCTTTTAGGAAAACATAGGAAGAACATTTAGGAAGATATTTAGGAAAACTAGATGCACGTTTAAACCCGCTTAGTAGAATCAAAATATTGGTGGGAAGGCTGGTCGTCGTTATTCGCATCGCAGATGATAGCGAAGAATTTCCTAAAAATGTCATTAAAATTTTGACAATATGATTGTTTCCATATTACTATGGAGCTGAGGGTTGCTTCGATGACGGACACAACCCTCCGGGCTGGTAACACCCGATCAGTACACAAACGATGGGTGCGGAAGGACTAGACAGGGACGTCTTTCGAGCTGCGGCTTTCACCTCTTCTTGACCGATGGCCAGGGAGCGCGGACCTTGTCCTCCTTCTCTGAGGAGGTAATATCACAAAAGGAGGCAGCATAGAGGGCCCAAGAGGCGGAGGCGAGCCACTTGGTAGGAGGAGCTAAGCTCGGACCTCAGCTGCGGGGTGGCTGCCTGTATTGGGTTCACCCCGTGGCGAACGAGTCGAACTGGCGAAGCGGGACTATTGTTCGGCCCCACCCTGTCAGGGGTCATCGGCTGCCGCGTATAATTCAGGCGCCACTTGGGACTGGGGAGGGGGGAAGGATCAGGGCCTGCCGGAACACGTCTACGATAACCTCCTCTTTTCGCATGCGGCGACCTCTTCCAGCAATTCGGGGGGGGGGGGGGGCTACGGTCTCCATCTTCCGAGCGTAGGGTTCACCAGCTGGGACTCGTGGTGTCCAGCCGAGCGGCCTGCGAGAGGGGACACACCGGATGAGTGACCGACTCGGGGTAAGTAGTTCCTCCTAAAGCTCCTGGTAATATTAGGTTTCTTGGGGGGAGCTCCACTCTCCTTCGGGATATCATGACGTGAGAGGGAGGCCAGTGGCGTTGGGTTTCGAGATCTTGACCCCCTCCCCATTTAGCCTAGGGATGGTTACCGTGGTAGAGTTAGCAGGTATACCCGGCACATCGGTCGCCCTTCGGGAGCCCGGGTTTCGGGGAGCTCCGCATATGCCCGTCATTTTCTCCAGAGAAGGCGAGGAATCCGTAATGAGTGATTACAACCACGTAAAAAAAAGAGGATGGAGTGGTAGTAGAGCAAGATAATGGAGCTGTGTCGCCTCCATGCCCCGTATTCGGAACCGCCTCCCGAGACGGTCAGTGTATTGGTGGTCGCAGAAGATCTCCGACATACGTGAGACGTGTACCGACGCGCAATGCCAGTACGTCTTTGCATGTGCTTCCTGGACGGCCACCGTGGCTCTCCAGTGCGCAATCTCCGTCGCCACGCTGGAGGCCTTCCGGATTGCCTCCTCGCGGGCATGCCTCCCCTCGAATATTTGACGGAGGAGCGGGCTGCCTGTTATAAGCTTGCCTGCTATATCCGTCGTGAGGAGGTTTCCCCGGAGGGGGAAGAAGTTGAAATCTGGAAGCACCAAACTCAGACAGACTCCTAGGCCAGTTGGCGACGGTAACTTGTCGCCTTTAATTCAGGTCGTCTACTAGTCCGAGCCATCCTACCTGTTGGATTATCAATAAGTTACAAGCCCAATAAACTTATTGTTCGTTGTCAAAAATGAATCAACGATCTCAGAATCGTGTTAATAAACAGAGATTACGAAGTATCAATGACTTGATCTCAGAATTGTATTCTAAACAAAGATTTAGAAGTACCGCATTGGAAACTTGATTCTGTTTCAACAACCAGACTGTGGAGCCTAACATAAACAGTGTGGAGATACCAGGGGAACCTCGTTTCCTTTTTGGATTCCAGAGGTTTTACATTCGGGATCAGTCGAAGCTAAGACTTCGTACAGTAAGTTTCTACAGTACCGTGTAGTAAAGAATAGTTTTATTTTTAAAGTTCAGTGTGCATTCTCTTAACATCGATTTCCAATATTGCTCATACGGGAGTTGTGGTGCAGAAGACGAGGCGGCTTTCCTATCGCCTGGTGCAGGCAGTGATGAGATATCGTGCGGTTTCCTCGCGCATACGCGAAAATTTTAGCGTCAGTAATTTAAAAAGTTTTGCTAAAACAGGGTACCTTGGCCATCCAACATAATTTCGTAAAATTTGTTATGATTTAATTTTTAAAAATGAATGTAAAATATGCGTATACAGGGTGTTTAAAAAACCATTCAATATTTATATGGTGTATAGAACACAGTATACCGAGTAAAAAAGCCTTAGTAAACATAGGTCGAAAGTCAACCGTTTCTGAGATATAAACATTTTTGTTTGCTAATATTCCCGAAACTAGTGCGCGGATAAAAGAAAGTATCGTACGAAAATTGCTGGTATTTTGTAGAATAAGATCCCATAATCAAAAATATAGGTTTCCATTTGAAAAAACAAAGTTGACCACCAAATGACCTTGAAAACGACACCCAAATAAAAAACTGATACTGCCCTCCTCTTTCCTCCTCGAAATCCTTGGACACGTGTTTTACACTTTTTTAATATCTTTTATACTTTTCGAGATATTCGGCTGGAATGTTTTCAAATGAATATCCTGTATGTATTAAAATTTAATATATACATATGTACACTGTGACATTGGAAGTACGTCACCGCTCGCCCCCACTAACGTAAAACAGTTCTAAGAACCGGGACCGAACCGTCCGAGCGAACGAGACCGAGAGCGCTTTCCCCGAGGAAAAGTATCGAAAACTTTCGATATCTGGCTCATAGTCGTTGCACGCGCCGAGTACGGCCACATTGTGAAAGACAAACGAAGGGCGCGCGGCCCCGCCACCGCACAGTAGTCCGGGAGCCCGCTTTTTGTGGCCAAAACTATTGCAGGTTGGATTCGTCTTGATACCAGTTAGAAGATTATGACGTAAAAAATACATGTTTGTCGTCTCAGCAACATTTTGGCGCGAACCGCGCGTCCCGGCGTTTACGCGTTTCATCGTCGCGTGTCGTGTTGTCGAGTACCCTGACTGTTTGACTCTGCGGAGATGCTGATGTTAATCGTTCGAGCTCTAAACCAAATCTGCCGCCCTGTCTCGGGCCATCGAGGACCTTGCCTCACATTTTCCCCACTCCGCAGAGTCACTCTGTCCACGTGCACACATTTCAAAGGAGCCGATTTTGTTTGTTACAGCCGATCAAACGTCTCGGCCGCGCTACAATGTAATTGCACGCGCGAGCACTCGGCAACCGACTCCGACAACTACCAACGGCGACTCCTTAGCCTAAGAACGCGCTTAAATCTACGATACGGCCGGACTGACATGTCACGCGTCCTCGCGTGTATCTGTAACAGAACAATTACTTCATATTACATTCATAGTTCGGCCTTCCTGACGTACAAAAGGTAACAAAAGTATTAGCTTTTCATTGCAGGGAATCAAACATGGTAACACTTCACACACAGAACGCCGTCTATGCCTCATAGCATAGACGTAACAGATCACACAAACACACCATTACTCATCTGACTCATTAAACTCGTTCGAAACTTGGCACTCGGGCATTTTTCGAACTCGATCATGTGCATACTTATATGTGCGATTACTCGTTAAGGATTTTAAAAAGTATCTGTCTCCATCAAGAACTTCAATGATTTTAAATGGGACTCTAAATTTAGGGTCAAGTTTGGTTTGATTTCTTTCTTCATTTCGAATTAACGCGAAGTCTCCTGTTTTGAATTTAACTAATTTGGACTTTGTGCTGTGAAATCTGGTTTTGTCGCATTCAGCATTTTTCGTAATATTTCGCGCCGCACACTCTCTATACATAATGACACTGAACAGAGTTCGAAGGCGTTGTTTTGTAACGCTTATTCTCGGGAGACAGTTCTGGCTCGGTAAAGTTGTATTTGCGTTTAGCGCTGGAAAATGCCTTCAGTTCCTG
>JAQQRT010000038.1:0-13963 GCA_028454225.1 Lasioglossum leucozonium | reverse complement strand
GTTCAGTTCAGTTAATTTCGTTTATTAAATTACATAATCCAACAAATTGCATGCGATATACGGATGTGAATTCACCTTGTGCGGAGCCATATGGAGTTCACTGACACATCTCCTGATACGACGAGCTGACAACAGAAGAAATACAATCCAACCAGCTGACGAGCCAGTCGCAACCTTCAAGACAGCCGATCCGAAGATGACAGACCGACTACATCGAGACTCGGAAAAATTATCAAGGACCTCGAACAAATTTCCCTTGGAAATTTGCCTTCGAAGGGGGATGGTGTCACGTCCGGTGGTCTACCCAATAGTAATAATTAACGATTTCAATGTATCATTTTTATAAGTATTATCAAACCACTGATTGTTAAATCCTCGAACGATGTATTGGGTTGCGAGCGATAGAATAAGAAGAAAGATGAAATACATTTCGCAGCTAACTTATAAGGTTACCAACTCATGTTATTTTTATTTTATTTCAAACAAAACTCCACTGTAGGTTCGGAGAAGTTCTATCTATCAAGTCGAGGCGCTGCGAAATCTATTTTGTTTTTATTAGTATTAATATTGATTAATCTTCATATAAACCATAAAACCTAAGATTATTATTGTATGAGCCGCTTGTAAGATGAACTCTTCGGTGGAAAGTGTGAGAAATGGTTCCAAAAGATCGATAATTGAATAAACTGCGATGGCTCGGATCGTCGCGGTGGAAGCGTTAACGCAGACACAATTAATAAACACATAGAGTATGAAGAAGGGACCGATGAGCAATGTTTATTGTTGATAAGAGGATTGGCGAACGCAAGATGATCCAGCCGGGGAGATGGGTTGAAATCGTATAACGCACATCCTGTCTAATTGCCGATAGAGAATTAATAAGAAAAGCGATTAGAGCGAACTGAAGACGACAATGGAACAAAGGATCGAACAATCTATAAAAGAAGGCAGCCCTTCATCAAAAGTCAATCATCATCATCAGCTCAAGTAGTCATTATTAAACAGACGTCAGTGTTATTACCCGTGGTTGATCGGGGATCGTTCGGGCCTTGAAAGGTTTGCACCTGGTGTGCCGACTTTAACTTTTTATACTCGGAGGACCACCCTTATGGTTCATAAGGGACAAATAAATTTGCGTTGTGCAATTAACTAGTTTATTTAAAAAACAATTTGAGAGCGAACAGATCGTGTTGGTGTCTAAATGTACTCTGGTCTAAACCGAGAACCGAAAGTTCCATGTCACCCTCTTCGGTCCTCCTTTGGGATTCGGACATCTTTGGGATCTCATCCCCACCCTTGTGATTGGGGGTGGACGGAGCCAATGACTCGGTGCCGGAGGCGGACCCAAAGATTCGCAGAGGCCGACCAGGGCCCAGCGAACGGTTCTTGGGTTTTTCCAGCTGCAAGATCTCCGTCGCACGTGTCAAAGATTTCCGTTCGCGGCGGCGCCCGGTCAGGCTCCGCTCAAAATCTCCGTCGCGATCCGACGGCAGCAATCACACGGCCTCAAGATGTCCGTTCGGTCTGGGAGTGAGTCTCCCAACGTAAATTAAGTTTAATAAAGTGCAGTGTTTCAAAATTTCAAGAATTTGTGGATATGTGTGAGAACAGTTTATAAGTGAAAAGGCATTGACCCCTTCTACTCGATAATTCCATAGGGCGGATATTAGAAATGCCCTTGTGGATTTTAACGAGTAGGTAGGTTCAATGTCGTTCAACGATATATTTAACATTTTCACCTCGCCGGGGCCCCAAATGACAACCAAGGTATGCATGCGTTTGTCACTTGATACGAGACTGTCGCGCGCCTGTGTGACGTATGCAACGTACACTTTTGTCAGAAGTTTTGCAGCATTTTAGGCGGATTTTTAATTGTTAATAACTAAATAACGAAGCCGAAATCGAAATTTTTCTATTCTTCATTTTCGTCTTATATTATCGTCGAGAACCACCCCTTAAAATTTCTCCCACCTGTAGCTAAACACCCTGTATATGAAGTTTGTTTACAGTTGGCAGTGTCGCGATTAAAAGTGTGCTTTTAATGAATTAGATGCCTGTTGGTGACGCACTGGCAATGCGGGGTCTCGAGAAACCTTTAATATTCAAATAGACTTACAACCGAATCTTTACGGAGTCTAGATGCTTAAATTGGTCAGAAAGGGAACTTTAGCCCGATCTTACTTAGGTTACTCTAAACAGTGTGACACGTTACTCTACTCGTGACTCTACTAGTTCTGACCGACGAGAGGAAGAATCGAAGGGTTTATATACCCTGAGAATGAATAGGGTGGTCTGTTCATTATCTAATGTCGTACGTCACACTGTTTTTTGCTGTATTCCATTAGATGTCTGGACTGGGTTAACGAAGGGTTGTCTAGGGCGTTTCCCGCCAGATACGATATTGGAACAGATGTCATATATTTATTATATCTGTTCTCCATACGTAACAGATCATTTTGGACGCCTTCACTAAATACGTTCAGCTTGTACCTTTGACGTCATTAACTGGTGAAGAAACCTTGCAAATTTTTAAGGAATGCTTGTCATTACTTTGTAAACCACGAATAATAGTGTTAGATCGTGGTACAAATTTCACATACAAACCATTGCAGCAATTTTTTAAAAAACAAAACGTGGAGGTGCATTATATGGCCGAACGCCACGGGCGCTCCACAAGCAAATGGACAAGCTGAACGATATGTAGCAACCGTAACCAACCTATTAAAATTCAAGAAACGTTGAATACTACATTACAAGCTACAACTGAATTTTCACCTACTCGTTTGTGGTTTGGCGTAGAAGGAAGTGCAGGTAGTGCAACTCAAATCAAGTCCGATTTACCGAATTTAAGCGAGAATATTGATGTTTCATATGATAGAGAAATCGCTCATAAAAGATTATTAGAAAATTCCCACAAACAAAATGAACGATTTAATAGCAAGCGGAGAACGAATATTGTTTTTAAGGAAAAGGACACGGTATTCTTGAAACCCGCGATTACACGCCGTGCTAAATTAGATCGGAAATACCTCGGACCTTATACGATTTAGAAAATGTTACCTAATGATCGATATAAAGTTATAGGAAAAACCGGTAGACCCCAAGTAGCGCCGAAAGACAGACTTCGTTTGTGGAAGGGCGAATGGACTGGTGATGAGATGCCGAGTGACGACGAAGACACGAATGAGCCGTGTTAGCGATGTGATACATTAGCGATGTTATCATGTTTTACTTTATTGTAATGAGAGGGGAAAAGGAAGATTGTCTCTTCTTATATTATGTAATAAAAGGATTGTTGTAACTTACAACTTGTAAGATCGAAGTTAATTAATACTAATAATAGATTCCCTACAAAAAAAAAGAAAACGCTTGGAATATTGTGGCGTGTGTCGCTGTTCAGAAGTATTTTGTAATACTGTCTGTCATTGGTGACTGCTTACCAAAGGTAATGGCAATAAACTTGCAGGTAAAACCAGCTAAAATTCCCAAACATCGCATCCCGAGAGCGTGAAGCAGGTCAGTCTGGCCGTGTTAGCGCCAACACGTGCCGAGCCAAGTTAGGGACCCGTGACGGGGTGGCCCTTGGGCTCGGATGGATTTGTGATAGGGTCCTGACCTACGTGAGGCCCTGAAAGAGGACGAGTGAAATAAAGCAGAACCATCGATGGACGATGGCAGGCGACCACGTTGGGTCTTCCCGCTATTAACCGTCGAGGGGATGTTTTACTGCAACCAGATGAGGAAAAGTCGAGAGAGGCTAAGAAAGTAACCTCCCCTTAACTTTCACTTAAACAAGCGGGGCCTTGTGCCCTAAGGATCTGGCCACGGAGTGGGGAAGGCGAGGGTGCCTTCTGGTAGGAGGACTGTAATGAACTACGCAGCACTTACCCCAGAACCGTCTAGGCGTAACCTACTAAGTATTCGAAAACCTCTGCTCTCTCGTTTTTAAACCATTTTTCTAACATACACATGATCGACTTACACCATTCCGCCGCGCGTCACAACATAGTCGTAGTCCCACCTAGCCGTATCACGCCGTGTAATTTCGATATTCCAGCGAAACCGCGAGGTCGCCCCACTCAAGAGGTGCGCGCGCATCGATCCCCACTCGATCTAGATCGAAGGAGATCGATGCGTGATGGATGATCGACACTCTACGTTTGGGAGCGGTTCGGAAAGCACGCGTCGGGAAGGACTCCGAAAAAACGGTGCAAGAACGGGAAGTCAAACTGACTTGGTGACTTAGTCAAACCGCCTGGGTTACCCTCGTCTCGTACGCGCCTCAAATCGAGGAGCTGCTAATGTATACCGCATTAGGGCACATGTAGTGTTCTTAGGCCGTGAATATATGACGGACCAGCGCAGCAGTCAAAATATAAAGGTACGAGACGCGGATAACCGGACGATTGACTGAGCCCACTTGTTCAGGTATTTGGCAGTCAAGCGGGACGGCCTGCTATAGATTCTCGCGTTGTGAAAACAAGGATTAAATTATATCAAAATTGTTCTTCTAATGCCAGAGTTCGTCCGAAACCACGAAGTGCAGACGATTGAATTCCTTAGGTGCGGCAGACGATTGAGGTACATATTTCAACGTGTTCCGGCCGATCGACATTCGGCTGAGCCGTTACACCGACGTCGCGTAGCCACGCGGACGACGACACGTATCCGCAGAACGCGATTTTCGGTTACGCTGCAGCTGATCGCATCGGGGCAATCTGTTATCACCGCCGTACGAGTACACCGCTTAATACGATTACCGCTTGTGGTTCTAATTTCCGCAATTCCGTTTGTACGTCGCCACGCTCGTTCTTTATGTTACGCGTACGATTAAATGTTAATGTGCTGTTTGAGTTTTTGTTAAGTTTAGTATATTAAACGTGTGTCCAACAAGCGTATATTTCTTCCAAAGTTCAACCTCCCACTGATTCGCGTTTCCGATCCCCAACATCTTTTGGTCCTTCGAGCCGAATAGATCGGCGGCTCTCAGCATCTCACTTTGATAGATTGCCTTTGTAACCGACTTCGAAAAAGGAGGAGGTTACTCAATTCGATCTGTATGTGCCTTTTTTTCTATGTTCGTTCACCGATTACTCCGAGAAGGATGGACCAAACGGTACGAAACCTTTTGCATCTTGTAGTGTATGTCCCTGGGGTGGTCCCATTAAAAAAATTTTTACATTTTTTCATTCCTAACGATTTATTGCAAAAAACGTAATGCTTCATATATATTTAACAGACTTCTTCGGTGCTTACTCTGCAAGGAATGTACCGATCGCGATGAAACCTTTCACATTTAGTAGGAGATATTTCCGCGATGATCCCACTTGCAAAAATGTATAGAATTTGTTATTGTTAATAACTATTGTTATAGCAAAAAAACCTATTCGTTGGTGTTACTCTGCAAAGAATGTACTGATCGCGATGAAACCTTTCACAGTTTGTAGGAGATGTATCCACGAAGATCCCACTGGAGATGATGTAAACCATCTATGGTTTACCATCTAAATTCGGTGAATACATTTTTACTGATTATTAGCAAAGGCAAAAAAATAGCAAAATCACCTCACGGTATCCTACAAATACTGCACGTTCTACTAAAAAGTGTGAAATAAAATAATTTTGAACAAAAAAATAGTGCATTTGCTTCTTCACGTATCAGTTGCAGGCAGTTGATTTGGACTGTTTCTTCGTAATAGGAATAGTCGCAATCTTTCCATTTCTGCGAACGCGTTTTTATCGTGCGGTTTCTTGAGGACTTTGTTTGATGTCAAATCAGATAAAACTATACCGTCTCAACTTTTGACACGACTAAGAGCAACGTAAATTTGGCCTTTTGCAAAATTCTTTTTACCAAGATCAATTACAGCTTTATTTAGTGTAGTTCCCTGTAATTTGTGCACCGTGGTAACATTCTGCACTCGACTCTCCATAACCTCGTGTCGCTTGAAATGTTGCTGTGACTGGAAATATTGGAATGTAACCGTCGGTATCTTTGAATCGGGAATGTCCCACTTGGACGCCGGACCGATTGGACGCGTTCCTTACGGACACTATGCCGTTTAAACGCCGAGCCGGTGGACGCAGTCTCATTTAGATTCGTGCCATTTGACGCTATATGTTTTAAACTCATTGATTTCGGGAGTCTGCAGATGGTGGTATTGTTCGTCGATTCAAATGCCTATAGTATGTGATTACATATATGGTCGAACATATTAAATTTGGAAGTGAATTTAATATGTTGTGACGTGGCAAGTTTTGCCTACGTCCCTCCGAACCAGACGAGAGAGGCCGGGCCGCCCTCTGGCAGTGCCGATACGTACTGGCCGATTACGAGCGCTCTCCCTGGGAAATTCGAACCCAGAGGACGAGCATTTACGCGTTTTTGAACGTCGCGCCACTTTGGGCGACGCGAACTTTCAGGACCGAAACCGGGCTCCGGGGAAGCCCGGCACCCTATTTCCTATCGAAAGAGGCGTTTCCGGGACCTGCTCGGGAATAAACTTCGTGCCGAGACAACGAGGGGAGGATAGAGCCAGGGCAAGCAAACCTGGAGACATCGACAAGGATATGTGCCCGTTTGCCTATCTCGCCCGGCAAGAAAAGGTCCACGGCCGGAGTGGTCAAGCCTTCCCCCTTCACGAAATTGCCGCCGCGACAGCTTGGAAGCAGCAGAAGAAGAAATGCGATTTCCCGAAAGCCAGGGGGTCCACGCGACAGGATGCGCTTCTGCGGAAAAATAGCGTGCGATTGGTCCGGGCGCCGCGACGAATGGAAATGGGGCAGGGAGTAGGGGGACGCCTCGCTTCCGCGTTGCCGGGCCGTGCGGAATTGGGTCACTGGGTCGTTGGCCACCGTAACGTTATCTTTACCGAGTGTTAATTGTTAAGTATTTGGTGCCGCTGCCGAGTTTAGAGGGACGAGAAAGGACGAGACTGCCGGATAGCTGCTACCGTCCCGTCGTTGCCGTCGGTAAGCGCCAGTCAGGTTTCCAAAATTATCGTTCTCCAGTGATCCATTTCGTGATGGCTCGGTAACGCTTTCGCGGGTCCTTGTTCGCGTCGAACTACGGCGGAACCGTCGCCTTGCCACGGGGCGGTTAAATTATTAAATAGGACGAACGGTCGTCGGTCGGACAACGAACGTGCCGGGAGTGTAACGTGAATCCGGTCGGATAGCGGGGGCCGCGTACTCATCGCAAGACGGTCATACGACGCCAATATTAACAGGAATTGCGCCATCTTCAAGACGTTCCCCGGTGGGAGAACGGGACGGTCCCGTATCGTATGCCGACGACTAGTAAAAACGACCCGAGAAATTGTGCCGCGTTTTCCATTGGAATTCGGTGATCATATCGTGTATACCGTGACTTTTAATATTGCGACCACCTAGTATTGCCGGATTCGACGCGTAGAGACGAACAGACAAGTGTACACGCGCGCGAGCGACCGACCTTCCGTCGCCATAATATCGTGATCGCGCCGGCTTGTAAATATCAGCTGCCGGCTCTCACCGGCAGCCTTGTCGTCATCGTCACCGACGAATAAATGTTTTACCAGCAGATATAGTGAGTCGTTATTCCGTGAGAAACCTTTCCGCCGCGGGAAATGCCCCATACTACATCCACGTAGAATCCTGCGCTCGTACTCGAGCTATCCTGAGCCTCGCGCGGTGCTCGCGGTTTCGGACGGTCTGTTCGCGCCTTCTAAAGATATCATAGGAATCGTGGGACACTCTAGAGTGCCTAGCGCCCGAATATCGATTCTCTATCGACCTTTTCGTGAAAGTCCGAATCTGCGAGACACCGTTTTTCCCTGGTGAGCCACGCATCACGCGGCCGAGCGTGGCCCGACCTTGCGCCCGTAAATACCCGGTGTCGCACGCGTTTCCGTCCCTCCGACGGTTCGTGAAAAACCGGCGACGTGACAATGTATGTGGAGTTTTATTATTATAAAGGTCAGTAAATTATGTGTATCGTTTGACAGGTATAGGTTAGAATAGAGGAATAATTATAAGGTGAAGTAAATACTAAAATAATAGGTGAACGATATACGTGAGGAATATTCATCCTTGTATTGCATGAAATTGGATAAAAGATACAATAATATTGCCTAGTGATGCAGATTTACTATGTATGTAATGATATTTGGTCCCCTCAGGGTTTCAAATCCATTCCACCACCTCTCCCTTTACCAATCCTCAACTATCGCCTAATTTCCAATTTCAGCGGGACCTACTTTTTATTAAGGTGGGTTCCGAACCACCTATTTTTCCAACAACACGTGAAACGCACCCAGAGGGTCAACTTCCCGGCTTTTTACGCCGTTTAACTTCGGTGATCGAACGAGAACCGGTATTTTCAGCGAGGCAATGGTCGTTGACGATGCAGATTTACTAATTTGTTATATTTCATTAGTAGTGGATAAATGTTTGACAATGCGGCATAATAGTTGGTCTGGGTTAGACCAAGAAGCAGAGGTATTCCAAAATTTAAAGGTAATCAATAGCTGGGCTGGGTTAGACCAGGGAAAATATGAATACTATCATTTAGTGGTAGTCAATAGATGGTCTGGGTTAGAACAGGGGTAAAAAGAAATCCTAGCAATTAAAAATACTCAGTAGCGTTTCTCAGTAACTACTCTAGGATTTTGATGAAATTTAAATATGTTATTAAATATGTCGACATTTTGAACAACTTTTTCCTTTTCCAATATAGGGGGTTCGCTTTTAGTTTTCGAGATATTCGTAAACAAACGATTACTAGTATTCCTATTTTACCCTTATGAACATTTGAACCAGCTGCCGGAGATGTGCCCAGAAACCGTTCCAAACGGCTCGGCGTCCAAGTAGGCATCACTCCTTTGAATCTATTTCCAGTTGATTCCTCGTCTTTTATCAGTACCGAGTCCGGCAATTCTCCCTGTTCCAGCTGATCTCTTCGAAGTCCGCCACCATTATTTGTATTCGCGGGTATAACATTTTTTGGTGGCATTTTTCCATGCGTAGCTGCCTCACGGGATTCGTCCACTGAATCAATGACGTACATTCGACGTGTTTTTGCTAAATCAATCATTTTGTTGTTATATTCATCCACCAATTTTATAGCGGGTAATATTCTTACAGCTGCTCCGTCCTCAAAGTCTCCGACTACGGGAATTCATCTTCGTTCGCATAGAATTTCTATTTCAGCAGTTGTCACTTCCCCAAACCGTAGGTTATTCAATAAGTCGATAAACTCGACGTCATCTTTTTGTCGCATATTAATGGTTCACAGAATAAAAATTGGTACCATAAATTAATTTCGGCAGTACACCACTGTGGCTGTACAAACCAGGGATGCGAATCCTAACCCGAACCCGGTTCCCGAGTAACCCGAGTAACCCGCCTAACCCGGTTCGAATTCTTCTGTAACCCGGTTAGACGAGTTACTCGGGTTACAGAATTCTTCTGTAACTCGGTTAGACGGGTTGCTTGGGTTACGAGAACCGAACCGGATTCGGGTTAGGGTTAACCCGGTTACACAAGACTACAGTAGGATCATAAATACCATAGTTGTAACTTTTTAATGTAAATTTTCGATGAAAATTGGAAAAGAAATCAAAGAACTATATCTCGCATAAGTCTCATAAAAATCGGCTTGTACCGACTGAATATGTTCCCTTGTCAGTATGCTTTATTAGGTTTGAAGCGTTTTATTATTTTATTGCCTGCTACGGTCGCCAAAATTCAAGGACTGTCCGCTCGACAGTATGCTGTTTCCAAACAAGAAATATTGCTGAAATGGAAAAGTCCGAAATAGTTAACCCTCGCAAGGGTACGGTAAGGTATTCTGCCTCTGCCGAAACCGAAATAAATGCCGGTATTTTTCGGTTTTTTCCATGCAAAGAAGCACAGTCACCTAAATTAGTTAAGTGTACCCAATATAAATACGTTCCGTCGTGTCGTAAAACCGGCAAAACCCTCCATGAGAAGGAACAAGCGCGAATCCGAATTCGGGTGTGTGATCTTTGATCCAAAATAGTGGATACGTGTTTCAGGATTTTCTTTTTTTTTACCATTTAACAATAATTATGCATAATGATAGATACTCTTGCACCTGGCGTGTGGAAGAAGGAATTTTGGCTTGTTTTATGGAAATATATGCTTTTAGTATAAACGTGTATTCTATTTGTAGCGTCGTCTCTTGGAAAATCTAATATAAGTATATTGAAAGTAAGGTGGTTCGGAACCCACCTTAATAAAAAGTAGGTCCCGCTGAAATTGGAAATTAGGCGATAGTTGAAGATTGATAAAGGGAGAAGTGGTGGAATGGATTTGAAACCCTGAGGGGACCAAATATCATTACATACATTAGAAGGAAGTATATTGAAAGTATGAACTATTTATAATATGAAGAATAAATGTAAAAAACATACGCGTCGAAAACCACGCGCGACAGAAGAAAAACTTCATGCAGTCTAGTAAAATTTAGAAGTAAATTAAGATTGGAAATGGTAAATAATCCTAATGCAGCGACAACAAGATTACGAAGAACTCTTGATGCAGTATGTGCAAGACATTTAGACAAAATTGAATCAAAAATATTCATATCAAAAGAGAAATTGCAAAAAAATATCGAATTTTTAATATATTGTTTAAATAAAAAACTTTTGTTAAAATTTTCTTGCATGACTATATTTCCCATTGAAAAACACACAATTTACAAAAAAATTCAAATTTTTTGGTCCTCTGGTTTTCGAGATATCTTAAAAAATATGATTTTGACCCCCAACTTTGAGGGCTGTTTTCACCCCTTCAAAGTAGATGGTTGCCGATAAAAAAAACTCTGCCAAATAATTTTCGACGAAATATAGCTCACATAAGTTTCATAAAAATCGGCTTTTCTCATCTGAATATGGTCCCTCGTTAGTATGTGTTAAGACAGCCCAAGAGAAGTGGTAAAAAATGAGGATCTTATTAACGATTTAACATTTATTGAAGCCAATATTTTACATAAATTATGCATTAAATTTGCATAAACTTCTGCAATTTACAGATAACTTAAAAGAGTCTTCCGGATATACAATGACGTTTGGGGAAAACCTACGCCTTGCATTCTCGGCAGGCCTGCACCCTCTCCGAGACAATGTTTTATTACCACTCATTGGAATATAAGTACGGCAAAGAACACGAACATTCGTCAGTCTTGTCTTTGTCATCGAAGTGTCAGTCTCAGGTCTCCGCAAAGTTTAGTAAACCACGTCGTTCGTTTTTCTCCGTGAAATTCGTAAACAGTCTTAAAGAAAGTACAAAACGTGTGTTGTGCACATTGTGTTTGTGTAATATTGACTGTACACTAGTTTATATATCATCTCACATACAATGGAGTATCCAGTCCGCCAATATTTTTCATTTAACGCGAGTGACCGTAAATCCACGTGCCTGATCGAGAGATGTTGTGTGAAAATAACTGGAAACCATGCTGCTAATTTGACGCGGCATTTGCAGTACTACCACCCCAACGAGTACACAACGGTCACCATGCGGAAGGAAATGAGGAAAAGAATAACAAACAACGAGGATTCTTCTTCTTTCACCTTGACTTCGGCGTCTACTTCGAGCTGCTCTTCTACATGACAGCAAAATGTCTTATTGACGCTTGCGTCGAATTAACCACAAAAAATGGTCTACCGCTAAGTATTGTGGAGAATTCGGGTTTTTGCAAAATAATTGACCCGATAATGGAGCCACTTGAACCCCGAATTTCAATTAATAGAGAAATGTGAAACCTAATCAAACCGGAAATTAACAATAGTTTAGTTTCTATTAAAATTGACGGGGCAACCCGTCAATGTAGATCATTTATAGGGATCAATGCGTAGTTTGTAAAAAATCAAAAAATAGTTGTAAGAACGTTAGCTTTACAAGAAATACTTGTTAGGCACACGAGCGAAAATTTGAAAAAATTAGTTCTGGACGTGTTAAAAGGATATAATCTTACCGCGAAAAATATTTATTCAATTACGACGGACAATGGTGCCAATATGCTCAAAATGGTTCGTCTTTTGAGGGAAGAAGAAAATCTCGACGGTCTTGACGATTTTCAAGATATATTCTATTTAGAGGGTGAACATTTATTTCCTTTAGAGGAAAATAATTTTAATTTAATGGGGGTGCGGTGTGTTGCATACACGTTGCAACTTGCGGTTCAAGATGCAATTGGAAATTTTAATGTGCAAGATTTAATGCAGAAAATTCGCAAGCTCGTGCGAAAACTCCGCTGTGAAACAAATTGTGTGGACCTATATTAAATTGCCCCACTAGATGAGTTCAACATTTGATATGTTGAAAACACTATTAAAATTAAAAGATTTTTGTTCGGAAATAAAAGATGTAATATTATCCGAAGGCGAATGGAATACCATTAGGGAGATAATGAACGCATTTGAACGCGCAAAAATTGCGACAAAACATATGCAGTATGAACAATTATTAATGGGAGACTTATGTGATCTGGCTGCAGTGTAAGTTAAATGTATCGAAAATAAAGTATCGAAAATAAATAATAGTTTTGCGACATTGCTATTAAATGCAATAAAAAACCGTGAACCCGAACTGATGAATAGTAAATATCTGTTGGCGTCTGTATATTTAGATCCGAGGTATAAAAATGTATTGTCCGTAGCAAAAAAGAATATTGTGTGTGTGTGGAGGCGTTACGAGGCTCTAGGTTTAAATTCCAAAGAAATAATAGAAAATCCAATTCCAAAGCATATTTCACCGTGCGACGAAATTGAACAAATGTTGTTAGAAAAAGATGCAGAGCAACATTGTACACCGAATTCGGTATTTAGCATTATAAGTGCATTAAGTGCATTTTCACAAAGTCCCCGAATAAGCAGTGTTTGGGATTGGCTGCGCGTGGCGTAGGATCGTGACGCGATCCACCGCGCCGCTCGGTTATTGGGCGCTGCTCGCATCATCGAGTAATCGATGATCGCTCAGTAGCGAGCCGCGTCATTGGCTGTCACCGTCGGATCGATTTCGACCCGGCCAATAGATTGTCTATTGGCCAAACCAATCCAATTAGCAAGTCATCGATCTGGCGGTGATAGAGAATCGATCTCTGCTCAATGACCATTCGTATAGAAACATCGCTCGAAACGTCACGCGTCGATTGACCGGTTTCTCGAAGTCTTCACGAATCACTCTCGCTAACGTTTAATACAAATTTCAAACAGTTTCAAATTGTTTATTAACTTTGTTGCTCTTTTAAACGTGCAAGTTTAACTGAGCTAGTGTACATAGTTGTAAATACAGTTTTTGACCGTAACAAGCGGAAATTCAAATATTTTAGATTTCTGGGACAACCACACTTTTTTCCGAGATGAGCACACTTGCGAAAATTGTTCATGCAGCTCCAGCAACACAAGTGTCCGTGGAAAGATTACTTTCAGGACTGAAATTCATATTAAATGATCAACGATCAAGATGAAATAGCGACATTTTAGACGACATTATGGTCGTCCGGATAAATTAAATTTTATGGTGTTAGTTTATGCGCGCGCGCCTGTGTGTGTGTAAATACAATATTGGAAGTGTGTATTATAACATTTCAAAGATTAATAAAGTTAGCGCATTCTATGTTTTGAATATTATTTAATAGTTATTTTGTTTTAATAATTTGATTTAATCATTAATAAATATTTTTTAATAAATAGTTATATATGTAGTTAATTAGTTTCATTAAATTTTTGATGATACCATAAAAATATTGTATATATGCCCAAGAAAAATGATAAAAAATGAGAATTTTATTTATGATTTAGCATTTATTGAAGTTAATTTTTCCACTTTGCCAGTTCCAATAACGAAATTAGAATCGAATACGTTAGCATTAAAAGATGCAATCTAATCAGTTACAAATTTTGCTGAATATATTTTTTGATTATTTTATTTTATTTTAATCATAACAATAAAAATT
>JAQQRT010000037.1:0-14083 GCA_028454225.1 Lasioglossum leucozonium | reverse complement strand
AGAAGTCGAAAATTTCGCGACATGTAACTTCGCCGTTAAGTACTTTCATTCCGCCCACAGCAAGATTCGAACATGTCCACTTGGACATTGTAATTATGCCGGTTTCCGAAGGATTTAGATACTGCCTTACGTGCGTTGACCGATTCACTCGTTGGCCCGAAGCGTTTCCCTTGGTCAATCAGGAGGCTCCAACCGTAGCTCGAGTTTTTTATGATGGTTGGGTAGCCCGTTTTGGCATCCCCTTACGGATCACCACCGACCAAGGGAGACAGTTTGAGTCTAAAATTTTTTCGGTTCTTAATGAATTGATCGGCAGTAAACATTTACACACTACAGCATACCACCCTTCGACCAATGGTATGGTAGAGCGTTTTCATAGGCAGTTCAAAGCCGCGATCCGTTGCCACCAAACAAATCGGTGGACGGAAGTTCTTCCGTCGGTTTTATTAGGAATCCGAGCCGCGTGGAAAGACGATTTAAAAGCTACGTCAGCCGAATTAGTTTACGGCGAGCCTCTTCGTTTACCGGGCGAATTTTTATCTCCACATGTATCGGACGATAAAGAAGCCGCTTCAGATTTTGTTAGCAACCTCCGTTCTCATTTTTCCAAATTAACTCCAAAGGGTGGTTCCTATCATGGTGCAAACCGTACATTTGTTTTTAAAGATCTAGATACTTCATCACATGTTTTCGTTAGAACCGATTCCGCAAAATCTATTTTACAACCAGCTTACGACGGTCCGTTTGCGGTAATACGTCGATGACCTAAAACCTTCGGAATCTTAAATAAAGGCAAAGAAATTACTGTAACCATCGATAGGTTGAAACCCGCTTATATTCTGGCAGAAGACGTTATTACGGAACCCGTTCATACACCGTTTGCGGATCCGCCAACAAATGTAGTTTCAGATGCACCGCGTACAGAACAGCGGGTTACCCGTTCTGGTAGGCGCGTGCATTTTCCGGAGGGTTTCCAGGCCGGTATTCGTAATTAAATTCGTTTAACTTATTGTTGGTAAACAAATGTATAAATCGTGTTCCTGTTTTTGTTTCCTTCTGCGGGTTGCGCTTTAGAGCATCATCTTCGCGCGTGTATTTTTAAGTTTAGCGTACTGTATCGTATACTATCTTTGCGTATACCATATTGAATTGCGTATTTCTGTAGGCGCGTTTTGTACCGTTATTTTGTACGCGTTTTGTATTTGTTAAGATATTGTGTTTTTAGTCGCGTAGGCATAATTTGATCACGCATTGTTATACCCTACTATTGGATAGCGTTACTTAAGGCTATGTTTATGTTTTATATTATATCGTAATTATGTCAATTACTGGCAGGGGGTTACTGTGGCGGCCTTGGCGCTGCCCTACGTCGCTGCCACTATGGTTCTTTAGTAATTCCTTTTTCCCTATTCCTTTCCTATTACCTTCCTTTCCGCGGGGACCTGGTCAGTCTGGGTATACATCTGGCGACCAGATCCACGCGACCCTAGTCCTCTTCATTGTTCTTCCCAGGTCTCGCTGAGGCCTGTTCAAGACCAGACCCCAGTGAACCTTTCCTTTTTTCATTACATCCTTTCCTGAGTGTCTAGCTTTTTCCTTCCATCATTTTTATGACACTCTTCCGCGATCACCTTTTTCCGCGTATCCTTAATGTCCTTTCCTCGACCTTCCTCTCCTGGGTTTTTACCCGTACTTTTCTCTCCTTACTTTCCTCTCCTTAGTTTTCCTCTCCTTACTTTCGTCTCCTTACTTTTCTCCCACTATATACTTCTTTTTTCCGGCTCTTCCAGCTTTGTGGAGAGACCTTTTTCCAGAGAGTCTTGTAGAAGCCGCTGTGAAGGACACTTCGGTCTCGATCAGTATACCGTTAGTTTGTCACGCGAAATGTTTGCATTGATTGCATGATGTACACTATTGTACACTACCTTTTAGCCTGACTGTACCCTACAAGAATGATTACCCTAACTTGTGTACGTCTAACAAGCTCGATCCCATCTGTAGTTTTGAAGCGGTAGAATAATTGTGATTTTGTTGAACAGGATTTATGATCGACATCGTGGGTAGGCTACCGTTATTGCTAGTCAGCACGATGCTCATGACGTTGGCATTGGCTGGTTTCGCCTGTGACGCGCACTCCAAAAACCAGACGCTGAATCTAGAGTGTCCAGACACCGCGATGGTCAGTCAACATGACTGGATACTGTTGCTCTGCGTGCTCGTCTTCACGACTACTCTGGCTGTGGGCATATCGCCAATTTCGTGGTTATTGACTTTCCAGCTCTTGCAACTTCCAGGAAACTTATTTCCAGTAAATATATTTACACTGGAACTGTCAAGAAAATCTTACGGCAAGGGTTTCAATTCCATTTTTTCGGAAACTACACACAAAAATGAAAAATCTGTACATGTTCCTGTTCAGGGCTCGCGAAGATTCTTCAGAGGGTTTAGCGAAAGTTTCCTGGAAGTTGCAAAGCCGAGAGAAAAGTAAAAATGAAATGTTCGAATATCGGCGAACGTAAAAAGCGCCAGCAACAAGTGCCTTGTAAGCGAAACCCTAACAGCACGAAGCGAACAAAACTACACGTCGCGTCGCGTCGGTAGGCGGCGCGAGTGATAATCTCCATCAGAAACCTTCTAGCTTTCCCGCGTACTATCTAAATAACCAGGTCGGATGTTTCTCCATTAAGATAATTCCCAATTAAGTACCCTGAGGCGTTTACCTAGCAATCTCATAAAACCGTGTTCGAATAGCAAACACGATGGTCACAAGTCAGCTCCGCGTGACATCTATATAGGTATCGGAGTCTCGGCTATCTAATCCGCGGTGGATACCATAATATCTCATTCTATTTTATAATCCAACCGACTATAATCCAGCTAAAGTTAGTAACACGTTACAGACATTGGGTCTGCACGGCGCCTTCTGGTTCTACGCAATTGTGGCGGTGTTTGGGTTGTGCTTCGTGGTCACGTGCGTTCCGGAAACGAAAGGCAAACAGCTGGACGAGATGAACCCGTACTATGCGCAGGCTCAGTAGTATAAGGCCTCGCTGACAGGCAGCCTGTCACAAATCTGGAAAGGCGAACAAGCTTCTGCCAAGCGGGGCCTACCCGAACGAACATGATCCACGAGATCTGTACAATGGAGGAGCGGCTAGAGACTCGCAGCCAGCTTCCTATCAGACGCCGGGCCGAAGCGGTTGCCGAAAAGACGAAGAGGATCGAACATATCTCTTTAGGTTGTTACGGATGACGAACAATTATTTAAAATGATATCTGGCAGGCACCGTCCTAGATAAACGCACAATTCACTCTAGATAAAATATGTTTAGTCTAAACCCAAATAAACGCACGACCCACTGGACGTCGACGAGACACGATTGTTATCTTAAGATAAAGACAAGGATCATCCGTTCCCTCCACGAGTTCTGACAAATACCACCTGTCGTTGCAAGGGTATATAAAACACTTGCATTTCTGTACTCGTGGGGCTAGTACTTCTGTAGTCACGAAACGTGTCGCGTCGTGCTATATCTCGTAGAATCGACCTCCAGTGAGCTCGGGCATCAGTCCCCTTCGATCAAAGATTACCATATAGATTCCGCGAGTCGGTCTAAAATCTATTCAGCAATTAAAGTCATTCCGAGACTCCCCGCATTGCCAGTGCGTCAAAACCGAGCACCTTAGTCAGGTAGCAGTCTTACCTTTCTATTCTTTCATTCTATTCAACTCCATTCAATTATATCGCGACATTTACACAAATGTAACAAACTTCATTAATAGAATATATTTGTGTTTTACCGATAATTCAGTAGAACTTCTTAAACCCATAATTATCGTCCATTATCCTAATAGAACAATTGAACGTTCCCACATGATACAACCTAACCGCTCGGGTTGTATCAACTAAATTATACTAGTTATGAGGCCCACTAACTTTCCTAGCGACTCTCTGACAATCGTATCAGGTTCGTTCGCGACATTTAAATCATCCACCAAAGATTTATCCAACCTCCCAGTGGCTCCCCAATCTCGCATTGGGTTCGTCCACGAAAGTCACACCGTCCTAGCGGCTCCCTGACAATCGTATCAGGTTCGCATCCAAACAGCTCCCTGATTTCGCATCAGGTTCGTCTGTGATCTCATCCAACCTATAAGCGGCTCCCTGATTAAACATCAGGTTCGTCCGCATCCTAACGGCTCCCTGACAATCGTATCAGGTTCGTCCGTGCCTTCTGTCAACCTCCTAGCGGCTCCCCAATTTCGCATTGGGTTCGTCCGCGCTGTTTTACAACCTCCTAGCAGCTCCCTGACAATCGTATCAGGTTCGTCCGCACTGTTTTACAACCTCCTAGCAGCTCCCTGACAATCGTATCAGGTTCGTCTGCGCGTTACTCCTAGTGACTCCCCAATCTACCATTGGGTTCGTTCACGAAGTTTCAACTATCCTAGCAGCTCCCTGACAATCGCATCAGGTTCGTCTGCGCTTGACTCCAAACCTAGAGGCTCCCTGACAATCGTATCAGGTTCGTCCTCGCCGTCTATAATCCTAGCGGCTCCCCAATCTAACATTGAGTTCGTCCGCGCACCTCAACTAACAAATTGAGACCATATTCCTAGGGTGATAACCCTTCGCCGGCCACTTGAGCTGCTCGCGGCCCTGGCTCGTAACAAGGTTATTGTGATGCAAAAAATATTTGTTACGTAATGTGCATGGTGCCAGATATTTGGTCCATTGACACCATGCACATTGTGGGAGATTTTAAATCAATCAACAGAAAGATCATTTAATGAATAATATTTATTATGAAACACAAATGTAATAGAAAAAACATAATACAAATGTACGTCTGAACTGATCAGGGTTATAATCAAGAGTGAGAATACGCTGGCTTGATTAATCGATATTTTGTGTCGCAAAGGAACGACTCTCTATTATTTTTATTAACAGCCCGTATCTATATACAGAGTGATTAAACTCAAATGGAGCAAATCTTTCTACACACATTACGTAACAAATATTTCTTGCATCACAATCACCTGAAGAGATATTTAGGTGTTCGTACTTAAACGGAACACCCTGTATATATATATATATATATACTGTGACGTGGCAAGTTTTGCCTACGTCCCTCCGAACCGAACGAGAGAGGCCGGGCCCTCTGGCACTGCCGATGCGAAACGGCCGATTGCGAGCGCTCTCCCTGGGAAATTCGAACCCAGAGGACGAGCATTTACGCGTTTTGAAACGTCGCGCCACTTTGGGCGACGCGAACTTGCAGGACCGAAATCGGGCTCCAGGAGACCCCGCCACCCTATTTCCAATCGGAAGAGCCGCTCTTGGAACCGGCTCGCGAGATAAATTCGTGCCGAAACAACGAGGGAAAGACGAAGCCAGGGCCAACGAACCCGGAGACGCCGACAGGGAAAAGTGGACCAGATAATAACATCGTCTCTACCTCGTCGCTGTCTCGCCCAGCAAGAAAAGGTCCACGTCCGGAGCGGTCAAATCTTCCCTCCCTCACGACATGCCGCTGCAACAGCCTGGAAGCGGCAGAAGAAGAAATGCGATTTCCCGAAAGCCGTGGGTGCCCGCGCGACAGGATGCGATCCTGCGGAAATACAGTGTGCGATTGGTCCGAGCGCCGCGACGAATGGAAATAGGGCAGGGAGTAGGGGAACCCCTCGCTTCCGCGTTACGGGGCCGTGCGGAATTGGGTCACTGGGTCGTTGGCTGCCGATTAGGAAAGATTACGATAAAATCGCGTAGTTGTAAATTAATGAGTGCCGCTGCCGATTCTAGAGGGACGATTTAAGAGGACGAATTTGTCGAACAACTGCTGCCGTCCAGTCTCTGCCGTTGGTAAGCGCTTGTCCGGCTTCCTTAATTTATTATCTTCGAGACGTTTCCCCGGTGGGAGGACGTGACGGTGCCGCATCGTATGCCGTCGGCGAGCGAAAACGACCCGAGAAATTGCGCTGCGTTTTCCACCGGAATTCGGTAATTGTAGCGAGTACACCCGTTAGTAATTGCGACCATCTGAAATTGCCGAATTCGACGCGTAAAAGCGAGACAACCAGTGTACACGCGCGCGAGCAACCGACCTTCCGTCGCAATAATATCGAGATCGCGCCGGTTTGTAAATCTCAGCTGCCGGCTCTCACCGGCAGCCTTCCCGTCATCGTCATCGACGAAATAAATGTTATACAAACCGAAAAAGTGAGTCGTTACTCCGTGAGAAACCTTTCCGCCGCGGCAAATGCCCCATACTCCATCCACGTAGAATCCTGCGCCCGTTCTCGAGTTATCCTGAGCCTCGCGCGGTGCTCGCGGTTTCGGACGATCCGTTTGCGCCTCCTAGGGTTATCTTAGGTTTCGTGGGACACTCTAGAGTGCCTGGCGCCCGAATATAGAACAATCGTTTCGTGAAAGTCCGAATCTGCGAGACACCGTTTGTCCCGGGTGGACCACGCATCGCGCGGCCGAGCGTGGCCCGGCCTTCTGCTCGTAAATACCCGGAGTCGCCAGCGTTTCCGTCCTTCCGACGGTTCGTGAAAAACCGGCGATGTGACTACATATATATAAAAATATGTCTTCTATTTATTGACAATAAGTTAACGCGAGCTATCTCTATATGTAATAAAATTGTGTCTGTATGTCTGTTTGTGACGGCATCAATTCAGAACGGCTCAACGTAGAATGCTGGGGTTTAAAACATTGGACGCGGCGTTACTCCGGGAAGGTTTTAGGCTAAATTGCATTCGAAAAAGTCCATTGGTTCAAAAGTTGTGACGTCATTTTAGTGATTTTTCGCCCTCTCTTTTGCACGTTTCTGCTTGCAACTCTTTAATGATTCGACTTTTTCGAATGTGGTTTGCTCTAAAAACATACCAGAGTGTGTGTGAGAGAGAGAGAGTGAGAGAGAGAGAGAGAGAGACGAAAGCGAAGGTGCGTGGTTGCCGCGCAGCGCTTATCGAGAATGGTTTCGTATTTTATGATTTTATTACCCGTCCGGTAAACTAAGGCGTCAGCCCGAAGACCTTTTTCGTTATTTTCCGGTGAAAGTTTGCCCCTATTACGGTGCCCCTCTCTGCTCTGTAAAACGCTGGCTTGAAAGAGGTCCCTGTCGGGCGTCAATTTGTCACGACGATTCTTTTTCCACCCGGGACAAACGCGATCTTCCGACGGTACGAAAAGGACTCTGATTCGGGCGCCAGGCACTGTAAGGGTGACACGCGAAAATAATTTCGGATTCGGGAAAGCCGAACCCGAACGTCGGAGACGCGGAAGATGCGGACGATAGAGGAACGCGACGGGCCGGAATACTCGGGCACGGAAATAGCGGGGACAACCTTCGCGGCAAGGCGCGTTTCACCGGACAGTAATCAACTACGCTTTAGGCTCTACTCATTTATTTGTCGTCGACTAAATAAAATTACAAGCACGCGGCCACGTGGCCACCCCGAGAGCCCGCGCTCTTTGTACAGGAGGTGCGGAGGTGTTAGCCGCAGGCGCAGCTGTTACGAAAACGCAATCGTGGGACACTACGATATCCCGCGAGATGTTCGATGCGGTCTGACGCGAACGTTCCCGCGGTACTTGAAATCTCGTCGATAGCGTGTCCAACCTGCACGTCCGACGAGAACGCGAAATTCGGCGCGATAACGGTTTTACTACACGCGAAACGAAACCATTCCCGATTCGCGATGCGCTTCCCCTCGAGGAAAACTCCAGGCAGCGAGGATGGGGACTCTCGATTGATCTCAACACGCCCCGAGAAGCGCCTCGGTATTCGAATTCGAAGACGAAACGAGAGGCGCTTCGTCCCCGCGCGAAATTTTCCTGGATCACGCTACGAAATTTTTCTAAGGATCACTGGTCGGCTTACCGCTACTGCTCGGTAATTCCCTCTTTTAATCGTCCGGTAATCCGGGGCTTCAGCCTCGTGGCAATACGGCCTAGCGGGAATTCTGTTGGTCGTCACTCGACACGACCGACACGATACTTTTCGTTATTTCGGCACGGTATTTGATTTAAGCCCGTTCTTCACGGAAGTATGCGCGACAGTAACCCTCGCCAGAACCCCATTTTAGACGGGATGAGGCGGCAGCAGGACTGCGAAAAAGATCTGTCGATCGCGAAAGGGGTTCTCGTCCCGCCTCGGCGCCTCCGGGTTGATCGGCCCGTGTGTGGTGGTCTTCCTCCTCCTCGTTTTTCGCCGTCGAGTCCTACAACCAGGTCTGCGTTCCCTCGCGCGTCCGCGTCTTCACGGACCGCACCTCCAGGTCGGTGATGCTCTCGGCTTGTCCCCGAAAATTAGCCGTACTCGGTGTGCGCGGCCAGCGTTAATATTTGGGCCGATGTTCGCTATATTTTCCCGGGGAGCGCTCTCGTAATCGTTGCGCCAATGTCTCGTGGCCGCGGATAGTCCGGTCCTTGCCTTTCCTCTTACGGAATGCGCGTTATTTCGTCGGGGAAGGGACGTGGTAATTTTGCAACGTCACAAGTTATACCCCCCCTTTGACATCGGACAATCTCGGCACGTGGAAAAACACATTCGGTGATATATTATAAATTCTTTTAAGGCGAAGAAATAAGTTTGCAACAGACCTATACATCGCCAGGTCTGTTACTAACCGCGCGGGACCGGACAAAGACAAGGAACGTGCCCGAGCCGACCGTTCCCCACCACCAACCGTACCTCCGAACTCGCGTACCGAGCCGACCGTTCCCCACCACCGACCGTACCTCCGAACTCGCGTACCGATCCGACCGCCCCGCACCACCTGCCGGACCACCGAACTCGCATACCGATTCGACCGCTCCGCACCACCTGCCGGAACACCAAACGCGCGAACCGAACTGAACACACCGCACCAAACCCCGTACCACCGAATAGATTTGGCGGGAACCGGATGCCAAAATACGACAAAACGGATGCGCCCCGACACCGGAACTTCCGCGTAACACCACTCCGCACTACCACCCCGCGCCACCAACCGCGGGCTATATAAAACGCCGCGGCCGAGACCAAACTCTCTCTTGTCTCCAGCCTCTCACCATGAACGAGCCATCACTAGTGAGTATAACCCCGTTTGCCCGAAACGCTTCACGTTTGTATCCGCAGGTCGGTGAGCCACCTTCCTTCCCGTCCGGCGAGGACACAATCTCAGGGCGACTGAGACCGCCGGGGCGATCCGGTACGAACGTCGTGGAGTGCGGCGCGCTCTCCTCGGCGCCGTAGAACCGTCACGGGAGGCCCCGTAGTCGATGGCGAATCGATCTCACGGGGACCGAAAATCCCGACCCGTGACAGGGAAATCACGGCTTCGGCCCTGATTTACGAAATACCGTGAAATCGCCGCGCACCAGGTCCGGCATATCACCCGCGTCGCGAATCGTCCGCGTACGCGAACGCGATCGCGATGAGTCCGACATCCTCGCGACCGAGCCGATAATCTCCGCGACCGTACAATCACCGCGACGACACTCTCCGGCACGTCCGTCCGCGAACACCGCGTACACGCCGCGTCGCCGAGCATGAACACCGCGTTCTCACCGCGTCACCGAGCAACCGCATCCGCGAGCAGCGAACCCGGAATAAAAGTACACCCGCGTGTCATTTATTACGTAACCTGAAATCACCGCCGATCCTTGCACTAACCGATCTCCTCGCCGTCAAGACCCTGGTCCGACGAGCAAATTCCGGCACGGGGAGACACCGCCGCGAGAACCGAAAGACCGACGAAACGGAAACGTTACAAGTTTGCTGAGTAATCAAATTTTTCTGTAATGTTATACCCACTGTTTATAACCTTTCGGATTTAACCACGATTGGTAAATTTCCGATCGATTAAAAGAAGCTGGTTGTAAACGACGAAACAAGTGGATCAAGAAAGATGCTCTACTGCTGTCGGTATTCACACGTGAACTGCTCGACTTAGTATTATCCGTTGTGCGCGACACCTCTCGCTCGCCCCTTGCACCCCGCGGTGCTCGAGCTACTCGGTCCCCCGTGTCGCCCACGGGTTCTGGGGGGCGAGGCGGGAGGCCGTCGGGCGCGCAACGTAAACAGCGAGCAGTTAGCGTCTGTTTATTTGTCCAATTTTAAAATGATGTATAAAATAAAGACAATAATGTACATGAAGAGGCGAATAAATATATACAATGTAATTATATGAAATTAAAGAAATTAAAGATCTCAAACACCCACCTTTGGCGTTGGAGAATCTCGGCACGTAGCAAACACATACGGTGAAATAGTATAAATTCTTTTAAGGCGAAGAAATAAGTTTGCTGAGTAATCAAATTTTTTCTATAATATTATACCCACCTTTGGCGTTGGAGATTCTCGGCACGTGGCAAACACATACGGTGAAATATTATAAATTCTTTTAAAAAAGAACTAAGTTTGTTGAGTAATCAATTTGTTGCAATGTTATAACGCAAATCACATTTTGCCGGCAACATACCATATACATCGGATGAAATATTATACAATTTTAAGAAATATGGAAAAAATTTGTTAAATAATATATACTTTATTCAAAAGATGGTTCTTGTTGATCATTATATATTTTACACAGTTTAAACACATTTTCGACGGCGCATACACCAGTATGGAAAGCACACCTATGTAGCCCCTTTTGCATCATCAGCAATCTTGGAACATCCTCGTTACAATGAATTCGTTTGACTCAATCTCGAAGCCTTGTAGATCGACAAATGTTACATGAGTCATCACCGCTTGTTAAAGTATTCTATGCACTACGTTGGTCAACGGGCTGTACTCGACTATACGATCATGTATAATCAAGCAGTATGCAGCTGTGTTGACTGACACATTATCTCTGCATTTGAAATCCTTAGCGCTAAAAGCTGGGAAAATGGATATCGATGCAGCGTTGGAACGTAACTTACAGCCTGTGATTAGACCTTTGAAACAATTGATTGAAAACACAAAACACAACCCATTCCGGAAGAGACATCTTCAGAGACGGCATCCCCATTGTATCAACAGCAATTGCCCGTGTTTAACGCTACTCTCCAATATGAGAGGCCTTCGTTTGCACACAGTACGATTGCCCACGTACATGTTGCGCACATATCTTTTGGACACAACATGATTGGGCACATGAAGAATCGGACACATCTCGATTGCGCACAAATAGAATTGGACACGTCTTTATTCCGCACAGATAAAATTGCACACATGTGAGTTACGTATAAATAGAATTGCAAACAGTTATTTTGTGGCGACTGTAGCAACACAAACGTGAAGTCGTTTATGTTTAAATATGTTTTTAGTGTTATTGTTTTATCAAAAACAAAATAGAAAAATGTTTATTCAATAATTTACCTTTGTACAGGAAGGATGAAGGAATGGAGTTCTAAAGTTTTGTTCCTAATTAAATTTTGTTAATAATTTTATTAAAGTTATAAATATATTAAAAATAATTATCTTCGGCATTACTTATTCGTTGGACGCTCTAGTCCTAAATTCCCTAGAGACTTACCAAAATTTGGATACAGATGGAATATTGTGATTACTTTCGGGTTATGTGTTTTTGATCAGAAATCTATCAGAAATCTGTAAAATCTACATTTAGGAATTTGTATGATAGATCTGATAAATGTACCGAGACGAATTCATTTTGAAGTGTTGAAATGAATAGTTTTTTGGGACCTAGTAGTAGTAGTAGCAGTAGTAGTAGTCATGTTTACACCGGGAGACAGGGATTCGGACACCCGTACTTTCCTTAGCGCACACCGTATCGGTCATCAACAGTATCACTGCGGCGCTACCCGGGCTCGGCCCTGTTTGTAGGGTTGCAAATATCCTACGCTTTTCCGCCTATGACCTGTTTTCTATAACCTGCCCGGTGCAGGCCTGTTACTAATTCGCGCCGCACCGAACCCCGCCGAGCTAAACCGAAAACAGCCGAAACACCGCGTGGCCAGGCCACCGACCCCGCGCCCGCGTCCCCGCACCGCGCTAACCCCGACCCGCGAACTGTCAAAACTGAAAACAATGCGCATAGCCCGATTTTCGAAAACGACAGTTTGGCGGACAAGTAAGTCAAAGTCAGACCTACAAAAACTACCCGTATTTCCTTGCCGCACCAGTACCCCGCGCCACCAACAGGATCATATAAAAGGCCTGTCAAAAACGTCAAAAATCACTCCTGCCGATCGTTGCGACAACGATATCCTGCCGAGGAACACCGCACTGAGACAGTACATTATTCCGAAGCAATCTTCCTGCTCACCAGCTACGAGACGTAGATATCTCACTACCATCCGCCGTGACGGCCACAATCTCCTCCGTTCTCTCGTTGTGACAACGATCTCCTCCATCCTCCGTCGTGACGACGATCTCCCCGTACCTCCGTCGGGACGACACTCTCCTCCGTTCTTTGTCGTGACGACACCTGCCGTGGCGACAACGAGCTCTAGCCACCCCGTACGACCGACCCGCCGAAACACCGAACCCTTTCACACCAGTCAAACTCCGTAGGACCGAGCGTCGAGACGACGAAACCCGCCGAACGTTGAGAGAACGATTCCCGCCGATTCATGTAACCGTAGAAACCGCCGATTACGCGTAAACGACAACGAATATTACCCGCGAGCACCGTTACCGAGAGGGAAACGAGTCCGCGAAACAAGCCAGAACGAGACTATAATACACCATACAGCTAATAGATTATTTATTTATCTGTATACCACATCTTCCGTACCGAACACCTCCTCCGATAACGAACCCTGATTCGACGAGCAAATTCGACGGCAAATACAAATTACGGGCGAGACGTCCCACCGGCGAGGAGGAACCGTTACAAGCCCGGGCCTAATTCAGGTCATCGACGTACTAAGCGGGTCAGTCATCATTGATGAGATGGCCATGCTACCTAATTTTGGATTTTTGAGCTTTTTTACGGCTCGATGTGAACGTCGGACCATCTCACCTTCAGACCTGCAGGTTGTCTCGCCTACCCGTATTTTGACTCCCCCACTTTCCCCATATTTCCATCTCGAATGCGTCAAGTATTGAATTCCCGTCTGTTGGGGAATGGGTGGCTGGTACAGCCTTATCGGAAGGTTTGGATTTCGAGGCGGGAAGGCGGAAACGGTTTGAGGAAGGACTTCCAAGTGAGCGATTTTCTTGGAATAGTGATCGCGCACGTGGTCGGTTACGCGACGAATAAATGATCTCACTATGAAATTGCGGGTAATTATAAGCGCCCTTGTATAAGGGGAAATAAACTAAATTTTATGATAAGAATGGATTTATTAACACCCTTGGCTCGGTAACACGAATATGGTCTGGATCGATTTAATGCGTGCGCACGTGTTGTCGCGACGACGGTTCGTAGAAGAAGAGAGCGTTTCCTGGAATCGGCCGCGGATCGTCTGCTCGCGAGCAGGGATCCGATTCGCGGACCGGGCTTACGCCGGTGAGCTAATCAGCGCGGCGCGTAAGCGCGCGCTGATTGAACGCAATTTCGCGAGGTATCACGATTACCGGTACGATTCCCGAACACCGTCCCTACTCTACTTCCGGATAATCCAGAAGCTTATCCTCACCCTTCCCCTGACCCCCCTTTTTTTTTTTTTTTTGTTGTATGTGAGGAAATGCGTTACGCATACCCCGACCCCCCTGGGAGGAGCCGGGGTTATGTGGGACTCCCACTAAAACATCACACCCATCCCTAAGCTATGGAGGGGGTGCCGGATCACGCGAGTATTCAACTGGCAACCCCCTCGCTTACAATAGAACCTGGGGGGAGGGGTTAACCTCCCCCACTGACCTACACTAGTCGGACACCGGGCGGTATGGGACCCGCCAGATGTCCCCATCCCCGAGGGCCGCCGGAACGGGCTTCCCGAGCCCCAGCTCGGTCCACCCTGCCCCCCCCGGCGGCCTCCTGCTCGCCCCTGACACCCCTGGATTAGATCTCAACCCTACTCTACGATTCTACAGGGAGTTACAAAATCAAAGGACCCCCAAAACTAGTATTATCCTCTTTAAAACCAACAGTGGGAAGAAGCTAACCCTCAACTAGGGCTCCGATCCGACTT
>JAQQRT010000036.1:0-14091 GCA_028454225.1 Lasioglossum leucozonium | reverse complement strand
CCCCCCGTCTATCTCCATCTCTTAACCACGCATGTTCTTGGCTTTATTTTCGTCGTTGGCCCTACGTTGGGGATTTGTAGGCAAAACCACCCACCAATCCCCAACCAATCCCCAACCAATTCTCAACCGTCGGCCACCGTTGGCCAACCGTAAATGCTACTAGGGAGAGTATTGCGAAATCGGTCCGTTACAATTAAATAGTACTAATTTCTCTTAAAGTACTAATTTTATCTTAAAGTAGATGTTTACAAAAACTAAGAAGAGGAAATGAAAAAAAAACAGAAAAGGTAGATAAAAAAATTTCTTTCTTTTAAATGTAGGATAGAGTGTATGTGTATCCGTGTGTGACAGTTGACTCCCGTGAATGACAAACTTCTTTTTAAATAAAATAATTTCGCGTTTGTAAAAAAACGATCGGCCGAGGCTTCGTAGGCAACGGCGTACGGACTGCTCTCGGTTTTCTGTTGAACAGCCTATCGAAAGTTTTAATAAAATATCGTTTAATCGTCCTCGGGACTTGTTTCCTCTTCCTTCCTCCTTTGCCCCCTCTACTTCACGAACTCTTTTTTCCTGATAATAGAATAAAATAGAATTTAGCAGTTTTATATTGAGTTTATCAGAAATATTAAGGTACATAGGCATATATGCGGTATATATGTATAGTATACAATGCCCCTAATTAGAATGAAACGTAAGGAATTCAAAATCTAGTACTTTTTTTCAAATCTAGTACCTTTCCTTGTATATTCTAGTACGAAATATTTTTGCTCGGTGGAGACCCTGGGCCCAGCTGGAGCAGAATAGAACAGTCGAACGTGCACGGGAACGAAATAAAAGAGAGACTCGAGAAAAAGCGAGGATTTGGACCAGTAGTCTTCCAGCGACGGGTTCAAAGCTGAAATCATTGAATGAACAAAATCCACAGTCTACTAATGAACAAATAAAAGTTTCTACTTTCCGGTTAATTAGACTAGACAGATTGAACCAGTGTCTATGTTGGACCTCATCTGCGGATTTAAGTATTTCTCATCTCCAAGACGCATAGCTACACAAATTTCAAAGCATAATTCATAATAAACTAATTCTATTGGTTATACTATATTTAGTAAGTATTTTCCTTCTTGTAGAGATATCGTTGATATGGCTCAATCTATGCGCTGCTCCAGACTACGCTACTCGTCGCCATTGCAGTAGAATTTGCCGGCAACATGCCGCCCTTGAAAGGTTCCGTTGACCTCGGTTATTTCTGCTGTTGTATCGGCACAAAATAACTTTGTACAAAAACCGAAAACATGTTACTGAATAGTTTAATACGCGACCGCCGAAAAACAAACAGGTCGACGAACACATGCAAACGATAACAAACGTGTGTTATCGAATTTGATGCGGAAGAGTCAGTGCTACTCGCTTCCCCGAATGTTACATTATTGTTGAATTAGTTTATGGCGAGTTATGGCCGGTGCGTACGAATAGAATACATTGGAAGGAACGAGTAAGGAAAAAACCCTGGTAGCGACGATACTCGGCCCAATTGTAAAGTCCAAGGATAGGAAGAGAGTAATTACTCAACTACGAGGCTCTTTGTCTATATGTTCATATTACGTTTCGTTTATCAGTACGAATAAATTTTAATACGATATCGGCTTCGAAGCTTCTTAAACGGTTAATGTTGCACCATTGTTCTGCCCGTGCGGCGGTGTTAAAAAAGTGCTAACGTTGCCTGACAAGGTTGCGCGGTTTCTAACGGGGGAATGGAGACGAAAACGGTGTACACGAAATGGAATCCGAAAGAGAAAGCTGGTCCCATAAGCACATTATTCTTTGCGTGAGTGTACCGATCGCTGAATCATACATTTTCTTCGCTCAATTGCGCCCGATTTGCGTGTCCTCGTTCCTCTTTCATTTCTTTCTCTCGATCATTCAATTACGAAACACTCGATACTTTGAGTGCCAAATCCACGAGAAATGTGAGACAAAGTTATTTGACTACAGTTATTCTAAATATTTCGAAAAGTTTCTATATTTGTATGTACTCGTTTATACATATATCGGTCAGTCAGTTTTATCGTAAATGTATAAAATTTACGTCTTATCGATAACGTATTACTGACGCACGTATACCCTTAAGAAACCTGGGGAACATTTCAGTTCCTCCGTTATTCTAGTGTCTATAGAAACGGGAATATTCGACGGAATATTCGTTATCTACTTGTTATAATGTCAGGTGGTCTTGGAGATTGATTCTGAAAGGCGCCAAGACAGAATTGGAACTGTCGGATCTCTATTTTCCCACGAAGAGCAACGCATCCGGAGGACTTGCTAATCGATTGAACCAGTAAGCTTTATCCCTCGCTTCAAATAACTTCGAGACGAAATCTCGGTGAGCAGCGAAGTATCGATTAACAATTAACGAGTACGAAATTCGAAATCAAAGGTCGTGGCAGCGGGAATTGACCAAGTTGAAACATGAGAACACGGCAAGCATCGAAACGGACGAGGCAAATTCGAAAGATAAGAATGGCCCCTCGTTATGGGCGGCTCTGCTGAGGACGTTTCGCACCGAATTCGCGTTACTCGGAATATTGGTTGGCTTCAACTATGTGATCCTGTATCCGTTGGGAGCTAATCTGCAGGCCTTTGTGATAAGATACTTCGATCACGACAACGGCAATATCGTGCTCAGCAAAAAGGAAGCGCTGATCTACGCGGGCGGCATGCTGTCGACGGTGCTTCTAACGTGTTTCATCTCGCACCACTGTCAACAGCTACAAATGCAATTAGCCATGAGACTGCGAATCGCGTGCTCCTCTCTCGTTTATAAAAAGGTAACCAATCGTACCCCGTATTCGAAACACTTCGTCCAAATCCATTCATTCGTCGTAATTACGAATCCCTATTTAGACGCTCATGCTACGTGTTTCTTCGGCTCTGCAACCTATCCGATCTACGGCAAGTCGACGGGTAAAAGGTAGAATATTAAAGAAACGAGCATTATCCAAGGTCATGCGATAGTTCGGAATCCCAAACATGACATCGGCAATTGTACATGAAGCTATTTCGGTTAATGAAAATTGTTTACTCGTTCGGAAATGGCTCTCTCGAACCCTCAGTTACGTCTACTTTGCGAAATTATAGAGGATTCAAACTATAAAACAAGTTCAGGCACATAATTATAATAAATATTCCGTTTTATCGATCGCGCTAATTTTAAATAAATAATCCGTGTTGTCGGCGCTACAGGTTCCATCAACCTTTAAGCAATTTTGCAATTAAATATTTCCCAACGTTTCGATCCTATTGTGGATCATTAAATATTTGACATTACATATTTGTATGATTTACACAACACTTTACAGACGCAAAATTTCTCTCTTGATAATGATCCACAATAGGATCGATACGTTGGGAAACATTTAATTGCAACATTGCTTAAACGTTAACAGTGGATCGAACCTGTAGCGCCGACAACACGGTTCATTTATACATAATTATAAAGTTTGTTATTACGGAATCGTCACAATTGAAATATCATCAATTTTTCGAGAAATTTTTGGATCCACAGTACATACATATGATTCGGATTAACCGACCAACTGTTTATTCGGCCAGTGATCCTGACCTATCTGGGCCGGTTACGGGGGAGAAGAATTTGGGATTGTCAAGACATTTCAATTCTTAAAAATAATTAAGGGGAGGCTGAAATTACTATCCAATTTCTATTTGTTACAAATAATGGAAACAGTTTCTGTTTTGTATAAAGATCGACTGTCTAGTCATGAATTTTCTTGGCTCCCCGAACATGGTGCGACGTCTCTTTGTCGTTTGCTAAGAAATATTTTTTTCTGCAGATCTTACGACTGAGCAAGAGCGCGTTGACGCATACCACCTGCGGTCAGGTCGTCAACTTGCTCAGCAACGATGTCCAGCGTTTCGACCTTTTCTGTGACTTCGTGCATTTTATTTGGATATCGCCGCTTCAGGTAAATCGCCAGATATCTCTCGCAATCGAGTTCTAGAAACCTGCACGAAATTATCTCGCTCTCGCGAGAGGAAATTGTGAGTCTTTCTAAGGAGACGAGACAGTGAAATACCAGTAGTGCGCGACCTTTCCTATCCGAATTTGGTAATTTCACGTCTGTCACACTCGAGTGGCTATGTGTATCTTCACTGCCCTCGTCTCGTTCGACAGATTATAGAAGAACAGAGAAGTATCGGTTTGTTTCCTACGATCGCAGATGATAGTGATCGGTTCGGTGATGTGGACCAAGATCGGCCTCGTGACGTTCGTCGGTTTAGGAGCTCTGATCATTATTTCGTTTCCGGTACACTCCGTCACCGTCAAATTGATGAACAAGCTGAGACAACAGATCGCCCGGTTGACGGACGAAAGAGTGCAATTGATGCAAGAGTTGATAACGGGTATACAGGTAAGCGATACGTCGCGTCTGCGGCCTTGAGACGCAGGCGACAGATTACACATGACAGTTTTGATGGTTTCCGGAAAGGTGATCAAGATGTATGCCTGGGAGAAACCGTTCTCCGAGATCATAACCGCGGTCAGAAAGAACGAGATACTGAGAATTCGGAAGAGCACGTACATATACGCCGTTTATCTGGCCAACGTGGTGCTGACCGCAAGGATCGTCCTGTACGCCACCATCGTGTTTAGCGTGTTGAACGGGAACGAGCTTCGTTCGGATACCACGTTTACGCTATCCGCCTTCTTCGAGATGCTTCAACTGACTATCGCTTTTTTCTTTCCTCTGGGTCTGATACAATTATCTGAAACTCTGGTCTCCGTTAACAGAATACAGGTTTGTGTCCAAAGAGGGCAATGATGCTCATTACTAGACTGCGGATTTTATGCAATTATGACAAAATTGGATATGTGCAACTTAAAACATTAGAACAATTAAAAAAGTTTAGGTTGTTCAATAATTATTTTCAACTCCTTAGAATAAGTAAAAAAAGAAATTTCCTTCTGTTTGGATTCTGACATCTGCAATTTATACAGAAAATTTTTATTTTGCATAAACATCCGCAGTCCACTAATTACTCATCGCTTGCAAGGGGAGGACCCGAGGTATACATGTTTCTAAGGATACATGTAAAATATTAGCTGTTGAAACAAAAAACATAAATAATTAAATGTTACATACCTTCTATATGCGGTATAAGTATTACATGGCAGAACTGCTTTTCATTATACGAATACAGCCCATCTGTACATTTTTAGAAATTCTTATTACTGGACGAGCAATATCAAGGGATAACACAGGATCAAACGGAACAGAACGGTAGTTCGCATTTGCAGAAAAACATCAAGAAAACTAACAACAAATGGACTGATCAGTCAATCGAACTAAAAAATGGCCGTCAAAATGCACTGGTGACGCGTATGGACTATACCACGCCGATTTCCGTGACGCTGAATCGCGTGTACGCAAACTGGGTACCCGAACAGCTACCGCCGACATTGTCGCAGGTTTCGATGCAGATTCGATCCGGAGAATTGTTCGTAGTCATAGGCTGCGTCGGTTCTGGCAAATCCTCGATCCTACATCTGCTTTTAAAGGAGCTACCCTTGCGGGCTGGCACCGTCCAAATGAGCAGCGACGTCGGGGAAAACGTCGACAATAACACTCATGGTTTCATCGTCGACAAACCAAACCTGACGATCGCATACGCCAGCCAGGACCCGTGGCTTTTCTCGGGAACCGTCAGGGAAAATATCCTGTTCGGACTGCAGTACGACAACGAGAGATACGTCAACGTAAGTTCTCCCTAGGTTATCCACTTTCCGCTCCCCTGTCTGGTTGGAACATTTTGTATTTGGGTAGAGAGCGGATCCTGTACGCCGTACCCCGTGTTGCAGGTGACCAAGGCGTGCGCGTTGACCAAGGATTTCCAACAGCTGCCTTACGGTGACATGACCAGCGTGGGCGAGAACGGATCGGCACTGTCCGGGGGTCAGAGGGCTCGAGTGAACCTAGCAAGGGCCGTCTACAAACAAGCAGACATTTATCTATTAGACGACCCGTTGAGCGCCGTCGACGCCAAAGTGGCCAAACACCTCTTCCAGAAGTGCATCAAGCAATACCTTAACGGAAAGACAAGGGTCCTGGTGACCCACCAGCTGCAGTTCATCGAGCAAACTGATTCCATCGCGGTCTTGGAGCGAGTGAGTCTCGTCACCTAGTACACATAGAATTGTTCTTCACGCTATAGTAAACGAACACGTTGATCCACTCTTGTTAAAGGGTATGGTAAAAATGCAAGGGTCGTACAACGCATTGTCCAAATCCTCCGAGGAATTTGTCAGCGTAATGAAAGATATCAAGATGTCGGTGGAAGCCACCAAGCAAAAAGAAACCAAGGAGGCGCATCTGCTCCCGTTGCCATCGGATAGAAGAGTCAGCCAAAAAAGCATGGGCAGAGTTTCGGTGGCATCCATCGTCAGCAGCAGGGTATAAGGAATAGTTCTGTTTACGTTAACGTTGAGGAATTGGATGGAACGTATTGCGATATCTCTGTGGTTACAGGTGTCTTACGACTACGATGCCGAAGAGCTCCAGTTTGACGACAACGAAATGTCTGCTACCGATCGGTTCTCCGGCAATGTGTACAAGGTGTATTTCAAGCACGGTGCCTCGTTCGTCTTTTTGGCTTGTTTGGCGTTGCTCGTCATCTTCTCACAAATAGCTGTTAGCGGCAACGATATGTGGCTGTCTTACTGGACGAACATGGAGGGCTCTAAACGATCCCTTCAGAGCAACAATTCCCGATCCTCGTACCACAATTTCCCGCGTAACAACTCTTTTTTGGGAAGTATATTCACGCTGGATAGCAACGGCCTGCTAAAGACCAATGACGCTGTGTATTTTTACACGTTCCTCATACTGTTGTGCATAACGGTCGTGTTGGGTCGAAATCTTGCCTTTGTATGGGTCTGTTCGAAGGCCAACCAGAACCTCCATGACACGATGTTCTGGAACGTGTTGGGGACGTCGTTATCGTTCTTCCATCGGAATCAGTCTGGTAAACAGACTGTATTAATATACTATCATTCCTTCCGATAGAGTAGCAACAGCTCGATCGGCTATCTGAAATACTTTTGAAATTGCAGGCAGGATTTTCAACCGATTTACCAAGGATGTAGGCAACGTAGACGAAATGCTACCCGCGACAATGCTAGAAAGTGCTCAGGTTATGTTGGTGATGTGTGGCTGCATCGTTGTCATAGTGATTTGCAATTACTGGATGGTCATTCCTCTCCTGATTTTAGGCGTCCTTTTTGGTTTCCTTTGGTCGAACACTTTGAAAACCTTGACACGTCTGAAGCAGCTGGAAAGCGTAGGTGAGTACCCACAACTTTGTGCCGACTGTGTCACCGACGCGATCCGATCGCTGTTCCATTTCAGCGAAAAGCCCCGTATTCGCGCACGTGAACGCTACGATGGAGGGACTGAGCACAATTAAAACCACCGGGCCCGATGTTTTAATGATGTTAGAAAATCAGTTCAACCATCTGCAGGATGTTCACGGCGGCGCATGGTACATGCTGACCGTCGTTATGTCTTGTACGAGCCTCTACATAGACCTTCTGATTTCTATATTCTACATGTGCCTCGCATTCTCCTTCATCCTAATGGACAACGGTAAGTGGTCGTTAGATCACAGTACACATCCATAACGAGGATGTGCTCGACTAATCGTTTTAACGGATCGTCTTGTTGGCTGATTGACTGATTTACAGTCTTTGGTATCGGCGCCACTCAGGCTTCTAAGACTTGCAACGCTATCGGTCCGCTTTCTGTACAATAAATTGTTGTGAGCGAAGCAGTACTCATAGTGCTATCATGCGCATTTTAGTCTATGTTATTGAAATGTGATCGGATCATAAGCGGGTCGATACTATGTATCGAGCTTAACGGCGCCAGCGACTTGTACGCTAGAACTTCGCATAACGTATTAAAAAAGAACAATTTCGTAAAACAAAATATATGCTAAATGTACAATGCACAGTTTTCTGTAAGTTTATAAGTGGCATATAACATTGAAAATTCATCAATGAAAGACACAATTTCCACCCTCTAAAGGCTAATGGTTTCTTCCGTTAGATAACGTTATGAGCGGTCACGTCGGCTTGGCTCTGACGCAAGCGTCCATCATACTGGGTACCTTGCCGCATGGTGTAAAGCAAATTAACCGCATGCTAACTTTCATGGCATCGGTGTCGAGGCTCATGGAGTACACCGAGTTACCGTCCGAAGGGGACTGGGAAAGTAGCAATCCTCCGGCACCGACATGGCCGCAACGCGGTCTTGTGAGCTTGCGGCACGTCAGTCTTCGATACAGTCACGACCAGCCGATCGTCCTCAAGGTAATTAGAGATTGCTATTTCGGAATGTGATAACTCTGTTTCTTTGTTGCGAAATCACTCTGGAGAACGAGATCGTTCCAGGACCTGAACGTGACGTTAGAGTCAGGATGGAAGGTCGGCGTGGTGGGCAGAACCGGCGCGGGAAAGTCGTCGCTGATATCGGCCTTGTTCCGACTGTTCCCTGAAGGGTTGCAGGGAAAAATCGAGATCGACGGGATAGATGTGAGCACGTTGGGACTGCACGAGCTTCGCTCCAAGATATCCATCATTCCTCAGCAGCCGTTCCTCTTCTCCAACACCGTGCGCAACAATCTGGACCCGTTCAACTCGTTCGACGACGCGAAGATGTGGGACAGCCTTCATCAAGTGGAGCTCAGCCACCTGAACCTCGATCAGATGATAGAACACAGCGGAAGCAACCTCAGCATTGGCCAGAGGCAACTGATATGTCTGGCCAGGGCGGTCTTAAGGAACAATCGCATTCTTGTGTTGGACGAGGCCACCGCCAACATCGACAACCAGTAATCTCGTTTTTTCCCGAACCGAAGTGTGACCACGGTCGCGTATTTGTTCACGGTAAATCTGATTCGTTTCAGAACCGACGCATTGATCCAACAGACGATTCGAACCAGGTTCGCCGACTGCACGGTCATCACTGTAGCCCACCGGCTCAACACTATCATCGACTGCGACAGGGTCATAGTGATGGACGCTGGTCACATCGAGGTACGATACAGTTTCAAAGCATTATATTCTCTATTATAGCATTGAATTGGTGGCGAACACGTGTGACCCACGATCGGTTTGCGAAAACAGGAATTCGGCTACCCTCACGAGCTCCTGCGCAAGAATCCGAACGGAATCTTCTCCCAGATGGTGGACAACACGGGGTCAGCTATGGCGCGAATGCTGCGACAACAAGCGGAGAAGGCTTACTCGAAAAACCGCCTGGGTTCATGGCCGGAATCGGAAGAGCGGTCTTCCATTGATGGGGACGACTCTGAAATTATTGCTCAGACGGCACTATAATTTATCAATACATTTTTTATTTTATGGCTAATGAACAGACTGTGGATTTTTATACACATTAAAAATAGTTTGAATCGAGTACAATGAGTTGGAGCCAAATTACTTTCTTCTTTTAATAATATTTATAATCTGTGTCCAATACATTGAAACTTTTTAATTCTCCTGTAAATTTCACCTACTTCTTTCTGCCAAACATGCATAAAATCCACAGTCTACTAATGAACAATTAAACCTTTCTATTTTCCGTGTAATTAGACTAGACATATTGAACCAGTTCCTATGTTGGAACTAATCTGCGGATTTACGTTTTTCCCATCTCAAAGTCGCATAGCTAAACCAGTCTCGAAGCATAATTAATAATGAATTAATTCCATTGGCCGGCGCATACGAATACGAATAGAATACATTGGAAGTTTGTCCATGTTATCGAGAGAAAAAGGATGGGTGATAATCACTGCTACACTACGTCTTACCACCGAGCAGACTCAATCATAAGTGCCCGCAGGGCTCACAGCCCCCTACCTCGCTGCGCGGCAAACCTCGCGCCGATCGGCAAACCTCGATCGTACCCTTTTTTGGCTGTGTTTACTGGCATTGTGCTCTTTGGTCGTTGCGGCCTTTGCCGACGAACGGCAAACCTCGGTCACGACCATACAGTTGTGTAAACACATGTATTCCAATACAGCGTGACACACAGTACCACAGAACACAACATAATACAGAACGCAATAGAATACAGAACACAATGTAATAGAATAGAATACAGAACAGAATACAGAACCCAACAGAAACCGACATATACATCTAACGAACTTTACAAGCACGACAATAACATCACCACCACCGCGAACCGGTGAAGGAATAGTCCGCATGTTGGTCTGTTTGAAATGACTCAGGAAAAAACGCAGGCATATATCACGAGACAATCTTCATTATCACCATGTAGTACATGTTTTCATTATCAGTATGAATACATTATAAAACTAAATCCCTTTTGAAGAATATGCAATCGTTCTCTCTTCGTTCGGAAGGTTGCAAGAAAACCGTAAACTTTGCACGACAAAGTCGCGGAGTTATCGGACGTGATAATGGAATCAAAATCGGTGTACACCGAACAGAATCCAAAAGAGAAAGCTGGTCCTATAAGCACATTATTCTTTGCGCGAGTACTGTAATCGTTGAATGGTATATTTTCTTTGCTTACACGCGCACGAATTGCGATTCTTCTTAGGAATCACATAACATTTTGAGTGCCAAATCTCCGAGAAATGGGAGACACAGTTATTTGTCTAACTTTTTAAACCAATTTTGGTGTGATTCTATCGAGTGTAGCCATCTCTATCAAGATCTGCACAAAGCAAGAAGGCTAAGAGCATACCTTCAGTAAATCAAATATCTTCACTTTGTTACTTTTGTTTCATTAGATACATTTTTTAGGCTGACTTAATGGCACTCAATGTATCGAAGAGATCGGAAAATAAAACTCGTCTGTCGCGAATACAGAAAGTAGTACATACAATGTTTCATCGATAATCGTCTAAACCACGCGTGTAGCCAAAGACGACTATCCAGAAGGGGTACTATTCTTTGACTTTTGCCGAACGCAGAAAAAGAGAGGCCTCGGCCGCCGAGCAATGACATCCGATACCGGGTCGGGTGTATCGGTGTGAACCACTACTAATCCAATGACAAAACTTGTTTATTTTTTATTATTTTTTTGTAGAACTTTTACCAACACATTCATGCCATTTTTCTAATGAAAATGATACCAAATATGATATAATTCCGATGATATTTACCATTTTAGTTTAAGATTCACGAATTGTCCCGGTCTAGAGAGTTTCTTCTTGCAGGGGCGAACCGCTTGTATTATAAATGACCATATGTATCTGTATATGATCCGAATTAAATCGTGTTTGGTATCATTTTAATCAGAAAAAATGCAATAAATATATTGGACAAAATCTCGTAAAAAAATAAGTAATAATAAAAAAGTTTCTTTATTGGCATTACTTTGTGAGTACACGCGGGACTTTGAACTAGGCCTTCCTTACTAACGCTGTCCTTCCTTGTATTCGAAACTTTCATCGTTCATTACACGAGTAAATATCATCGGAATTATATCATATTTGCCACGAATATATTGGTGAAAGTTCCATAAAAAAATAATAAAAAATAAAGAAGTTTTGTCATTGGATTAGCAATGGTCTCCTGGTTTCACACCGATATACCCAAACAGGTATCGGGTTATGTAGATTGCTAGGCAGCCGAGGCCTACAGAGTTTCACGGGGCACGGGGTCGGTGAAATGGGTAAGCGACGTGACGATTACCGTTTAGATATTTTAGGCATTTATTGATGAAACACTGTATTTCTACGACACTAATAATTTCGAAAAGTTTCTATATTTGTATGTACACGTTTTTATATATCGCTCAGTCAATTTTATCTAAAATATGTATATTTATGTATAAGGCAAGTCACCTAAGACAAGCCACCTGAATAACTTCTACATATTTTGAGATAGGAAGGACTGCTTCCGACAAAAATTGATTGACTTCTAGGGTCCCATTACGTGAGTTACATAACTTTTGTTCAGGTGGAGGTGCTTAGGAGATTTGAAGGTCAACTCTGCTTTCATATATGAAAGGGCAAATTTTTTAATTCCTACTATAGTAGCCCTTTTCGAGACAATTTCAACGATATAGTCATTCAAGGTCATCTAAACGTAAATAAGGATCGAAAATATAAATTCATTGTGAATGCTTCCAATCGTAGGAATTCAAAAATATGTGGTTCTATTTTAAAAAACTAAGTTAACCTTCTAATCTGCTAAGCATCTTCATCTGAAAAAAAGTTATGTAGACTACGTAATGGGCCCCTAGAAACCAAACAACTTTTTTCTGAAGCGTTTCTACCTATATTAAAAAATGTAAAAGTTATCAAACGGCTCGCATTAGGTAATTCAACACTGAATAAAACTTACGACGTACCGATATTCTTAACGCACGTATATTCTTAAGAAACCTGGGGAACGTATCAATTCCTCCGTTATTCTAGTTTCTATAGAGACGGGAATATTCGACGGAATATTCGTTGTCTAATTGTTATGATGTCAGGTGGTCTTGGGGATTGATATTGAAAGGCGGCAACACAGAATTGGAACTGTCGGATCTCTATTTTCCCACGAAAAGCAACGCATCCGGAGGACTTGCTAATCGATTGAACCAGTAAGCTTTATCCCTCGCTTCAAATAACTTCGATACGAAATCTCGGTGAGCAGAGAAGTACCGATTAACAATTAACGAGTAGGAAATTCGAAATCAAAGGTCGTGGGAGCGCGAATTGACCAAGTTGAAACATGAGGACACGGCAAGCATCGAAACGGACGAGGCAAATTCGAAAGAAAAGAATACTCCCTCGTTATAGGCGGCTCTGCTGAGGACTTTTCGCAAGGAATTCGCGTATGTCGGAATCTTGTCTGGCTTCAACTACGTGATCCTGATGCCGTTGGTGGCTTACGTGCAGGCTTTTGTGATCAAATACTTCGACCGCGATGACGGCGATTTCGCGCTAACCAAAAAGGAAGCGCTGATCTACGCGGGCGTCATGCTATCGATGCTGTTTTAAACGCGTTTCATCATACACCACACGACGCAGCTACAAATGCAATTATCCATGAGACTACAAATTGCGTGCTCCTCTGTTGTCTATAAAAAAGGTAAGCGATCATTCTCTGTATCCGAAACACTTCGTCCAAGTCCATTCATTCAATTGCGAACCCCCATTTAGATGCTCCAGGCACGCGTTTCTTCGGTCCTACAATCCATCTAATAAACGACAAGTCGACGCGTAAACGATAGAATATTAAGGCCCGCTGCACACATGCGTTTTTCTAACGTGCGGCGACCGTGCGGCGACCGCAATTGCGGTCTGAAGTACTATGAAATCTATTAGAAGCTGCACATTTGTTTGAACCGTAATTGCGGCGACGTACGCCGCTCTTGCGTGCAAAATTTTCCGCATTTCCCCAAAGGAACGCACGGTCGCCGCAATCGCATATGCGATCGTCATTACATTATCGCATATCAGTTGATGCACACGTCCGTCATTCTGCCGCAAAATTAACGACATAAACGGTGATACTTTATTAGACATCGAACTCCTTCCTCCTCCCTGCATATTTTCAGCACATGTTCCCACATTTCTTCCTCTTCTCTACACCTTCTGCTCTGTCATTTTCTTCTTCACAATATTCCCCACCCCTCTCCCAGTATTTCCTAATCTATATCTCGCCACGGTAATTGTGCATATTAGTGGCCCCCCCCACCGATTTCGATGATTTTTTAATATGTTGTCAGGGTGAAGATTCTGAACAACTTTTTCCTTACATGTAATCGTCGCTCAGCCTTAGTTTTTGAGATATTTGCGAAAAACTGCAGTTACTACTACATTGAATTTTGCCTATACGTGCACGTCCGTGATGTCCGTATGCGTCAGCATGATGCGACCGCTTGTCAACTGTTTCACTACGATTATCGAACAATCTATATACCGCGTGAACTTTTTAAAATATATGATGATGAAGAATTAGGGATAAACTTCCGAAAAGCCCATATCTTCGATTTTTTTATACTCTGGATTCTTACGTAAGAATTAGTACATATTACGACGACGGCT
>JAQQRT010000035.1:0-14178 GCA_028454225.1 Lasioglossum leucozonium | reverse complement strand
CGATAAACTATATATATATTACGGGCTTATTCTTTTTATTCTAACAAAATTTTTTATCCTACGCATTTTTTTCTAAATTGCAGAAAATAATGGCATTATATCATTCATAAGTACTTTTAGCCTACTAAAAACAGATAAAATAATATTATACAAAAAAAGTTTCGAACAAAAGTTAAACAGTGTTCACAACAGCCATCTACAAACTTCGATATATAGAATTTTGAAAATATCTTTTTGCAATAAATAATCAAGGTCACTTTGATTTTCATAATATTGTAGCTGATCTTAAGACGAATTCAACGATATATAATATTATGACCTTGAGACTATAAATAACAATGCTATACTTTTGTCCAGCTTTTCGGGCCAAATATTCCGCTGTATGATGCACAACGGTCCGAGAACGCGATTTTACTGGCCAAAAGTCGAAATGTCATTGAAACTTTCTAAAAGTTGGTAATCAGATGTTTTTGGGGTCACTGATAACGAATCTGACAATAAAAATTCAAAATTCAAAATGGTGGATTCAATACTATACGGATGTGGTCTGAAAACTCGTTTTTCGTGGTGAAAATCAAAGACACACACATATCGACATTTTCCAACGCAATATAATAATTAAATATAATTATATATAATTAAAGGTCATGTAGAATTGATTGTAGAATTGATTGATGTAGAATTGACATCAGAAATATAATTATATTTACAAATATAAAAATAATTAACCTTCTGATGGCAAGGTAAAAATGGAACATACCTTCCAACATTGTTGTACAAAATTATTTCTAACTCTTGAACTAAATTACACACTAAATAAATGAATGAACTCTTAAACTAAATTACACGCTAAATGAATAAATTAAACTATGTACAATGTATACATGTACATACATAAATATGTGTAACTTTAATTATATAACTAACTATTAGTTCAATATATAAACAATTTACATACATAAAACTCGGTAAAATTCTTCAGTATACATAAATGTTTCCACGCGAATATTCGATTGAAGACGAGAACCATTTGTTTCTGTGAATCTGTACAAATAAGTAATTCTACATATATAACAGTTTATACAAAGTAATACTAACAAACAAATACGACTCGCGCAGTGTAAATATCAGAGTCCAAGCCACTATTCAAGAGCCTACATGTCTAATACCATCCAGACGCCAAAATACCGCGGGCTTCTATTTCTTAATTATCGTATAAACTACAAGGCGGCAGGAGATGGCGCTTCAAATTTATATGCTCTTATTCACAATTGTTTAAACTTTCACATAAAACAAGTCTCTGATAGTTATCACTCTTTATCATTTTCTTTAAAGCCTTCCCAAAGTTTAAATTGTTAACAATATTGCAGCATTTGTACAAGGATTAAATAATGCTTACAAACTAATTAAATAATGAAAACACGCCTATTAATATAAAATATTTATTCAAACCTGTTATACATATAATGCTCTATAATGAGTTTTTAGAATAATTAGTTTCACTTTGAATTTCAGGAATTTTGTCTTCAGAACGTTACCCTCGATTACACAAGTATCGGAAGTCAATAATATTTTGAATTTTGAAGATTTCGAGTATTGTTACTTTATAGCAAAAAAAAGTTTTTCAAAATGTAGAACTTCGAAAATTAACTTTTGACCAGTAAAATCACGTTTTCGGACCACTGTGCGATGGGAAGTAATGCATGTCTCACAATTTCTTGGCCATGTGTTGGAAATGTCTTGATATGTGGAGACGCTATTTAATAAACTACGCTTTATACCTTATATACTTTATTACTAAAATAAATAGGTTAGTTTTAAATAACGCCACAGAGTTTCCGCGTATCTTATGTTTAATGAACCGTACGGTGTTGCGATGTGCTCAGGCTAGCTGCTTTTACCGGACTGACGAAGGTCCCGACTTTATGCCCTCGCCTGGGCCCTTCCATCACTGAGTACAACCGCCCCTTACGCCTTATACCTAAGATGTACCCTTATACCTAAGTCTCTTACTTGTATTATCGTTGTATTCCAACACCATGCATTAGTATTTTATGCACAGAGGCTGGCACATAATACCTGCCATAGCGAGTAATAAAATATTTCGCTGTATTTTCTGTATATTTCATAACGGGATGAAATGACTTGCAATATATTGCTTACACTAACTATGCAAAACAAAACGTTGCACAAGGTTTCAACGATTAATACGTATAAATACAGCGCGAACATTTGGAAACTATCATCCTTCGTTTCGTTATATTTTTGTAAATAAAATTAATTAAAAAAAAAATTATAAATAAAATATTTATTCCACTTATTTCGTAGAATGTTATTGCAAAAACGTACACATTTGGAAAACATTTGATCAGCCTTACGAGGCCGTTTTACGGAAGCGAGACTAGACGAGCGGTATCATTGACAGCTTCGAACAATGATAACTTCCGCAGTGGGACGCGGTGGGACAAGATTCTTGCAAAATTGTATAAAGGAAAGTATGCTGAAAATGATCCAATTTGTTAGAAACTGTGATTTTTTGGGACTTTCTAGATATTCCGTGCCAAATGTAAAAAATTCTAAAAATTTTTCTACTTCGTTGAATATTAATTTTTAACATATGGTAAACAATCACTTTTAGCGTCTACACCCTCTATCCAAAAATAACCGCAATGACTCTAGTTTAGCGAAAGTAGCGGTGCCATCTGTTAGGCGGAGATTGATTTATGAATCGTCAACTGTTTTTACTAACCAGTAAAAATTTCGTAACATTTCGTTCATTAGAAGCCAAGATACGACACATTTAAGTGATAGTAGTTTGTGCACATCGGTCGAAAAATGAATAATGCACCTGCTCACCGTTCATTAATTGTCACTGATTTTTTTTATCAGAAATCACATTTTTTTGCTTCAACATCCCCCGTAATTCACCCGATTTGGCTCCGTGCGGCTGTTTTCTATTCCCGAAGCTGCATTTGGCGATGAAAGGAAATTGTTATGCATCAATTGAAGACATTTACCGGTCAACGACGAGAAATCTCAACATCATCCCAATCAGCAATATAAATAAGTCGTTTGATGCACTTTTTGAACGTGTGGATCGCTGTATTTCTGCGGGGCGGCAGAATATTTCGAATAAATAAAATAATTTTTGTCAAGATTCATTGTAAAAGAAAAGAATCAGAAATATTAAGTGGTGTCATCAAGAAGAGAAGCAATTTTTGTTGGTGAAAAGTGCTATCTCTAAATGTCTGACTTTAAGTATTCCTCGTAATTACAATTCTTGGTAAACTGCATTTATTTTTTCATTTTTCGAGGTTTATAGATATTTCAGAAGTTATATACAAATTTATTAGAAATCGATATGACAAATTTTTAGCAAAAAGACAGCAAATTCTTCGATCCGAACCACCGTGATGGTGGTGTCCGCGCCTGGTCGCTTCCTGATTCGCTTGGTCGTACGAATAAAATTGTTGTTATTTCCTGAAAGCGATCCTGTCCGGATAGAAAATTGCGAAAGCGCGTGTAATATATTGTAGCTTTCACGCTGTGCTTCGCATAATTAGCTCCGCGGAATGGCGGCGCGGTTCAAAATTTCATGCCGAACGTAATCAGTCTATCGACGAAAGGAACGAAAACAAACGGTGAATGATCCATTATTACGTCCAAACATCGCGCGGACTAATACCGCTTGCGGTGGACGTAAAATATAGGTATTAACGTGGGATAAGTCGGTCGATACGGATTTCCCATGATTATTTGATGCTCCGTGAAACATTTTACCACGCGTTGCACTCTCCGCTTCCGGCTACATGTGCATGAACACCTGAAAACACCGCGTTACGTGCTCGATCCTCGAATTACAAAACCCTAGAACCTCGATTCACCATAACATTTGGCTCGATATCGCGAACCGCCGCCGTCGCGTCGGTGATGGCGATGTTGATGGCGATGGGGCGCGAAACACTATGCAATGTTGTACGAGAAAAGCATCGATCAACGTTTACAAAAAAAAGTCCTTCGTTTAGCCTCAACTTCCAACGAATTAAAGAAAACCGACTTTTTTTTCAACATCAGTTCCTTCTAAATTCACGCGAAAGAGAGACAAGGCGAGGCGAAGAAGCGACTTCCAGTTCCAGGACCTGCAAGCTTTTTGCTTGCGCGGATGTCGACGAGTACTCCCGTATCCGCTGGTATGGAGGGAGCGAGTGGGTGGCTCTCTACATATTTGATGCGATTTTAATGTCTCTGCCCGGCATATCCGCGTCCCGTGTACCAATAGCGCCAGGAACACTAGCCTGCCGCACGAAGCAGCAGTGACTGCCGCGCCGTGATGCTCTAATCGGCTTACGCAACAAGCCACCCTTATCCCGAGTTCCCATCACAGCCCCGAGCGCCCTCGTCTCGCCCCGCCTCGCCTCGCCTCCAATCCACCACCTCAACGGCGGCTGTTACTTTGCGGTTAGGTTGGACACTACTTTGCTGCCTGCATTTTTTCTTTCCGCGCCCTTCAGCCGCGCCGTACTGTCGCCGTCGTCCGCCAAAACCTTCGCCTCGGCTCGCACACCGCTTTTTATTCAAATCGCAACCGCCCCACGCGCGCTCACTTAGCGTTTCCACAACCGGAAATTATTATTATTAGACTGCGGATGTTTATGCAATTTTCAATTTTTCTAGACTAATCTTAAAGAAATGGACTTTCAGTGGTGACAGTCTTTGCGGGTCTGAAATCAATGAAAATTGTACTAAATCCTAGCGAATTTGATATTCTAGTAATATTGTATAAAGATCCGCACTCTAATTACAGTGGCCGAAATAATGATAAGTTAATAGCTCGAACTAGCGTGTCTACTGTTGTCATTCTTACCTGCTTCGTAGAACACCTTCTGTAGCGTTTGTTTATATTTTGAAAAGACATGTTCTAACTGCTGTAGCTGCATTTAGCTTAGCTTCGACAGCACAAGTGTTTGGATGTAATCGATTGTGAAATTTACTGATACTTATTCTGGTAATACAGCGAAATAATCTTGGGTTCATAATAATTTATCTAAGTAATACTTTTGTTGCTGCATACTTTGACGACATTTTATAAGGTAACTACAGAATACTTTCGCGTTTGTATATTGTGTAATATTCATTATAATTACACTGTCTAACAGCCAAAAAATTTTTCGATTCTCACTATGCAATTCTTATAGAGTTCTTTGCGCTGATTCCGAATCTATCCTTAATTTTTCTCCTAGACGCACAGTTTTTGAGAAATTTGAGTTTGAAAGAAAGACATATTTTTCAACTTTGACAACAAATATTGTGATGTTATTATAAAAGATATTGAATTGATCTTTACAGCAAAAGATTCTTTAGACTTTCCCGAATACAGTGATATCCAATATTAATGCATTCTGAATGTTTAAACGTGTTTAAACGATCATTAAAGACGGAGAGACACCACTTTTGCACCAATTTTTGACGATATTTTTTAATTTATTTCAAAAAATAAGGGTCCAGCGGAAAATCGAACTGTAGCACGCGATAGAGCAGACTTATCTTGATAATCCCCCCTTTGAAGTTTGAAACGTCGACGTTTTTATCAAACCAGAAAGCAAAATATCTTCGCCCGATATGAGCTGCCGCCAGTGGTGCTCTTCCACTAGCGCGGTCGTTCGACGGAATACGGCGCGGCGTAACGACGATGCAGGCATCTATGATCGTATGATTTTCTCAGACGAAAAAAAATTTAATTTAGACGGTTTCCAATATTACTGGCATGATCTGCGCGATCAGAGAGAAATCAGAATCAGCAGAATTTATGGAGGAGGTAGCGTGATGATTTGGACAGCTTTCGGCTACAACGGTAATAGAATGGTGATAGAATTGGTGGTCCAAATTTTATTTTTCAACGTGATAATGCACCAATTCATCGTGCATGAGCAATTAACGTGTATTTTCAGATGGCAGAAGTTGAGGTTTTACCTTGGCCATCACGAAGTCCAGACCTTAACCCCATAGAAAATAGATGGGGCATTCTATCAAGAATAATTTACACCAATGGTAAACAATATGCAATTGTAAATGAACTAAAAAATGGCATCAAAGAGGCATGGTCTCGGTCTCAGATTGGACCAGAGACATTAGAAAAATTAATAGATTCAATGCCACATAGGATATTTCAGGTCATAAAAAACAACGGAGGATCAACTAAATATTGAGTTTTATGCTGAAGTAATTTTTTAATTACATTTGTAATATTTTCTTCAGTTCAACTGGAAAATAATTAAGTGAAACTATATTTATTTCGCACATAAATTCCAAATTTTTGTAATATCGAATAATAAACACATTGATAAAAATAATATTACTACTAATTAAATTGCAACGGATCACTTACTAATAATAAAAGATAGAAATGTTACATAAAACACACTGTTACATCATAAAAATGATATGAACCTATCATTATTTCAGTCACTGTATTACAGAGTAGTTTAGTAGTTATTTTTGTCAATTCGGTCTGCATACGAATAGTTTTTATCTACCTATAAAAAATATGTAATGGAACTAGACTGCGGATCATTATGCATTTATAGCTGAATTGAGTAGATGAAATTGAAAATTGTAGGAAAATTTTGAAAATTCAACATGTCAATATACATATGATTCCTCGTCTATTCAAATTATTAAGGGGAGAAATAAAATTCTATTTACTTTTTATTCCGTGCAATCGACGCAGACAATTTTTATTTTTTATAAAGATCCGCAGTCTAATAATAATCAAAGACGAGTGCAATTTATCAGGATGCAATTGATCAAATACACCAGAAAATTCTTATTACACATAAAGATCCACTGTCCAGTTATGATATTTGGATATATTGAAGTTTAATAGTATTCCTTAAATAGATTGCAGTTTCATTTTGCTTTTTTCCATGAAACATTTTTAACTATTTACAATAACGCACTATTTCACTGACCTATTATGTCGCTCACCAACTATCGAACATCAAACATTTTGTATAAAAATATATTATTTGTTCTGTCACAACGACAAGAGCGTATTTACGTATAAGAATGTTATTATTAATTGTATAATTATTATAGTTATTACTAATTAGTGCTATTTAAATAGATGGATTAAAAGAATTTAAGAATATTAACGCATTTGTCCAGGTTATCAAAATTATTAAGGGTAGAATCAATTTTACTCTTTGCCAATTTTAATAGTGAACGAATTTTAAATTTAATTGTGGGTATCGTTGTAAGAAAAGTTTATAACAATGGTAAGCAGTACAGGTCACTTGTTGAAATTATTTTTATGTTATTCAACAAAATGATGGTTACGCTAAGTATTTAGAACAATGGTTAATATTTTACTTTACATATGCAAGGAACAAGTGACTTTATAGAAATTTCACATTTTCTTTTTTGCGTTAACTTATGTTTTTAATAACAAATTTCTCAACGAATTGAAAAATGTTATACAAATTTTTCATTGGTGTGAAATGTTCATTAAAATTTATCGAAAATCTCTTTCTAGAAATTAGAATAATTCATTTACTACATAGCGTGAAGAAGATACTTTTAAAATATCCCAATTGGCTAGAATTACAGAGAAAATACTAAATATTGCTTTTTACAATTTTTTTATGTGCACATGTATTGAAAATTTAAAAACTGTGTTCTTTCTTAATACTATTGATCATCCAGAATGAAAAATTCACTTCTAAAATATTGGTCGGCACTGGATGACAATTTCTCGTCTCCGAGGAATTACGACATTTCTTTTCTTGCGAATTATTAATTTTTATTATTAACTTTCACAAAATTGCTCTGCCTTTATTTGCTAAAATTCGTCTGCATTATAATCTCCATTTGCACCGATTCTAACCGGAGATATAACAGAGAAACTTGGAGCAGATGGTACTGTACAACTCTCCCTGATATACAGTGTGTCCCACGAATACAGTCCGCCTAAAATATTTTCGTTAATACGCGAAAATCTTTCAAATAAAAGTTATAGGATTTAAAACAATTAATGATATAGTAACAGTAACTTTTTCAGAAGTGGACGTATAAAAGAGATACTAAGACCACTATGGCTTTTTTTAGATGAAAGTAATAGTTAATTATTGCAGACACGGTAAGTTTTAGAACAAATCTACCTTAGTAGTTTTTTATTCGGAATTTACCATTATTATGTCGAAATCGAGCACACGTATTCGCTGCATTCAAATTGATTTGCTCGTATCGAAACAAAATGAGAAATGTTATGATATACGCGAAACAATTTATCGATGTACAGCAAGTATCCTATTTTTAGTATAATCGGGTACCGTGTAGAGGTGTACTCGCAGCGTACGCATACGCGCGGTACTACACGAGAGAATCGCCCTAGGCAAGGACGCGCATTATTGGGTAGAATTACATTAAACAAACATCCAATATATCTGCCTCTCCCTTGTGTCGAATGCCTTTTTTGTCAAAATTCACGTATAGACACGCACGGTCGGTCGCTTCGTACAAAATTCGAATATAAATTTCAATTAACTTTCTACCAATAAATATTAGAGAGTTCATAAAACTTTATTTTTACAAATATCTCTGTACAGTATAATTACGTACATCTATGAAAAAGTTTCATTTCTCAAAAAGTTATTCCACATTTATAATTTATGGATCTATGTGCATCAGCATGTGTAATTATTAAAAAATATATATATACAGGGTGACCGGGTCCAATCGTAAAATTATCGGAATCACTCAATCCTATATTTTATAGACAAAAATAGTTTAGATAAAGAGTCAATGATTTTGAGGGATCCTCGATGCAGCTAGATGCTTTCTACAAAAAATTTATGTCAAAAAATTATTATTTCAGGAGATTGAATATTGAGAATATTGCATTTTCCGAGTAATCTAAATAAACACAATTATCTACGTTCAGTACGCAGCTACAATTATTGTTCTGGAATTATGTGTAAGAAAAAAGTTTATGCTCAGGAACCAACGACAGTAGATGGCACGAAAGAGAGAAGGACAGTGGCATTTAATAGTTTTACAATAATTTCAGAAGAAAGATCAAATTATGCAATCACAATCTAAGCAGAGTTTTTAAACATTTTATGTCCTAGGCATTAGGTTAGTTGGGTTTATTTACAAAGTAATGTCAATGTAACGATGAACATTTCTTCGGCATTCTAATCAAATTATCTGCTAAAATAATTATTTTTTGGCACATATAGCTCAATACTGTTTCGTGGAGAATATCGAACTGCATCGATTAGAACTGGATCATTAAAAAATATACGATTCCATTTAGAAAACGCGAACCACCATCGTGTGAGCTCTACGCATCTGTCTATAAAGAAACTACACCAGATCGCAACCCTTCAAAATCATTCACTTTTTATCTAAACTATTTTTTTTATATAACATATAGTATTCAAGTATATCTCACTTGGAGATTAAAACCGGTTACCCTGTATATTTATATACAGGGTGTTTCAAAACTCTTTCAACACCCTTAAATAGGCGGTTCCTGAGGTCATTTGAAGCGATATTTTTCTCTTGTAAGATGTACACCGGGGCTTCGTTTAGGAGTTATTAACGAAAAACACGGACCAATCAAGACAGCAGCTATAATGAACAGATTCCGGCTCGGCGACAGGTCCCGCTGAGCGTCGCATTACCGTTGGACGAGCCAGAGTCCGTCCGCTATAGTCGCGCTCTGATTAGTCTGTGTTTTTCCGCCCATCTCAGAGTGTTGAAGGAGTTTTGAAACACCCTGTATATAATAGTATATATATATATATATGTATGTAGTTTGTGTATGTGTATTTGTAACCGTGTATACGTGTCAAGTTTTTCGCTTTACTTTATAGAGTTGGGTTTCCGGTCTTAAAGATGATTCTGTATTAGGAATTTTTTTCGGTTGAATCAATGGACGCAAAAACAAAATTTCTTGGATTTCTGAACGATGATGGCACAATCTTTCGTGTTGTCAAAGCAGCTAAACGCGCCAGCGACTCTTCCCCTCTTGCGAGAATCGAACGCTTCTGTATTATATTCTGAAAGTATAAGAAATCACAAATTATTTGTAGCGTAAGAATTGTTTAACAGTTTGGTCATCGGTAAACATTTTTCTAGTATGAAAATTTACATGAATCACGCGCGATTGTCCTTCTAAATTTGAGCTATTCAACATGTCCGCTATAGTGTGAGGTATTCTTCTTTCAGCCGCAGAAACTGGCGAATCCAACATTGTATTTTCTATTTGACTTTCGTTGATTCGTCTCTTTTTCAGGATTTTCATACCAAATTTAAATATTTGGCTGTTGTTTAAATCATTCTCAATCTCGGTATCTACATTAATCTAGAAATATAACATTTAATGTGTAGTTGTTAGCATTTTGTTTGAATTGTTCAAGTGCACAAAAGTTTGGAACGTCCTTTAACATTTGGAAAAAATTTCAAAATCATGTATCGCATAATCGTATAACGTTCACACCTCAAATATCTTTGTTATTTTTAAGGATACATTAAATGTCTTGAGGACAAAGTTAAAGGACAAAGTAAAAATTATTGTTTTTATGTCATTTTTACAAATGGAACCACCCTTTTTTGAACACCCACAATGGCATTATTATATGTATGTACTGTTTCTTCAATCCTGTTTATATTCATGTGTCGCTGTTTTTTTTTTATTCATATTTTCGTGCATACAATATGCTGGTAACGTTTGTACGAAAAATCTCAGACATTCTGTAAGTATGTGTATTACAACATGGGTAATAAAATGTCAAGAAATCTTTCATTAAAAATTGCGGGTTTGTCTTGCATTAATTTTACAAAGAACTATTTCAAACAAAAGGTAATTGGTATTTATGCGCCTACAAATCTCAACCTAAAAATAGCAAAAAAGTTTCTTTTCGACCAAAAATAAAGGCCACCTTGATTTTTTAAATGTTAAAATGCATTTTTTACTTTATTATGTTGCAATTTTTCTATTCACTCTTTCTATTCATGTATAATGCGCAAGATAGCAGGCATGTTAATATCACATACCATAACGATTTTGTAAAGGGACAGCTTCCAACAAAATTCGCAAACCTTGTAAAAATTGTGCATGTTTTTATCCTGTCATTCTTGCAGCAATGAAGTAAATCTTATACGTTTGTGTACTCTGTCTATGACTTTGAATGACCTTGATTTTGAAGCAACTATAGTCACTGAATTCCTAATGAAAGGAACTATCATTGTGGATGTTCAAAAAGGGGTGGTTCCATTAAAAAAGATTAAGGTGAGCTTGATTAATCTTTAAAAAATGATGTAATAACAATAAGTTTTAGGGCATCGTGTGAGTCCCATTAAGCCATTGAACTGTGTCCTCAAGACATTTAATGTATCTTTAAAAACAAAAATATTTGAGATACAAATGTTAGGTGAGGCAGCTCAGATGACCTTGACATTGGTACATATCAATTAATACTTTTTACCGGCAAATTACAATGCAGTAACATCGACATATTTTTGTTCATAACATTTTAATAAAAAACGAACGCGAACTAAAACTTTTAGGTCACTTAGGAGGATGCCCTTGATAACATATATCAAGGTCAAGGTCATAACATTTCGAGAAAGGTATGCACGTAAGTATACACGTAAAGAACAAAGGAAATCCCAATCTTTTGACTGGTAACACATTTTACCATTTTTTCTGCCAAAAACTTTTCCCTGTCATATCTTATTTTACGCCATTTTCCTTCATCTTCTTCCTCGGGCAAATCAACCCAACCATCTTTGTCTTCAGAAGGTTGAAGCTGATTATTATCATCTTGTTTATCTGAAACATATTAAGTTTTTGTTTTGTTTGGTCATTAGCTTCGTTAACATTTAAGAACATGTTTCTCATTCAATAAATATTCATATGTTCAACATACTTATGTTTTTCCACTTAAATTTTCGTTCTCGAACGCTTTCACTGAACAAATCACCCTCCTCGAATAATAATTCCTTGAGCATTCTCACTTCTTTCTGATCTTCGTCTAATATCTGTTTCATATGAAGTTTACCCAACTGGTTTTTCACTTGTGTTTCATCAATTTCTTCATCATCCCCATCTTCCAATTCTAAATTATCCAAATCTTTTTCATCTTCGTCTGCAGATATGTCACAGTCGCTCTCACTAAGTTCAGCTTCATTTTCCAAAAATGTAGCAGCATATTGTTTTATGTCTTTCTTTGGGACAACAACTTCATTCTCCTCCGAATCATAATCTATAAATTTATCATCGTCGCCTTCGCTTTCGTTATCATTATCGCTAGACAATGAACATTTGTTTTCTCCTTCGTCATCAGATAATTCTAGCCTCTTCACTTTTTTCTTTGATCGCTTACTAACTTTTCGTACCATCAGATTTTCATCCTCATTTTCGTCGCTTGGCAAAACACTTAATTTCTCTCTAGACTCATAATTTCCCTTTGGTAGTTGATGGATAGCATCCATCTCAGTGGATATAGAATTCTTTATCGATGCTGATTCTTGTGAATTTTTAATTAAGGGTTCACTGTCGAACAACTGTGATTCAGTTGCATTTGACAATTTCGAAAAATCAAGGCTATTTTTGTTGGTCATGAATTTACCGGAGCATAGATCCATAAGTTCATCCTCCATTATATCGTTTTGATCAGTAAAAAGTAATTTCTTGTGTACGGGTGCTCGACTTATTGAATAGCTCCCTTGCGATAAGTCTACGATTCGTGGACTTTCTACCAGATTCAGATCAGGCTCAACCATTTGCGATCCCTGTTCAATCGAAGCAACTTCTTTTGCATCATGTAGACAAGTATTCAACGCTGTTAATTGTGTCGCAGGAGAAACAAAACTATAATATTCTGTTTTTTTTATTAGTGGTGTTTGATTCAGTTTATGTTCTGAATCGCTTTCAACATGCATTTGAGAGACCGTAATGTCTCTTTCATTGTCGCTATGAAACATGTCCGAATGTATCGTTGTTGGCGATAAATATATTTTATTGTCTTTATTTGTAGCGTCTTCATTATTCAACATATCACATGATTGTGAATCATCTTCTACTGGTTCTACAATTCGTTTAAATGGTTTTCGTTTTACATCACTATTACCGCAAGTACTGTTCTCATCGTCTTCCAAAATTAGTAATTCCTCATCTTTTTCAGAATTTTCATCTTCACCATCGTCTATAATTTCATCCTCATCATCTGCTTCTTCTATAATTCCATCCTCGTCGTCTGCTTCGTTATCACTGACATCCGCTTCATCGTCTAAAAAGTCACATTTACTTCTCTTCTTTTCCTTCTTCTCACATACATCATCCTCGCTCAATTCATCCTCCTCACTGTAACATGTCGCAATACTTGGCGAATACACTTTGTTAAATTGATCTCCTTCATGCAAAGTTTCATTCCATTCTATATCATACTCCTCCATCTCCTGTTCCTTTTCTTTCCACTCTTTCTCACGCTTCAATGCTATTTTTTCCTTCAACTCCTGCTTCAAACGCAACAACTTTGCTCTAGGTTTCTTCAACTTAGGATCAACTTTCTCAGAATTCTGAAGTTTATATGGAAGCGTTTCTTTAACTGCAAGCGATGATCCATCGGGAGATTCTATCATTTGTGTTACAGTCACTTTTGATGTATCGTTTATTTCATTATTAATTTTGGAATGTCTATGTACAAACCTATCTATTAAGGCATTTATTGCATTTTTCTTTGGTTTAATGTCATCTGTTAAATCAATCACGGTACCCGGTGTGCCTCTTAATTTAGGTGTTACATTTTGCGTACTCAATAACGTTTTCTTTTCATTAATGTTTGGAGTGATATCTAAGTGGGGTGGAGGTAAATCATGTTCGTTGTATTCATCTGACTTTTCTCCAACTATTCCTAACGATTGTTTCATCATTTTTGTAATGATGGGCACTATCGAATATTTACTATTTACACAGACGAGATATAAGAGTAGACCTGAGTAGACCAATCACCATATGGGATTTCGTGTCTCACATAATAACAACTGGTTTTCTTACGCCCTCTACGCTGACAAACGATAAATGTTGGAACTAGATCCACGAAAACGATCAAATCATGGATATAGGCACAGACGAGGTATAAGAGTAGACCAATCACCATATGGGGTTTCGTG
>JAQQRT010000034.1:0-14235 GCA_028454225.1 Lasioglossum leucozonium | reverse complement strand
AACCCAATACATCGTTCGAGGATTTGACAATTAGTGGTTTGATAATAGTTATAAAAAATCATACATTGAAATTGTTAAATATTACTATTGGGTGGACCACCGGACGTGACACAATACATCTTTGAAGAATTCTTATACGAAATACGGAAAAAACTTTATTAAATACTAAACTTTAGCCAAGACATTGTTCTTTGGGAGTGACGGTGTGGAGTGGTGTGAAATACTCATTTATTTCTTATTGTTACTTATTTTCATTGTCACATCCATCTTTTTTTCTTTTTTTTTAGCATTACATCTAACAATAAGCCCAGCAGGCTCAGCAGGTTCTTCTTCCTCGACGACGGTATTACACTCGCGAAATTATTTGCCCGACTTACTGTGTCGATGATCGTGTTTGTTGCAGCGGCCGGAATTAGAGGTGTGTTCGTTTTTGTTATACACGAACATGATACAACACTTAATCGTAGGTGCGCGAGTCTCGCCGTCTTACATGTAGTCTAACAGTTATTTCTTCTCCATGAAAATCGATCAGACAATTATTTTGATCAAGCAGACGTATTTCTAAATCGTCTATTATTCGCACGATGATAGGAAGATAAATGACTCGCGGCGGCGTTTCTGAGATCTTATATCCTGGAGGAACCCTAGGAGAAAATTCATGAATAATGTGTACAGGTTTGTCATTACTGTATGAACCAGCTGTTATGTTGCATTCCACTCTGATCACGTTGATGCTTATGATGTTCACAGGAGTGTTAGACTCATACCATATGTTAGGTGGGAGAATACGGTTTGCGGAAAATCCAAGTAGCGATCCTATGTTATTAGGTTTCTCAAAATTAATCCTATAGGAACAGTATATTTCACTCTTCATCGTATTATTGTTAGCACGTATGACGAGAGGATATTCATTGTTCCCCGAATCATGCCTGTCGGGATATCTTCGCAGTATTTCCCGTTTCAAGTACTTATCGATTGCATCCAGTTCGTAAGATCCATCGGGAATTACAATTTCTTCGTCATTTTCACCAGAATAAAATTTATTGTTGCGAGCATCGACGTTCGGTATCGTGTTAAATGTTTCAAAATCCTCAAGCTGAACATTTGTCATCGGCCGTGAGCTTAGTTTTCCATGGATTGAACTTTTCTTTTTCCCTTAAACCGGTACCCATCTTGTAGGGTGCGAGATAAAGTCCGCGACCATCCATAGCATGATTATGACGTTGCATTTTCTCCAACTGTTTTCGTGCAGCCTTCGCATCATACACAGCCTTCGCTACACCAGCAGGCCAGTCAAGGCCCTCCATCGGTAACATTAGATATTATTTGCATAAATTTAACATATTTACTTTTTATAGAATATGGGTTCTCAGATATATTCTTTTCAGATAAAGAAATAAGTTTGCTGAGTAACCAAAATTTTTTTTTTATGCTATACCCCATTGGCATCTGAGAATCGAGGAACGTGGCAAAACTCATCCGGTGAACTATTATATATCCTTTTGTAAGGGCAATTTACATGTCAAGGATGTCGTTTCTTTCGTAGTTGAGCGACAACTGGCCTCACTGCCATCCAGGCTCGCTTTTATAGGCAGAAACCACCCAAAAAGGTGCCGCTCATCTCCACGACGCCGCATTGCGGCTTCATGCCGCAAAGACACAGCGGAATCGGCACCGCGCCGAAAAGAGCGCAGCGGCATCGGCACCGCGCCGAAAAGAGCGCGGCGGCCTTAGACAGTCGCCGCGACCATATGCCTCGATCGGCAAACACACACACACGTACACGCTGTCGGCGGCAACCCTTACAACTCGGCCGTCCTGACAATAGACCGTCCTCGGACTATGCACATTATTATGAATTAGCAATTACTTAAACCTACCTAACAACTATAATTAAACACACAATATAAATTAAACAAGTATGGCTAAAATTATACATATGAGTCAAACAGAATAATTACTTACACATCTAATAATCTTACACACTACCTTCGCTGGGTATTTTAGCTTCTACCCAGGATCGCATGTTCTTTGGTTCCCATACGCCCTGATACCTTTTTTGCGTATTTTGAAAACCATCTATATCTGCTACAATATATCGATCATTTCTTAGCTCTTTCTTTACTACATACGGTCCTTTAAATTGTGGAATTAATTTCTTTGAAATTCCCGCCGTAGAATCAAAATTTCGTAACATAACATAGTCTCCTTCGCGATACTTGTGAGGTTCCTTATGTTTTTTGTTGAAGTATTCTGTGTTATAATTTTGAGCTTGAACAATTCTATCGGCAGCTTTAACTCGCATGGCATCTAAGTCTCGACCTGTTTCATTACTTATACCGTTAAGGTATTCTTTGATCTCGTCATTAGTTTGACCTCGCTGGTCCACGCCAAACATTAGTCTACTGGGAGTTTCACCCGTACTTTTGCTTACAATATTATTAATACAATATTCTACATCCGATAGTGCTTTATACCAATACTTGTGTCAATTGTGGTACTGCTGGATCGGGATGAACTGCGTAACAGTTCGTTCTCTCGCTGCATCAATCTCAATTCCCTTTCCATGAGATCCCTTTCTCTTAACAGGAACTGATAATCGTGCCCCGTAACGTTGTCCTGCGATGTACCTGATTGTTGCATCTCCTCCTGAGACGGCATGCTGACATCCTTTATCCATCCTCCACTGGGATCTGCTTCCTGAAGTCTACTGATCAATTCACTTTTTGATCCCGTAGTATGCAGTCCCATTGCTTGCAGTGCTTCCTTTAACTGCACAACTTTGAGTTCTGTTGGATTCACCATTTTGTCATTCACAACATACACAAGTACCGAAGAAAAATTTTAAGACGAGCGTCTCTCGTTAATATCACTTAAAATCACTTAATTTATGGTTCAACTAATCCCACTTCTGAAGTTTGTAAGGGCAATTTACATGTCAAGGATGTCGTTTCTTTCGTAGTTGAGCGACAACTGGCCTCACTGCCATCCAGGCTCGCTTTTATAGGCAGAAACCACCCAAAAAGGTGCCGCTCATCTCCACGACGCCGCTTTGCGGCTTCATGCCGCAAAGACACAGCGGAATCGGCACCGCGCCGAAAAGAGCGCAGCGGCACCGGCACCGCGCCTAAAAGAGCGCGGCGGCCTTAGACAGTCGCCGCGACCATGTGCCTCGATCGGCAAACACACACACGTACACGCTGTCGGCGGCAACCTTTACACTTTGGTTTTCATCCGTGCGAGATGTAATGTGCTAGAGAAAGAGAGAGAGAGATGTATTTTATCGCGCGTTTAAATAGAGACGATTCATCGCAGTGCGCATTTCAAGTGCAACCACTGAAAAAATTAAATGTTCGTGAATCTGTCCAGAAAGCAGTATGTACCGGTTGATGCGAATGAACCATTGCGGGAAGTTACAGACGGGATGATAAGTGCGTCGTTTTTATAAAACTATATATATTGTGACGTGGCAATCAATTATCGAAAGACCGGGTCACCCTGTTGGGGCGCGGTCTTGCTCGACCAAAGAAAGGCTCAAAATGAGTAATGGTGGATGTATTGAATGCTGTGTGAACGTGTAGAGGAAGGATGTGAATATTGGCGTGAAAGGAATACTGGTAGGATTTGGAATGAAAGCGAATAACTACTGTAATTTCACCTTTGTTATTACAAAAGTTTGTCCAACTTGTATGATATTAACAGAATAAAAAGCAATATACGAAAAGACTATGTGGAGTGAATGCGCTGATCAGCTGTTCGATAACGAGGATCGTTGAGAGAGAGCGAGTCGACCGTTATCTCCCTCTTTTATTACCTCGATCCTTCTGGAAATTCGTCACGCACCGGTGATTCCGGTTTAGCGTACGAGAACTTTCCAGAAGAATCGAGGCTGGATTTTGACTAATCGCGCGCTTGATTTGTCACCCACGCAAGCCTCGCAACCAAGCGCCTTGGTATTCGCGACCGCGTGGGTCTTGGCGAGAGTCGCGTATAGTATTAATTAAGTATTTTTATAATTTTGTGCAATGATCGGTATCCAAAAACACAACAAAATGTATGTAATTGAAGCATAGTATGCAAAGACATATGTGCGTGGCACAAATGTCGACTACGCATAGCGACGGCCCTGGCGAGTCTACAAGAGGCTACAATGGCCGCGTGGCGCGAACGCGTCGCACACAAGCTGTCAACGAACATTTTCTTGACCAGCTCGTGTATACATACTAACCGAACCAAATAATTATTGTGAATGGTTTCTTTACCAGAAATGTCTGTAGAATTCAATTCTGTATAGTAAATTACTGCTAGATAAAGGATTTTTCTCATAAATACAAAAATAGAGCGTATAAAGTCCCCGCGTCAGCTCTTTTTCAAACTTCAACAAGTATTTACAACAATTACAAAGTTCATAAAAATATAAATGACCATATGGATATGTAGAGGAGAGTCCCCTCTTTCTTTTGACTCAAACCTGAACTTCCTCGCATGTTTAGTTTTTGCGTAACATTTCGTTTTTTATCGAAATCATGAATTTTTACAAAAATCAACGTTTCTCGAAAACGTTGCGTGATAGAGCAATTCTGCTTGCGGATTCGGGTTTAAGACGACAATGTCTACAAGAATCACCCAACAGCAATTGGAGAACATTTTTCGTGTTGTACGGTGTTACTCGTTCCTTAATTGCTCTTTTGGGTTCGTTTTTGTTTTAAACTGTTTGTTACAATTTAGGTATGGAGAATTTGATCAGAGGTATGCATAATTTTAACTGCCAATTTAGGAATTGCGTTTTTTCCTTAAAATGCAATTTACAAAAAAAACGGTTCAAAACATCCTGTAATGTTGGCTATTCTGTATCAACAAGATGTTGTAGTATGTTGCTATGCAATTTTTTTCTGCGATAAATTGCAACACTCGATGTTATTTAATTTTTGTTCGAGAAATGCATTTGTAATCGCGATTTGGTTGAAGCTTGGATGTTCGAACACACTTATTCACAGCAATTATCAAAAGTTAGAAAAAAACTTTGTACTCTATTAAACGTGAACGTAGTCAACGACCATTGCCTCGCTGAAAATACCGGTTCTCGTTCGATCACCGAAGTTAAACGGCGTAGGACGGGGTGCGCACCTAGGATGGGTGACCGCTCGGTAAAAAGCCGGGAAGTGACCCTCTGGGTGCGTTTCACGTGTTGTTGGCAAAATAGGTGGTTCGGAACCCACCTTAATAAAAAGTAGGTCCCGCTGAAATTGGAAATTAGGCGATAGTTGAGGATTGTTAAAGGGAGAGGTGGTGGAATGGATTTGAAACCCTGATGGGACCAAATATCATTACATACATACATATTAAACGTGAACGTTATATATTCCAGATAAAGTGGAAAAGGTATTAAAAGCTTTTTGTGTGGCACTTGTAAGAAAGAGGAGAGATAGTTATATAAGCATCACCGTAAGTGGCTTGATATGGAAATAAATATTCCAAGTGAGACAGAGAAGTTTAGTTTATTTCTGGATTTATTTAGCAATCTGTATTAACCCTTACTTAATACTAGTAAAAAATACGGTGTTATGTATTGTCAAATAATTATGCATTTTAGTAGATACGATTAAATTTAACTACATAATTAAAAAATATTTCGAACAAAAGTTGTACAGTATACAGTTGACAACAAATTGCAATAACAACTAATCATAAAAAAACTCTTCATTAAAAAAAAAAATTAGAATAAATTTTTTTTACTAATTGTAGGATATGGGAAAGGAATTTGACTGATGGGAATGCCGGTTAAAAACGAACGAGCTTTAATACGTCTTCTATGTATGGCGTCGCGGATGGCACTGTCTCCAGTGGAGCTGCTCCAAAACAAAAACCTTCTTGTTCGAACAAGTGAAACGTTATACATACTCCAAAACACGTGAAGCCTTATACAGGTGTAACCGTTTTATTTTTATCTATTTCTATTTTGATTTGCTTATCCGTTCATGAAGGGAATTTATCTATTCATTAATCAATTGATCTATTTATTAGCGGATCTATCTAATTTTAACTACGTACTAGTTCCTAAATTGTTATAGTTTATTCTCACCGGATAGGTTACGGACCCGGTGTTCTTATTCTCATGAAGTGAGAATGAAGGATTCGTGCCTCCAGGCACTGGATAGCGGAGGAGTTTGGATCCTTTAAGGAATGATCAAGTAGCAGTATTTGGTAGAATACGATATATTCTGTATGTTGTTTAGTACAATAACGGTCTCGTTCGTCTCGAGGTTCGAGGCGAAGTAAGAAATGTTACGCTCGCAACGGATGAACGGATTGTGGAAATTCCGTTAATGGTAGAATAGATTGAATATTTCTAAACACCCGTGCATGTTCGGAGCGAACGATCGTATAATACGCAGAAGAACAATAACACCTATCCGAATGTAATAGATCGTTGAGAACAATACAAATTCTTCGAAGGACAAGGAAGAAGAAATGAGCGACGACGGTTGTTTGTGTCGCGATACAATGACGTGACGCTAGTACGTGTATCCTCAACGGGTAAACACACGGTGAAGGACGACTCCGGTGTTTAGGAAATTTGCTGTTCGCGGTAACAGCACGCAAATTCGGTGTACGAATTGAGATACGAAATGTTTGATCGAGCTATTTGCTCCTGCGGCAAATAGCGAACAAGAAAAAGAAAAGATCGAGATTGTAGGTATCGTAGGTGAAATAAATGATAGAGTTCTTGCACTAGTACATTTATTTGCTATATGACGATGTGGTATACACGGTATCAGAGAAGACTGGCCGGGCCCTAGTGTCATGTCTAGTATTTATACTAGACAACGGAAAAAGGCGTTGCGTGGGGGTAAAACTTATTCCTTTTGGCCAAGTCAGAGTTGAGCTCCAATAGGTTCAACGTCTACCCCCTGTTCGGCGGGGAAAGGAAACCCCTGCGACCGGGTAGTCCTGTAACGGTACACGGCTGGCGGTGCATCTGGCGGTAAAGTATGCACGTGAAAATAGTAAAAGAATAAAATCATTTTTCGGGCCTTGCCGCTGTCAGGAAAGGTTTTACAACGTATTCCTTGACATCTGCAAGGGGATAGTTTTAATGGTTATTACGGTCGCCAACCGTGTGCCGCTACATCACTCCCTTGCCAGTGTAAACGCTATATGGTGTACCTGCCTCTTAAAAACTAACACGAGCTATATCAATCTGTAAATTTTACTACGCGACCGTAACGTGTTTAGTCGGTGTCGAATTATTTTTTAATATACCGTGTGGTATGTTTACGGCTTCGCGATAGGCTACATGATTGCTATTTTCTCTGTTTTCTTGTTCATTGCTTACTGTGTGTGCCGGTTTTAAACGGTATATTGTAACAGTTTTTTCGTGATTGCCTATTTTAATAACGAAATCCTTATTTCCGCGTTTGATAACTTTGTATGGTCCATCGTATGGGGGTTGTAGTGGCTTTTTAACTGCATCCTGTCGAAGGAATACGTACTCTGATGTCTCCAAGTTTTTATGTACAAAGGTTGTTTTGAGACCATGATGTGTGACTGGGCGTGGTTTTAATTGTTGCATTCTTTGTCGTAATTGGTTTACGAATTCTGATGCATCTGGTTCTGGTTGATTTGTGAAGAATTCTCCTGGAAGTCGAAGATTGTCTCCATAGCCCATTTCTGCCGGAGTTGCCTGTAGATCCTCTTTAAATGCTGTCCTTATTCCCAGCAATATGAGTGGTAAGGCTTCTGTCCACTGGTCGGTGTCATGGCATCTTATAGCGGCTTTCATTTGTCTATGAAGCCTTTCAACCATACCGTTGGCTGCTGGATGGAATGCTGCGGTTCGAATATGTTTTGCGCCGATCCGTTGCGTTAACTCCTTGAAGAGATGGGACTCGAATTGTCTACCTTGGTCTGTTGTTATCTTTGCCGGCACCCCGAAACGCGAAATCCAACCGTGCACCAAGGTTCTTGCCACTGTTTCTGCTGTCATCTCTTCCATTGGCATCGCTTCTGGCCAACGGGTAAAGCGATCGACGCAGGTAAGGCAATATCGAAATCCTTGGGAAACCGGCAGCGGTCCCACGATGTCAATATGTATATGTTCGAATCTGGAATTCGGTGATTGAAAAATACCTGTTGGAGATATTGTATGCCGCGTGATTTTGTTCCGTTGACATTGGATGCATTCTCTCGACCATTGGATGCAATCTTTGTTAATGACAAACGATCGAACCACACGAAACGATCTGTAACTGTTATAAATCAGGTCTGGAAGAAGAAAATCATTCACTTCGAGTCACTTCTGTGTTGTGTCGAAAAAACGGAAAACTTTATTACAGACAGTCGCGACACATTAATCCTCGCGTGCCGTTACCTCCTTACATACTGACCCTCGATCGCAAGACTCACTCTTCCTTGTCTTTTCTCTCGCCTTGGTAACGCGTCGTCTCTTGTTTTAATATTCGCGCGTCATCTATTCCGCGTTCATCGTACTTCAACATCCTCCCCCCTTCTTGATGAAAATCACCCAAATACCAAACTGCAAACTTGTACATGTCCATGCAAAAACAATGCCACTCATACACAACTGTACACCCATTCTTCCATAACATCGCGAATCTATCATACCTGTAATTAAATTCCAAATCGCTTCGGTTTTTTAACGATACGCCCACATCTTGTGGTCTTAACGTCCTGTTCGCAATTCGGTGTCTCACAATTTTTCTGCTTCAATTTATTGCTCGTCTGTACCGACTTACACTCAGATTCATCCACGCACTTTCCTAACTGCGCTCTAGCTCGCAAGTCTTTTGCAAAATCCGTCTCTTCCCTCGGTATCTCCAACGGATACACTCTTTGCACGGGTCTCTTCAGAATCCCATTTTTCGTTTTCAAAATAAACACTCGGCTTGCGCCATCACGACTTATAACCTTATCAACTACGCGTGCAAGTGGCCAATCTATTCGTCTGCTATTGTCATCTCCGATTAAAACGACATCGCCAATCCTTATTTCCCGCGTCTCTTTCCTATCCTTTTTTATCACCAGTTGACCCAGATACTCGTTACGAAATCTTGCTCTCAAATCCTCGAAAAGTCTTAACCTATTTCTAAATTTCGCGTTTAATTTTCTGTGCCATAGCATATCTAAATCTGGTACCCCGATTTCTCGGATCTCTTGCAAAAACATTGCGGGTGTCAACGGTTTGAGATCGCTTGAATCTTCCGCCATATATGTAAGTGGTCGCGAGTTGATAATTGCCTCAACATCGCATAACGTCGTTGTCAAGCTCTCGTAGCTCAGATTTGCTTTGCTTAAGACGTTTCTCAAAATTGCCTTCAATACCCCAATGAGCCTCTCCCACCATCCGCCCCATCAAGGCGCTAAGGGAGGGTTGAAAATCCATTCAATTTTGAGCGCCGAACTGTGTTTTGCTACTTTCTCCCAGTCCAGTCTTCTGAGCGCGTTTGCCGTACCCGTAAAATTGGTATCGTTATCACTATATACATATCTAGGACGACCCCGCCTTGCAACATATCTCCTGAAACATTCTAAAAATCGGTCGGTCGACAACGATGAAGCTAGCTCCAGATGTACTGCTCTGTAAATCGCGCATGTGAAAATACAAATCCACCCCTTCCCCCCGCCCCGTATAAATAATGGGCCCGCAAAATCCACGCCGATTACCTCGAAAATAGACGCGTCGCGGACTCGATTGACAGGCAAAGGGGGGGGGGGGGGGTTCGCACCGCATATGTTTCACTCTCTGCTTCTGGCAAACTACACATCTCGCGACGACCGCTTTAATTACTCTGCGCAACGAGATGATCCAAAATCTTTCCCTTAAATTACTCATAACGATGAGTGTTCCGGCATGGCCCAGTCTTTCGTGTGCTTCTCGCACCATCATGTGTACGATTTCGTGCTTGTTGTCGAGTAGTATTGGGCATAAAAACCTAAAATCGTCGTCGCGATTGAAGATTTTCGTCTTCAAGATAATTAAACCGTTTTCATCTTGTATCGTTTTAAAAGACGACAATTTCTCTTTCGCGGCCCCGCCGAACATTTTTTCTTGCACGTATCTCAGTAATTTTATTTCTGCCGCTTCTACTTCTTTTAGCGTCAACCGGAGCTCCTTTCGGTCCCCTTTCCCGATTGTACTCTGTCCGACCTTTGAATTTTCTCCCGCCAACGCTCGGCTTCTGCAGTTTCCCAAAAATCTATGCATCCACGCCGCAGACCGAATGAGTCCTTCATAGGACGAAAAGTAATTGCTATAAACAAATTCCGGATTCTCCACGCTCAGCATTTGCACCCCTCACTTTCTGACTTCGCTATTTATTTCTTCCTCGTCAACATTAATTTGCGGAACCGGCCACTCAGATTCCGCCCCGTACAACCATTTCGGACCCAACCACCATTGTGATTCCAATAATTGCGAAGGGCTACAACCGCGCGAAGGAAGGTCCGCCGGGTTGCGATCGCCGGGTACATACCTCCAGTTTTCTCCTAAAGAGGCGTCTCTAATTTCTTTTACCCGATTAAAAACGAACGCTCCCCATTGAATGTCACGTTTTATCCAAGCCAATACCGTCGTTGAGTCTGACCAATACGTGACTTGTTGAACCTCCCGCGTTAACGAATCCAGCACGGCGCTGGCCAGCCGGACACCGATCATCGCGGCCATTAATTCCAACCGGGGAATGGTCGCTCTCTTTGGAGCTATACGAGATCTAGCACTCATAAGATGCATGCTAACCCCCGCCCCTCGCACTCAATTCGCGCGAAAACGACCGCCGCATACGCCTCACCACTGGCATCGCAGAACGTGTGCAGTGTCATACTGCCCCTACCAAGCTTTCGCGGTATTTGAATTCTTCCCAGCGAATTCAGTTCTTCCAACCATGAGTTGAAAGTATCGCGCCTCTTGTCATCTATACCGGTATCCCAGTCTATTTTTTCCGACCACAAATCCCGCAATAGGATCGAAAACTCGGTATGACGCGGACAACATCGATCTCTTTGTAACGGTCTCCGGCTTCTTCATATCCAAGACTGCTGGGTTTATGGAAATGACGTCGGTTCTTTTGTTCCATAAAAGCCCCAAAACTAAAGACGTTTCCGCCCCTAAAAAATCCCCTGAGTTTTCCCAACCGCGAAGATCAAAACCTCCCATCGCCATAATGGCTTTGGCTTCCGTGGTGAATTTTTTTAACTCGCTTTTCGAGTCAACGCTCGTGACACAATTGTCTACATAAAACGCGTGCCTCAATCTTTCCACAGACTCGGCCGACCATGCTCGAGTCTCTTTTGTTTTTGCTTTGTCTAAAGCGTCCGTTAGCAATAGCTCGATAATCGCCGCTAACAAAAACGGACTGCACGCCAACTCAAACACGACACGGCAGTGACGAAATATTTTTATTTCCCCGTTTTCCATCCACAGAAACCGAAGCAAATCTCGATCCGCTTCATTAATGGCTATTTGTAAAAACGCCTTTTTAATGTCTGATACCACGCCTATTTCATTTTCCCGGAATCTATTCAATGTCGTAGGCACTAACTCGATTAAATTGGGTCCCTTTTCGAGGCACTGGTTCAACGAGGGATGTCCCTTCTTGCACGCCGACGCGTCAAAAACGGGTCTGATTCTCGTGGTACTGTACGCCTTGACTACCGGACGATGCGGCTAATAATGACCGAAATCCGCCCTCTCAGTCTCTGAGATTTTCTCAATGATGCCTTCCGACATCCATTTCTTAAAAACCTCGTCATACGCGCGGAGCAAATTGTTTGTTTTAAGTTTCTCTACGGTTCGCGCCAGCCTATTCCGTGAAATTTCGAAATTACTGGACATGAGTGTATGGTTCTCCCTAAGCGGCAATCTAACTTCATATCGACCATCTGAGGTCAACCGTGCGGTCTTTTTCAAAAAATTCTGTGTCTCCTTGTTTCGGAGCGCCCTATCTACCTTTTCTATCGGGTCGGTAATACCAACAACATCTAAACGCCACAGATCGGATAGATCGGCCTCTTGCACGTACATCGACGTAATCATGACCGCCGCATCATTTCGAACAGCTGTGTTCGGCCGCTTCCCCATGACCGTCCAGCCCAGGCTGGTTTCGAACGCAACCAAGCCATTCTTCATGTCGTACTTTTTTCCCGTTATCAACTTTCCAGCTACGTCCGCGCCAATAAGTACATCTATGGGACTGTTTTCCTGTCCCATATCGGTTAAACTAATGCCTCGGTTACGCAATTCGTCTACCCACGTTTCGTGATTGACACTTGAAATAGTGTCGCAAATCGTATCCTGATTCATGGCCGCGAAATTGTAAGCGTAAGAATGGTCTAAACTCCTCATGCGTATCCGAAACATATCGTGTTTTTCACATTCTGTTTTAACGCCACCGAAAAGCGAATGCGTAACTTCCTGATTTCCTATTGCTATATAACCTAATTCTCTCGCGACACTTGTACGTATATAAGAGCGCTGCGATCCCGAATCTATCACCGCCCGGACAATTTTCTTTTTCGACTCGGAAAACAATTCAATTATCAACGTTTGCAAACATACCGACGGAGATTCGCAAAAAGCAGCTAAATTATTTTCGTTGACTGCCTTTACCCTCTCGCTCGTTTTCGGTTCCCGATCATTCTCTCTCGCACCGAACCTCGGACACATAAGCAAAACATGACGTCGCGAACACCAACCGCATTTGACGTTAACTTTACATTTTTGCGCCAGGTGACCGCGCTTCAAACAATTAAAACATGCGTTTTCTCTCTTAACCGTATTCTTTCTTTCGTCTAAATCTAATTTACGCGCCGCGTCACAGTCTTGGCTTTCGTGCGCCGATTTGCACAAGATACAGCATACAATTTTCTCATTGCCTTTTGCTACGAACAAAACACTAGCCCTAGCCGCTTCTCGCGTATTTTCTACTTTACCCTTCGGCTTCTTCGCTCGCTCTGCGTCCGTGGCTGCTCGAAAACCCGTCGGCGCCATCTCGATGTGCTCTTCGTTCTCGACTTCGCGTTGTAGAAATTCGAGGAGCCGCGCGAGCCTGTCTTTTGTCTCCGGTTGTCCATTGGCGTCGTTCGTCCCCCGTTCTATGCCGCTGCGCTGCCACGCACGTAGAACTTCCTCGGGCAAGGACGACTCCACCAACGGATACAGCATGGCCGCACACTTGTCTGTTGTCACTCCGAGTGTCTCCAGCGCGCGAATGTATGACTCTACCTTGTCATAGGTACTGGATAACGACGGGCGCTCGTTGCCCTTCGCACCGACGGCGTTTTGTAACACTAATTCGAGCAGTTCGCGCACGTAAAATTCCACTACCACTTCGTCGCGGCCGAAACGGTTTTTCAGCTTCTTGATCGCCTTCTCATAATTTTCGGCTGCGAGTGGAAAACTGCTCACAATTTCGTGCGCCTTCGACCCCGGTACAGCGGCTCTCAGTTGATAGATGAATTTGTCCTCCCCGCTTATCGTCACGTCATTGTGTATCTTCTTAAACTGCCCCCAAAAAGGCAACCACTCTTTGACGTGACCGTTTATCTTGGGCAGTTCTATGGTCGGCAACTTCATCGGTCTTTGAGCCGCGGATCCCGACACTACTGGTTTCGTTCGCGGTGCTGGTCTCGTAATTTCCGCGATTTTTGCTCTTGCCACTAAGAACTGTCTCTTGTAGACATCGTCCGACTCTAGTTCTTTCGCAATTTCTGCATCACTCATTTCCGATGCGAAGAGCTCTTTGCTGTGCGCAGCATGCACGATGTCCAACTCCGCCATTTTTGTTTCCAGCAACTGAAAATCCACGAACTTCTCCTCTACCGGGCCCACGGCCTCCACATTCCCTAAAAAGGTATTCAGGGCCTTCGTGAAGGAAGCACGAGCCGCTCTCTTGTGTCTCTTCGACGCTTCCATTTCAACTTCCGAAAACAAAAATTCGCACAACACGTTCTGATGCGAAACTTCGTTTCGCGCTTTTCCCGAATTACTTCTCACCGGTCCTGTCACGGTCGTCAAATGTTATAAATCAGGTCTGGGAGAAGAAAATCATTCACTTCGAGTCACTTCTGTGTTGTGTCGAAAAAACGGAAAACATTATTACAGACAGTCGCGACACATTAATCCTCGCGTGCCGTTACCTCCTTACATACTGACCCTCGCTCGCAAGGCTCACTCTTCCTTGTCTTTTCTCTCGCCTTGGTAACGCGTCGTCTCTTGTT
>JAQQRT010000033.1:0-14258 GCA_028454225.1 Lasioglossum leucozonium | reverse complement strand
TTTCCAGAAGGATCGAGGTAATAAAAGAGGGAGACAACGGTCGACTCGCTCTCTCTCAACGATCCTCGCGCTTGAACAGCTGATTAGCACATTGCCGTAATTTCGTATATCGCTCTTTATTTAGTCATTATCATGTAAGTTGGACAAACTTTTGTAAAACGAAGGTGAAATTACACAAGTCATTAACCAAATTACATTCTGTTGCTCATTCCGTCAATTATACAGTCCACTCCGCTTTCATTCCAAATCCTAGCACTTTCCTTTCACACGAACATTCTAATCCTTCCTCTACACATTCACACAGCACTCCATACATCTACCATTTCTCAATTTTCCTTCTTCGGTCAAGCAAGACCGTGCAAAACATTTGGTCCTTCGAGCCGGAATCCTTGAAACACCAGTGTCCAGACCAGTAGTGAAATCAGTGTCCTATCTGTGAGAATTCAGTGCAACGACCCAGTCTCGTGTCAAGATGGATTTCTCACCAGAAGAGCTGCTCCTTGTCCAGCAGGATCTTGCAGGAAAGATTGCTCGCACGATGGAGAACTTCAAGAAAGCAGTTGCTCAATCTAAGGTCACGGAGGGGGTCGTCCAGACCAGAATTAACCTCCTTGAAAAGTACTGGACAGAATTCCAGCAAAACCATTATGTCATAATGTATAAAAAGCGAGATATGTTCAAAACGACTGATTACGTGCGCAAACAGCTCGCCGATCAGGTGGAGGAGTCCTACGCTCAGCAGAGAAGCATTCTCCATGACCTTTCTGTGAAGTACAGCGAGAGCAGCAAGAGTACAACGGCGGCAAACGAGACCGCGGAGGAGTCAGGCTCAAGGTCGGCGCCGCTTCCCATGATGCAACTTCCAGAATTCCATGACGAGTACGTCGAGTGGCCAGCGTTCAAAGACCTGTTCCTGTCGATAGTGGACCGGAATACACGCCTGAGGTCGACGGAGGTTTGCCACGGGTATGACCCGGTCTCCCCTGAGGGGGGAGGAGTTGTGACGTGGCAGATTTGCCAACGTCCTCTGCAACCGAGTATCGGAAGACCGGGTCACCCTCTGGCAGGTTAAATGCGAGATGGGCAGTGGCGAGCGCTCGCCCTGGGCACGAACGAGACCGGTGGGCGAGCACTGATATTTTTGAGCGTCGCGCCAATTCGTGCGACGCGATTCTGCAGGACCGTAATCGCCCCCCCCCCCCCCGGGGGACCCGAGGCACCCACCCCGCGGAGAAGGAGGAGAAACAAGCGGCGCCGGCAAAACTCCCACTCGGCAGACGCGAAGGATTCACGCGGCCCAGGAAGGACAACCTGGAGGCGCCGACGAGGACGCGGTCCCGAAACAGGAACCTCAGCTGTCTCGCCGTCGTCTCGTCCGGAGGAAAAACTGATCAGTTCCCGAATAGGTCCGTGTCAATCACCGGAAAAGGAAGCGACCAATTACCGAACATTGCTGCCGAGGAGCCGAGGAATCGCCGAGCGCCAGGGACCGTCGCGCGGGGCCAGGCCCCGACCGAAAATCTATTAGCGATAGGTCGAATCCTCCGCGGGGTAAGAGCGCGGACAGGGGGGGACGCTCCGCTTCCGCGTTCCCGAGTCACCGCGCAGACACTTCTTCGTTGGCTCTAGTTGCGGTTAGTCGCATTGTTAGTATTTTAAAACTGTGATCGTTCGAGATAAGGCTGCCGGAACGAGGGACGAGGAGCCGTACAAGACCGCTGGCCGATCGTCGCCCTGGGTAAGCTTCTGTCCGATTTCTATGCAATTAAGTGATCTCTCTCGCGTTGGCTCGGTAAGCGGGTTGTATTCGCGATCGCGTCGTAGAAACTCCGACGTGGTTCCGCGGCTGCCGGTATCCGCGGAATTCGAGCTTCGTGGACGGTGCGAAGCCGTCGGGCAACGTACGCGCGGGGAATATTATTTGGCGAGGGCACAGCCCTATTAATTAATTTGGCGAGGATCCGCGCGTCGTTGCGATTTCATTCGAACCTCGCGTCGTTCCATGGTGCGGGGCCGCTGCGTGCTCTCGTCGCATTTTCGCGCCCTGTTCCGCCGACGAGAAAGGAAGTGTATCGCGTGTAACATCGGAATTCGGGCGTAGAACGCGGACCTCGCGTACGCCGACGCTAACATCGCGTTGCTGCCGGATTCGACGCGTCTTGGAAGGGCCCTTCACGCGCGTGTACCGACCACCTGTCACGCGCCGGCTAACCTCAAAACGCGGCCGGTCGCTGCCGGCCGAGCGAATGTCACCGCGCAACCAATAAAGATTTGTTAGCCGAAATTCCGAGAGTTTTCATTGCGTGAGAAACCTTCCCGCCGCGGGGAACGCCTCGTGTTCGCCTCGCGTAGTCCCCTGTGCCCGTTCGCGGAAAATTTCGTAATATCGAGTGTCGCAGGTTCGTCCGAACGCTTCTCGAAGGGATCGCCGCGGTAGCAGCTTAGCGTGACACCGTCTGTGCCTGGCGCCCGAATATCTAGGCTGAGACTTCGAGAAGTGACGTGCCTGCGAACACCTTTTGTCCCGGGTGGACCACGTTTCGCACGGCCGAACGCGGCCCGGCCTCCTGGCCCGTAAATACCCGGTGTCGCTAACGGTTTCGCTCTCCTGGCGACGGCGAAAATGCTGGTCGACGTGACAATACAAAACAGTATTTTCCTATCAGTCCTCTAAACGCTGTGTCCATCATTCGCTGGAAAGTTGCGGGTGCATTTTTTAGTCCAAAAGGCATTCGTTTGTAATGGAAATGTCCCTCGGGTGTTGAGAATGCAGTATATTTTTTGCTTGTTTCTTTCATTGGGATTTGGTGAAATCCCGATGATAGATCCAATGCGGAAAAAAATTTTGCATTACCTAGGTGTAGTATGATGTCTTCTGTATCGGGTAATGGATAAGCGTCTTGGTCAGTTTGTTCGTTTAATTTTCTAATATCTACAACTATTCTCCATTTATGCTTTCCTGGTGAATCTAATTTCTTTGGGACTACCCATATTGGTGCCTTATAAGGGGAGTCTGAATGTTCGATTATTTCTTTGTCTAACATATCGTTAATCTGTCTTTCAATTTCTGTCTTATGACATTCTGGTGGTTTTTAGGTTCTGACATTGATTGGTTTTGAGGTTTTTAATGTAATTTCGTGATGGGTTATTGGGAAACAAGGGAGTGGTTCTGATTCTAAAGAGAATACCTACGTAGGTTTTAAACCTACCTACATACACCGGCTACGGTTCGGGCAATTGAGGACCTTTGGATAGTTTGAAATCGATTTTAAGATACTTGCTAAACTTTTGCTTTTAAATTTGAACAAATATATTTTTTAACAGATTTCGGATACACTATTGTTAATTAAGAATTACAAATAAAGCCTTAATTTTACCGTTAAGATGATTTGCAATTGGTCTCTTGTTTTCCGGTGGAAATGGAATAGATGGTGGATTTTCCAAGGGTATGTTGAAGATGTTTTCAGAGCCCCTGTCCTGGCGATGGGTGGTGGTGGTGCGGCGTTGTTTTATATTTCACCGTAATCCAATTTCACAAGATTTTCACACACACACACACACACACACACACATACACATACAACAATCCGATTAACTGACAACTGACTGGTTAACGACAGAACTATTAGCTGTAAGATGAAGGCTGAAGACTGAAGACTGACTTTTGATGAAGGGCTGCCTTCCTTTATAGATTGTTCTTCAGTTCGCTCTAATCGCTTTTCCTATTAATTCTCCATCGGCAATTAGACAGGATGTGCGTTATACGATTTCAACCCAACTCCCTGGCTGGATCATTTTTCGTTCGCCAATCCTCTTATCAACAATAACATTACTCATTGGTCCCTTCTTCATCCTCTATGTATTTATTTATTGTGTCTACGTTAATGCTTCCACTGCGACGATCCGATCCATCGCAGTTTATTTGATTATCGATCTTTTGGAACCATTCCTCACACTTTCCACCGAAGAGTTCATCTTACAAACGATTCATACAATAATAATCTTAGGTTTTATAATTTATATGAAAATTAATCAGTATTAATTCTAATAAAAACAAAATAGATTTCGCAGCGCCTCGACTTGATAGATAAAGCTTTTCCGAACCTACAGCGGAGTTTTGTTTGAAACAAAATAAAAATAACATGAGTTGGTAACCCTATAAGTTAGCTGCGAAATGTATCTCATCTTTCTTCTTATTCTATCGCTCGCAACCCAATACATCGTTCGAGGATTTGACAATTAGCGGTTTGATAATACTTATAAAAATGATACATTGAAATCGTTAATTATCACTATTGGGTGGACCACCGGACGTGACAGCAATCTCATGGATTCTATTCAAATTGTTTTCTGTGTCAATTGTGTTAACTGTATAAATTTCTTGCTCACCAGTATTGAAGAAGCAAACCGGTGCGGGTTCATTGTCGACTCTGCAGATTCTGGTCGTGTAGTTTCCTGGTTTGAGGGATTAAGTGTTTTCTGAAAAATTTAAGTTGATGGAGCAGTTGTTAAGTGTTAGTTTGTCATTGGTGATATTATAGTCGTATTTTTTAGAAATGGTAAGCCTAGTAGTCCGTCTTCTACTAAAGGGAAGTTGTCCGGTATAATTAAAAATTCATGTGAAATGCTATGTACGTCTAGAGTAGTCACTTGGTTAATTTGATGTTTGTCACGTCCTAGTAATATGTGTCGTGGTTCGATTGAGTATTTGGTTTTCGCAAAAGATTCTTTAATTAGATTTGTTCCGGCTCCTTTGTCAAGTAGTGATCTTCCAATTCTTGACATTCCTCCGAGAGTTGTTCTGATGTGTTGTAGTTCTCCTGGTGTGTAATGGATTCTGTCCATCCTTGGTCGTTCTCGTTTTCGGTTGTTATGTTGTGAGAACGCGGTGGAATTTTGCCTATCTGAGTTAGCCGAAAATTTGAAGTCGGTCTCAAATGGTAACAATTGTTTTTGGTGTGTCCGATTTTTCCATAGTTGTCACATTTCATTTGAACTCGATTGTTTAGTGGCATGTTGCTGAGTTGTCCAAATGTCTGAGGTTGGTTTGGTCTTGTTCTGTGAATTGGTTGACGTTCAGGTGCCTCGATCTTTGATTGTAGTCTGTAGGCGTCACGAATCCATAATTCTCTGTCGATAGCTTCTTCTTGTGCTTCATACAGAGTTTTGGGTTTTGATGGTACTACTAATTGTCCTATATCGCGTCGTAAGTTGAGGCTAAAAGTCCTTATAGCTTCTTCTTCTTCTTCTTCTAATGCGATACGTTTTGCTATTCCAACATGTTTCGCTTGAACTGCGTATTTTAATTCGCTTAATGCTTGTTTGAATCGCAAGCTGTACGATTGCACACTCTCTGTTTGTCCCTGTCGTACATTCTGTAGGTGTCTTCGACATCCGCTTACGGTTTGTGGTATTTGCACTTGTTTTCTGAGAGTTTCGAATAATTCATATGTGGATATCGGTGAATACCGAATGCTTCTCTCAGCGTGATCGGTTATTTTTTCCACCTTGATCATTTGCAGCAGTATTTCGGGTTCTCTGCAGTTTATTCTCGCAAATCGTACCGATTTTATGAATTCTTCTACTCCACAATCATCCTTTCCGCGGAGAGGTTGAATCATATGGAGGGCTTCCATTGCTTTACAGCCTTGTGAGTTTCTGTGTTGTCTTTCAGCATTTGCAGCTTCGTCATCATTTGATGGAGCTGAGGATGTGCGGTAGTTGCTTCGTCTATCATTGTGTCTTGATCGGACTGGTTCTTCTGGTACTGGACGCATCCCGATACCTGAGGCCGAAGATTCGTCGTCTGTTACGACGATTGGCTTCTTTCGCATCGCTTTTGCCAATGCTTCAATTTCCTTGATGCGATCATCATTCGCAGAGGTAAGCGAATTGACCGTAATTGTGAGTTCTTCCATTCTATTGTATATTTTGGTGAGTAGATCCTCTACTCCTTGTTTTTCGGTTGGAGCTTTCGACATTTTTGTAGGTCTCGTAGGTTTGTAGGTTTCGTAGGTACTGGCTTTCGTAGACCCTCAGTGGTGCGGGATATCCTCAGAAGTCCTTCCACTTGAGTCGTCCTCGACAGCTAAATCGTATGTGTATCCTGGCAGGATCGCCAAAGATGTCACGGGGAAAGTGACGAAGATCACGAAATGATGGAAAGTGTGCACGATATTGCGTTACACGCGGCACTGGTCGGATAATACTTTAACGCGGGTTCCGCAGAACAAGGTTTTAAGTAATACAGACACGTGAGGTTTGGTCAAGGCCTACGGAAGAACTGATTTATTTTGACGAGGTTTGAAGTATTTATACATTTTTGGGAAAAAGGATTTCTTATCGATGATTAATTTTGTGAGCTGGCAGCGTAATTTCTTGGTCCTTTGGACTTGTTATCGGTGACTAAGACAGATAGTGATGAGGTGGCGTACTTTCTCGGTCCTTTGGATTTGTTGTCGATGACTATTGCGTGACACCAGCACGGTGCGTCAGCAAGTTGGTACAGAGGATCACGAATTAATACATCGTATTTGGGGCAGCCGAAATCTTCTAAATTTATTGAGTTTATTCTCATTTTTTTAAGGATGTCTCTTTCGAAACACCCACCTTTGTAGGCAACGACAGGATTCGCGTAAGGGTGTAAAAAATGTTGTATAACGTCGAATATTTGATCTTGCTGATATTTTTCGTATCCGAAATCTTTGAACGGGATTCCATGCACATAGTTGCTGACGTATAGCGCAGACTTTTTGTCAGCGTTGGACAAAGAATGAAATAGTTTTCCCAAGCGAAATGTAGCGAGTTCGTAGGAGCCGTCGCGAACATCGACGATGGATAGTTCTTTGCATAAAAAAATATGTTCCACGATGAATCCATCCATGTCTACGATATGCGTGATTCGCTCCATCTGAACGAAAGAGAAAAATTTTTAGATTTTTTTTCGTGTTTAAAGAGATTTTGTGTATTATTGTACTTACCATTGATGAGCGCGAAAGAGAGAGAAATCACACACACGCGTGAAAAAGGCGGTTGAACGAGAAAGAAGAAAAAAAACGTTAGTTTGATGAAAGAGAGAAAAACGAACGCGTTGACTGACGTTTGCACTGTAACTTCGTAGGACGATATTGGGAGGGACAATTTATAATAGTGACTCACTCAGAAAAAAAATTTGATTACTCAGCATACTTATTTCTTCGTCTTACAAAGACTGTATAATATTTCATCGAATGTGTTTTTTGTCACGTGTCGAGATTGTCCGACGCCAAAGGAGGGTATAACATTACAACAAACTGATTGCTCAGCAAAACGTGCAATATTTAACTTACATCCCCCTCCCCCCGCCACTGCAGGGAAGAATGGGTGGGTTTCTTGAAAAGACGTTCGATCCATCATTGTTCGTTATATCATTGAAGTATGTGGTTTGCGCGAGAGAAGAATGAGGCCAGCCGACAGCAATTATCCGCACAGTAAGTACCCCCCCCCCCCAGCAACTGCTGTAAAAAATGTCTTTTATAATTGTTTCTTTCCCTATCAGCGTTGATACTTCGACACTGAGGATCACGCGTGCGGTGCGCATATTGGGCAGGCGATATCCCTTGACGAATACATTCTACAAATATCTTGACATTGGAGTCCGAATTGGTGGTTGCTGTCACGTCGAGTTGGCTATAGGAGACAATCATGGCAATGAAATTCAATTGTCTATGGCTACCTGGACAGATCTTCGACGAAAGAGAGAAGACATTCTGCGGAACATTGTCTGCTCAGGGAATGCGGTGCATGTTGGCGATATAACTGTCGAATTCTGTCAGCTAAATGATGAACTAAAACTTGCAAAATTATCGAATTCAACCAAGTGCATACAAATTGCTCAGAAAATGATGCAAAGATTGCTTGATTTAGAATTTTGTATCGATCACATGTACTCTTGGCTATCCGAGAACCTATATTCTGTACAAACTAAATATTGTAAATTTATGCAAATAATATCTAGTTACCGATGATTTTGCAAAAGCCATTGCAGAACATGACTGAATTATTAGCATTAGGCTTAGATGTAATGCTAAAACAAGATAGATGTAACAACGAAAATATGTAACAATAATAAAAATAAGTAACAATATGAAATATTGCATATTTCACACCGTGACGCACAAAGAATAATGTTGGATAAAGTATATTATTTAATAAAGTTTTTTTCACTATTCCATAAAAGAATTTTTTTCGAAGACGCATTACAATTTCCCTAATTCATAAAAGAATTTTTTCAAAGACGCATTACTTGCCACGTGCCGAGATTCCTCACTCCATAGGGGTACAGCATTACAACAAACTGATTACTCAGCAAACTTATTTCTGCGTCTTAAACGCATTTATAATATTTCGCTGGGATGTGCTTGCCACGTGCAGATATTCCACACTTGGCAAAAACTGATTGCTCAGCAAATTCCTGTTGCCTCCACCACTGCAGGAAAGAATGGGTGGGTCTGGGAGGCGTCCGATCCATCATTCTCGGTTAGATCGTTGTAGTATGCGGTTCGCGAGAACCGTTAGCCCACGGACCTCCCCCGAAAAATTCCGCGCATGACCCCCGAAAAAGTCCGAGGACTGGAAGGTGACCCCCGAAAAAATCCACCCGGTTAGGACTGGGGGTGACCCCCGAAAGTGCCTGCCAGGTTAGGTCTGGGGGGAGTCATCCCCGAGAAAAGCCTTCCCGGTTAGGACCGGGGTGACCCCCGAAAAAGTCCTCCCGGTTGGGACTGGGGGTGGCTCACCAAAATTCCCCCTTCCCCAAGGGGAGAGGGATGGGGGGATCCCAAAATTCCCCCTTCCCCAAGGGGTGGGGGATGGGGGCTCCCAAAATTCCCCCTTTCCCAAGGGGTGGGGGTGGATAGGGGTGGGGCGCCCTCCCACCAAATTCCCCCTTCCCCAGGGGAAGGGGGTGGGGTGGGGGGCTTTCCCCTTCCCCCCGGTTAGGTCTGCCAGGAACGGTCATTGAACTTGGTCCAGAATCCCCATTACCTTCCTACTCATGTTGTTGTTAAGTTACCACTAGAGTTTGATTTATCCTAGTCACGAGGTATTGCTGCGGATATTCTGTATTATACAGAATAATTGGTGGGAATCGAAATTCCTACATTGGTGACCTCGACGTAATCCATCGCCACCAAACCTCTCGTACGTGGTGTGGGATTCCCCGTGGGAAAAATTCAAATAACTGGAACGCGTCGCTGCAGAGAAGCTGATTGCAGTTGAGCCGGGTCCAGCGTCACGCTGACGCCGCACTCGTGAAGGACGCCTTCCTGCAGCCATTGTTGTCGACTAGCCAACCCACGCCACGCCGCACTCGTGAAGGACGCCTTCCTGCAGCCATCGTTGCCGTCTAGCCAACCCACACCGACGCCGCACTCGTGAAGGATGCCTTCCAGCAGCCATTGTTGCCGTCTCGTCAACCCACGCTGCCACGAAGCCGCTATCTTGTCTCCTGACGCAGCCGTCCGGGAAGACATCGGTTTGCAGGCGTGTTTTTCAGTAAAAGGACTAGTGAGTTGCGCGCGTTGTATATAATTAGTGGGGGAGTCCCACTTGGACGCCGACCGATTGGACGCGTCCCGATTGAACGGTCCCGATTGGACGCGTTCCCTTTGGACGCCGGACCGTTTGGACGCGTCCCTATTGGACTGCGGCATAATAGTTGGTCTGGGTTAGATCAAGGAGCAGAGGTATTCCAAAAATTAAAGGTAATCAATAGTTGGGCTGGGTTAGATCAGGGAAAACATGAATAATATCATTGAGTGTTATTTCAATAGATGGTCAGCCAGGCGTCCAAAAGGAACGCGTCCAATCGGTCGGCGTCCACGTGGGTATCACTCTAATTAATTATAAGCTTCGCGTCTATCTGCGTTCCAGTCGCGATATTTCTTAATTTTTTATGTATTTAGTCCGCGTTCTACCCGCCAGTAGACAGAATGGCATCTTTGGGGCAGGATGATCTCCTGCAATCTTTAATTTCTAAGTATGTAGATTCGTATCGCGTTCCGAAAATTCCAACGTTCTTCCAGGAGCATCCTCAGCTATGGTTCATCCAGGTCGAATCATCGTTGGCTTCGTCCAGAATAACCACGCAGAAGACGATGGCCGATGTCGTCATCGCCGTTCTGTCTTTCGACGAGGTTACCGCAATAAAAGATATTTTAACCGTGAACCCGCAACCCGCCGATCTGTACGACCAAATCAAGGCGCGGGTTATTTCCAATTTTTCTACATCGGCTGAGGCGCGTTTGCGCCACTTGCTCAAGGGGGAGGTTCTATCCGAGGGAAAACCCTCGAAAATCTTAATGAGACTAAGAAATCTCAAAGACGGCTCATGCAAAGATGAGGTCATACGTGCGTTGTTCTTGGAACAGCTTCCGGCTCAGATTAGAGTGGTCTTGGCCAAGTCCAATGTGACCGACCTGGAGAGGTTCGCTGAAATGGCCGACGAAGACGTGGAAGCATCTGGTTCCTGCGCGCCCGCGATAGCTTCAGTTTCTCCCCGTGACTCGGCTATTCGTGAACTCGAGTCAAAGGTCGACCGCCTCACGAAGCAGATGTCAGACTTAGTCAGCTCGTTAAATCGAAGGCCTCGCGATAATTATCGCTGAAATTCTTCTAGTCGAGGATCTCGCGCGCGTTCCAAGAGCTGGGAAGTATCCGTGTGCCGCCTGCACAAGAAATACGGGGAAGATGCACGTAATTACATAAAGCCGTGCTCTTGGACAGCGGGAAACTAACCTGTACTGACCGCGGGGAGGCGAGTGCGTTCAGTACGGAATCACATCGTCTCCTGATCCGTGACCGCGAACTCGGTCTTACTTTCCTAATTGACACGGGCGCGGATATTTTTTTGCTACCGGCTACTAAGGTTGCCAGAGGTCACGCGACTGATTTGAAGCTGTACGCAGCTAACGAGTCAATTATTGAGACATTCGGAGAGAAGCGTCTTTCGATTAATCTCAACCTTCGTCGCGGTTTTGCTTGGAATTTTTGTGTCGCCGCGGTGCCGTACCCGATAATAGGCGCAGATTTCATCAATCACTTCGGTCTTTTAGTCGATTTGCGAAATCGTAAGTTAATTGACCCGATGACGCGGATTTCTACCGTTGGTACGATCAAACCTTCGCCGGTGTTGAACGTGAAATCGGTAAACCCCGCTTCTCCTTTCGCGGGGATTCTCTCCGAATTTCCGGGAGTTTTAGGACCGTCACAGTTTCATTGCAACTCGCCGCGCGATGTATTGCACCACATTGTCACGGAAGGTCCCCCCATCGCTGAGCGCGCGCGTCGGCTGACTCACGAGAACCTTCAAGTACCAAAGGCCGAATTTCAAAAGCTAATTTCTGACGGAACATGTCGGCCTTCCAGTAGCCCATGGACCAGTCCCATCCATCTGGTACCTAAGAAGGACGGGGGCTGGCGGGCATGCGGTGATTACCGTCGTCTGAATGCGGCGACCGTTTCCGACAAATATCCAGTACCTCATCTCCACGATTATGCCACCAACCTATTCAATAAATCAATCATTTATTGTCAGCAGATTCCCGTCGCGCCTTCTCACATTGCAAAAACGGCTGTGATAACCCCTTTCGAGTTTGTTGGGGAATGGGTGGCTTGTACAGCCTCATCGGAAGGCTTGGATTTCGAGGCGGGAAGGCGGAAACGGTTTTGAGAAAGGACTTTCAAGTGAGCCGGGATTCGACGGATTTTAAGGATAGGGATCGCGCACGTGGTCGGTCACGCGACGAATAAATTATCTCACTGTGTAAAATTGAGTGTATTTGGAAGCGCCCTTGTATAAGGGGAAATAAACTATTGGTTATCACAAAGAATTGAGTGATTTACACCCATGGCTCGGTAATACGATTACGGTTTTGCTCGGTAGGATGCGTGCGCACGTGTTGTCGCGACGACGGTTCGTAGAAGAGAGAGAGAATTTCCTGGAATCGGCCGCGGATCGTCTGCTCGCGAGCAGGGATCCGATTCGCGGACCGGGCGTACACCGGTAAGCTAATCAGCGCGACGCGTAAGCGCGCGCTGGTTAAACGCAGTTTCGCGAGGTGTTATGATTACGATTACGATTCCCGAACAGAGTTATTCGAATATACAGTGATGCCTTTCGGTCTTCGGAATGCCGGGCAAACATTCCAGCGATATATTCACTGGAATTCGTTTTTGCATACATCGACGATATCCTTATTGCTTCCTGGAGTCTCGAGGAGCATGAGGGTCATCTCCGCATTCACTACGTTTGAACCTGACCAAATGCGAATTTGGCAGGTTAGAACTTGAGTTTTTGGGGCACGTGGTGGATCGGAACGGGTCGTCGCCAGTTCCCGATAAGGTCAGGGCTGTCCAAGATTTTCCTAAGCTCAAAACGGTGGCACATCTTCGTAGATTTTTAGGCATGACCAAGTTTTATAGACACAGTCTTCGTCACGCCGCAGACTTGCAGGCACCCCTGCACGATTATCTCTGCGAGTCTAAGAAAAGCGATAAACGAGAGATAGTGTCGTTTTCACGAGCTGAGGAAGCATTTGCTCGAGTCAAGTCTGATCTCGCTAATGCGACCTTACTGAGTCACCCCGCTCCCGAAGCGGTAACGCGTCTCGTTACCGATGCATCTGATTTTGGGATGGGCGCGTCTCTCGAACAAAAATTTAAAGAAAATTGGAAACCATTGGCATTCTTCTCCCGCAAATTCACTCCGTCTCAACGCAATTATAGCGCATATGACCGTGAGTTGACCGATGTTTATGAATCTCTAAAATATTTCAGACATTTTCTAGAAGGTCGAAATTTCACAATTGTGACTGATCACAAACCGTTGATCTATGCCTTCCAACCTTATTGCCTGACCATGATAGACCGGTTCTCGAGATGGCCAGAGGCGGTGCGGCTCGCAAATATTGAAGCCACTACCGTATGCCGTGCATTTGTAGATCGGTGGATTTCGCGGTTCGGCACTCCTGAAACCCTCACAATCGATCAGGGCAGTCAATTTGAATCGAGATTATTCTCAGCTCTTCTCCAGCTTTCTGGATGTCATCGTATTCGTACGACCGCATTTCATCCGACGTCAAACGGTATGATCGAGCGTTGGCACCGATGCCTTAAAACCGCGATAATGTGTCACGAAAATTCGGTATGGTCACGCGTATTATCCACGGTAATGCTCGGATTACGAAATAACGTAATGAACACGGGTTCATCACGTGCTGAGTATTTATACGGCACGACGCTCAGCATTCCAGGGGAGTTTGTACTTCCCGATGACGGAACAGCAGATCCGCAAATGTTCATCGAGAAATTTAGAGAGCACATGCGTCGTGTGAAGCCTGTACCCGTGGCACAGCGTTACAAAAAGCGCGCGTTCTTGTTCAAGGATGTAAATACACGCTCTCACGTGTTCCTGCGCGCCAGTGTCAACAAGAAGGCGCTCGAACATCCTTACTCGGGCCCATTTAAAGTCTTGAGTCGTCCAAGCGATCGTATTATAGAAATTGATATTAACGGAAAACCACGATCGGTATCGATTGAAAACGTGAAACCCGCGTATTTTATTCGTGAGGATTGCGAGACTGTGTCCACCGAACCATCCGGCGCGACTCACCCCAGCGCGCTGCGAATATACGCGAGCAAGAAAACCGTTCATTTTTCTCCGCCGATTTAATTTTAAGTATTCGCGCATCATTAATATGTACCGTAGAACTAGTTGCGTACCCATTATACAGGGTGTTTAGCTATAGGTGGGAGAAATTTTAAGGGGTGGTTCTCGACGATAATATAAGACGAAAATGAATGTAAGAAACAGATATTTTCGTACGATGGAAACCTGTTCCTTTATTGGAGAAAAGACTAATTTCTACAAACAATTACACAGTAACCGGACAATCACAACAACAATTCGCACGCCGAAATAAACTATAATCCGTAATCCGTATTCGTATGACGCGTTTAAAAGCCGTGGTCGTAATAATCGTAGTCGTGTTCCGTGTTCGTATCCCGTATTCAAAGCCGTTGTCGTTATCGTAGTCGTAATCGTGGCGTAATTCGTAGCGTTCGACTGTCTATCGCAAAAAGTCCTCGCCGCGGCGCGGACGCGTCCTTTTATTGGCGTCTCAATCGAACGTTCTCGATTCCTCCGTTTTGAATTTTGGGCGTTGAGGTAATTGGCCTCAACGCCCGCTGTTTGTTACCGCGACTGTTACCGTTTTTTT
>JAQQRT010000032.1:0-14339 GCA_028454225.1 Lasioglossum leucozonium | reverse complement strand
TATTCTTTCTGTGAATTTCTATAATTGATTCACTTAAAATAGGAATATTCCCTTTTGATTTCAAGCTTCTACCAATCCCAAATATTACAATATTTCCAGACCCCTTTTATTTGTAATACAAGAATGTCTGTAACCCAGACCTAACCCAGATCTAACCCAGACTAACCCGGACCAAATTTTGGTAAGTCTCTAGGAAATTTAGGACTAGAGCGTCCAATGAATAAGTAATGCCGAAGATAATTATTTTTAATATATTTATAACTTTAATAAAATTATTAACAAATAAATTTAATTAGTAACAAAACTTTAGAACTCCATTCCTTAATCCATCTTCTACAAAGGTAAATTATTGAATAAACATTTTTCTGTTTTGTTTTTGATAAATCAATAATACTAAAAACATGTTTAAACATAAACGACTTCACGTTTGTGTTGCTACAGTCGCTACAAAATAACTGTTTGCAATTCTATTTATGTGTGACTCACATGTGTGCAATTTTATCTGTGCGGAATAAAGACGTGTCCAATTTTATTTGTGCGCATTCGAGATGCGTCCGATTCTTCTTGTGCGCAATTGAGATGTGTCCGAGTCTACTTGTGCGCAATCGAGATGTGTCCAATTCTTCATGTGCCCAATCATATTGTGTCCAAAAGATATGTGCGCAATGTGTACGTGGGCAATCGTATTGTGCGCAAAGGAGCGCCTCCCTTTCCGTGACGCGAGGGTACCCGGTACCCCGCTATCACCCCCCCTCCCCTCTGGTTGTAGGCACGCCCCTACCGTGGGAGGAGGTCCATCCCCTGGGAGGGACCCCGCCAGAAGGGCAGGGCCTCTTAATCCCCCACATCCATCCCCACCTCGGGTGGGCGAGTTGGCTGGGCCGGTGGAGCTTCGGGGCTTCGTTCCCCTTCGCGAGCCCTCCCTTCGGCCTTGAGGGCCGGAAGGAGGAGCATGCCTTCGTGCCGGATCTGTGTCAGGCAGGAAGGCCCAGATCCCCGCACCAGTAACACCGGCTGATTCGACTCGCCCCCCCCCCCGGGGTGGGCGCACTGCGCCCACGTGTGGCCCCGGCGCAGACAGCGGAAGCACTGGAGCGGGCGCTACTCCAGTACCTCAACCCGCGCCGAGACCGCGCTGCCGCCTGCGGCAAACGGGTCCAGCGCGTGCTGTGCTCGTGATCTCCCTCCGTGGGCGGCCGGTGTATCACCCCCACGCGGATTTCCTCGGGAGGGCAACACAATACCCCCGCGAGGGAACCTCGAACCTCCTCGGGGGTGGTGCCAGCACCAAGGCCCCTGAGGCCGATTTCGGTTCTCCGCATGGGGGTGCTCACGACCACCCCCGATCCCTCCAACGCGCCAATCATACGCTCCGCCAGCTGCGTCGCCTTCGCCCGGCTGCCCTCTCTGCGGACCCTCATCATGAGGGCCCCGGTTTGGGCTCGGGCGAAGGCAAGGCCATCGGTGATGCCGACGTCCTCCAAACGGACGTCGGGAACCACCTTCTGCGTGGCAGTGGCGTCCACCCCCATGGGGACGGTCATCACGACCGCCGTCGTGCGCGGCTGCCTCGGGAGGCGTAGCGCCAGCCTCTTGTCCTTGGGAGCTGCCTGCCACTCAAGGGGGTCACTCGTTCCGCGGGGGTCCCCGACGGCGGCGGGGCCTGGGGCGACCTGCGTTGGTGCCACTTTGTCCGCCCGCCTGCCCCTCCGGGAAACCACCGTCGCCCAGGACTCCTTCCCGGGGCCAGTTGGCCCAGAGGAGTGGGGTTAACCCCCAGCCGATGGTCCGGCAGCGCCGGACTAGGTGTGGGCCCCGGTGGGTCCACCACCTCCCTCCCACTCCCCTTTTTCCTCGCCTTCGCGGCAGGCTTGGGGGCCTCCTTCCTCGCGGGCTCCCCCTGATACGGTCCGCCGCGTCAGAGGAAACCTCTCTATCCCCGTGGGGGAGGTGAGCCGCCAGGATGCGGCCCTCCATCGCGCGTATCCTCTCCCCGACGACGCGTTCGAGGGAGAGGATCCCCCCTCTCTCGTGCCCGTCCCTCCCCGGATCCGCCCCCAATCGCGGGTCCGCGCGCTTTCCCGGCTTTGGTGCCGGGATCGGCGTCAGCCCCAGCTCTCCCAACTCTTCGAGGAGTGATGCCCGATTGGACGCGTCCCGATTGGACGCATCCCGATTGGCGGTCCCGATTGGACGCGTTCCTTTTGGACGCCGGGCCGATTGGACGCGTCCCTTTTGGACGCCGGGCCGATTCGACGCGTTCCTTTTGGACGCCGGGCCGATTGGACGCGTTCCTTTTGTACGCCTGGCTGACCATCTATTTAAATAACACTTAATGATATTATGCATGTTTTCCCTGATCTTTTTTTTACAGTATTTCTCACAAATTTTATTTCTTAACCACTTAATATCGATTTACAACACGGATTATACGTTTGATTCAAGTCTTTCGAAAATAGAGGTTGAGCGAACTTTCATACGATTTCACGTAGGCTTGTGCGCATGAAAGTTCGTTCAAACTTTTCTTTATCTGTTCGCGAACGTTCGAGGTGGCCTTCTCGCCACGCGCCCCCCTCACCCCGTCGTGACGTCAACCGACGAATTTATACTCTCGCGAAACCGTTGCGCGAATCCGCGTTACCCCGTCTTCCCCCTTCAGGATCTATCGATCGCGCCCCAATCATCGATCGTGGATCCTCGTATGATTCACACGAACCAATACGCGAATTCCAGGAAGCCAGATTCGCTCTGTCTCCGGGATCTGCTTCCTTCTTCTCCATCAAGCTATCGTGCGAGTCGGTCCTGTTTGTCTCTGCGCTCTCTCTCTCTCTCTCTCTCTCTCTCTAGGCGCCGAATTCGTTCGCGTTATCACCGCACGAGACGTTCGTAAAAGCCGTTTTCAGTTCAAGACCATATATATATTTATATTTTCTTTATTGTACAGTGTTTAAAAAGTTCAAATACAGTCCACTTGCTTTTTCACATACACGTGCTCGCAAAAGACTTCGTCTATTCAACTTCGCGCACAGCGCTGTGCGATTACGGCACCTCCTCATTTCACGTATCGTTCGGTCGGCGACCTTTTCCGATACAATATCTATTAAGATACTACTCTGGGGTCTTCGGAGCAAAATTTATTTAAGAGGGGTGAAGGTACTTGGGTTAGTTGCGCGTTCAATGATCGCAAGGCTAAATTCTATCAGACGTGTTTATTTCGTAAACTCTATTACAGCGATCTTCTCCGATTGCTCGCTACGACTCGACTCCCTTTTCTCGTCCTCTCCGGACCCTGCGGAGCTTCAGGATTTCTCCTGAAAATGTCCTGATTGGCTCAACCTGCATAGGCCTTTTTAGCAATCAGGACGTTTCTTGAGTCTCCCTTACATTTGCAACCTTGACGCCCCTAATTTCTGGGCGTGGGTGCGAAACCGGCAATTAAACAATATAGCGGATTTTCCTACGGGACCGCGGTGCCTGGCGCGACGGCTGCCACCTACCTGCTTAGCCCCTGCTATCCCTTCGGAAACTCGAGGTTTATGGTACCCGTACTATCTGTCGAGGCCGAAGCTAAAAAGATCTAATGGCCAAAACGTGTCAATGCAAAAATCCCGTAATTATCGTTAAGACGGCTTCCTCAAAAACAGTTGTGGGACAACGCGTTCCATAAACTTTCTCCCGACCATCTGCATGCCGAATATTGCTAACCGTACATGCCGATGGCCGCTACAGGGGGAAGCCTCCTTAATCACTTTTCTCTTAACCCTTTTTTCCTTAACCCTATCCCTTCTATCTTCATTTCCTTTCGAAAGGAACCCTTCCTATTTCACCTTTCTCTTGCTTCAAAATTCAAGTCTATCTTTAAATTTATTCTACTGCACGTATATATATATCCTATATCTAATACTAACACTTATTACACACTATCGTTCTTACACACACATTTAATAAACTTAAGCACACCTATTTTACTAACTAATATCTATATCGTATGAACTAATCTTATTAACTAAATTAACCTACGGTACAATAAACTAAAATATATTATTTATCGGCTAGCGCCTGCAAAACGGAAAAACAAGTAAGTGTTATTTTTTTGTTAAATATCAATCATTAATTAATTATTAATATTTGATTCTACATTCACTTGCTTTCACTGTTTCGCTTCGAATGTAATTACAATAACATTTAATTTAACTTCATTATTTACGGAAAAAACTACTCTTAGAATAGATCACTCTACCTTTGTTAACCACTGAGTGGATATAATCCAAAACTCCAATAGATTAATCACTTAATATCAAAAACGATTTTAGATAAACTTTATCACGCCGCTCGCCTTTCGGGTCCACTATAGGGAGGCGAAAAACGAGCGACTCCGGGTTTTGACAGGCTCGAAGGCCGGGCGGCGAACGACCGTGCGTATCGCTGTCCACCCGGGATAATACGTGCCTTCGAAGACTTCCTTTCCGTGTTCGGATCAAAGACGGACGTGAATTCGGGCGCCAGACACCTCGCGGTGTCACACTAATTCATCGAAATTAGCAAAAGTCTCCGAAGAGACGGTCGCGAGAGCTGGAAGAGCTCGGGGAAGGGCACAGGATTCTACGGAGATCGGACGGGACTTTCCCCACGGCGGGAAGGGACCTCGCGAATAAATTCACGTTCAAACTCGGCTCGACGATGTTTATTTAGACATTCGAGATTGTCTGACGGCTGGAGGGCCGTCAGACGGAAGGTCAAGTTACGCACGGTATTACAAAAGACTGCTTGCGCGTAAGAAACGAGTCCGGTCCGCGTTACAGAATCGGCACGGTGCCGGCTAGTCGGGCTGTCGCAAAGTTTCCGTAGACGCACCGATTCCGGACGTTAGACGCGATTTCCGGAATTATTTAGCAAGCCGCGTCGACAGATTTCCAGATTATTCAAGCGAACGCGGGCTCGAGATGGTTCCGACGGCTATACGTCTCGGGACTGTGCGCGGCGCGTTCAAGGTCGTCGGACACGCGGGATTAACAACAATTCGAGACTACGCACGCTCGTCGCTCTCACTCAGGAAGCGCCACTAATAGATACGCAAAATAATTCGGAATCATTATACTAGATTCGTTTCACGAAATTCGATCGTTGATCACACGAACAGAACCGACACTAACGCGACCCGAGCCACACTCCGCGAACGGAACAACCTACGGTATTAATGGCTGTTCCGATATCAAAGCATTCGTAAAGAAATAAAGAGCTTGGTTGGCACTTACCACAGCTAGCTGCTTCGCCGGACCTTTGTCGCACGATAACACACGCGACTACGATATTTTCGGTACTCGTACAAAAGGAAGAGAAATCGTGACGAGATTCGCAGAGTAGGTCCTGACGGAACTAAAGCGCCCGCAACAGTGTCCGCGGAATTTCGGTGACTCGGGAACGCGGAAACGAGGCGTCCCCCACTCTTCTAGTCATTTCGCCCGCCAACAGCTGTCGCTCGCGCTAAGATCGCGTACTAGGGCCGAATCTCGACAGGAGGGCCCCTGTCCGATGCCGTTTTCCCGATTTCCATAACGATTGTGTTTTACACGACCGAGAATGTCCGGTGACATTCCAGGATCGCTCGCGCCGCGCCGCCTGTGGACCTTCAAAATCGCGGGGCGAGACGTCGACGGGACGATACTTCTGGTGTTCGCTCGGTCCGATGGTCCCTCGTCGGCGCCTCCGAGTTGCTTGGCTCGGGCTAGAGATCCTTTTACGTTTCTTTCCCCGGGGATGTTCTCCGTGGTCAGGCGTTCCGAGTGGTCCCTTAGCGACAGCTTCTCCTTGTTCGATATTTTGCCGAAATCTCCTCCGGGCCCCCTAGATCCGGGATGCGGCCCTGAAACTTTTCGTCGCACCGACAGGCGCGACGTTCGAATTCCGTGTACAATATAGGTTCTTAATTTAGTAGCGCCCCAGTGAGAGCGCTCGTGCCGTAATTGTCGCTGGGTCCTGCTAGAGGGCGGTTCGATTCCTTCGATATTCTATTTAGAGATTCCTCTCTAAATTGAGGGGACGTGATTTTGCCACGTCACAACTTATATTCACTGAGGTTCGACTACTCGTAGAGAACATCGAACTCGTACTCATGTTTTCCCTCATCTAACCGAGCCCAACTATTGATTATCTTTAATTTTTGGAATACCTCTGCTCCTTGATCTAACCCAGACCAACTATTATGCCGCAGTCCAGAAGGGACGCGTCCAAACGGCCCGGCGTCCAAAAGGAACGCGTCCAACCGGAACCGTCCAAAAGGAACGCGTCCAATCGGAACTGTCCAATCGGTCGGCGTCCAAGTGGGTCACCCCCGTCCTCGAGCTCGGCGGCCGAGAATCGGGACCTTCCCACGGCCTCGGGGGACGAGTGTCCCCCTATGGCGGCGAGCTCCTGGGATCGGTCCCAGCGCTCTCTGAGTCGCGCCTTCCCCGCGGCCGTCGGTACCGGCCGCGGCAGCCGGCCTGACGGCGACCGTGGCGGCCCCGTCCGCGGCTCCTCCCCCTCCACGGCCGCTCGGGAGGTATCCGACCCTGCAGAAAGCGCGGGGGGGGGGGGGGGTCAATCCCATTTTGGCCAGCTTGTCGGCTGGCGGACCCTCGTACTTGTCGAGGAGCTCGTCTCTCTCCCGGGCGATCCGTTGGAGGGTACCCTCCAGCGACTTCACCCGGGAGCGGAGCTCCTCGACCTCTCCGCTCGCAGACTCGTTAGGCGGGTCCGCGGTCAACCGCGCGAGCTCGAAACCCGCGGGGCGGATTTCCCGGGTCGCGACACGCAGGTCCCTGACCAAGGAGCCCTTGAGGCCCCGACTCACCGTGGACACCCTGTCCACCGTGGTCGAGGCGTCACTGAAGAGCTCCACGAGCTCGTACGTGTCGGCGGTCCGGCAGTTCGCGATTAGATCGTCCGCGGAGGGGAGAGCCTCCCGCGACGATCGCGAGACAATTAATGTGAATTCGGTCACCCGAGGGGTGACGAGAATGTGCGACCTCGCCTTTAAAGCATACGCTACAAGAATATTCCATCTACTTTCCACGAGGCGGCTCCACTACGAGGCGGAGCGGGCGATGGAAAAATCCAGCAGTGCCACCGAGACGTTAACAGTGGACGAGTTCTTTGGCCGTGGGCGGTTGTGGGAGGATGCCTCCTCACGCAGTCGCCCACGCTCACGGGGAACCACGGGAAGGCGAACTCGCTGCGTGCCGCTCGCACGCACACCCGACCCTTTCAGGCGATGGGAGTAAAAGGGAGGGTGGGGGCGATAGGTGGGTGGATGGGGTCAGCGCTTTGGCGGGATAACCGTCGCGCCGTGCTGCTGCTTGACATAAGATCTGAAAGAAAGACATAGTTAGAAGGCGGGGGGGGGGGGGGGGGGTTCCTATTGGGGTCCGACGCGACAGTGGGCCGCGGGGCGTTGCGGAACTGCCGCGTCACTCCAGGGCTCTACGACATAGCCCGGGTGGGCTCTCCATGAAATCTATCTTATATACTATCCGCTCTTATGTGTTATTCGCTCGCTCGCTCGCTATATTCCCGGACGCTAACGCTTATGACTTAAAAGTCGCTTAGGAAACCCTTTAACCAAAGGGCCCCCCGGCAGTAGTCGGCGAAAAGGGCGAAGGATTGCGCGGACGATACGAAGTGGGGCGCCGCCTCCGGCCACCTCCACTCGTCCACGGGAACCAAGCTCTTAAGTGCCTCCCTCTGCGGGTCGAACAGTGGGCATTCGAGGTGGAAGTGGCCGTCAGTGTCCTCCCCACCCCCACATACGCAGACGCTTCCCTCGAAGACTCCGTACTTGGAAAGCCGCGCTCTGAAGCCGCCGTAACCGGTGATCGCCTGCGACACGTAGTGATTTGGCCTCATCCACTTTGCTGCCATTCGCTCCTCGATGTCACTGAGGAAGGCGTAAGTTGTGCGGTCCTTGTGGGAAAATGTCCACTCGGCTTGCCACACTTTTATCGCCTCAACCTTTACTACCTGCTTCGCGTCTTCGTCTCCCGCGCATACAACGATATTCCCGAACCTGGCGTCCATTCCTCTTCGCGTATCGAAGAGGGCCCTATGCTGTCTCAGCAGGATGTCGATTGGGACCGCGCCGGCCACTGCGCACATTCTATCCCACGACGACAGGCGGTATCCGTCAACGCAATGAAAGCACGGCGTTGCATGCCTCTAAACACGCTCAGATCCTTCTCCGTGCACCGATCGGCCCATCCAGGGGCAGCGTAGGTCGCTACAGGTAGGAGGACACCGCGGTATATCACGGACAGGGCTCCGAACTTAAGCCCCCACCGGCGTCCTGCGAGATGACCGAATCTCTTAAAGAGCGACCCGACCTTGTCGCTAAGATATTGGCAGTGGGATCGAATACCTATGCCACTGGCGAAGTGGACGCCTAGGTACCGCACGACGGTCTTGAATTTAATACTACAATTCCCTATACGGATGGTCGGTGGCCTATTCGTGAGGTTGGCTTTATGTCGCCAGATCGCTTTACGCTTCCTATCCGGACGCGCTCCTCCCCGTCTTCCTAATTTCGCTTGCTCGAGGTAGCCGCTCTTAGGCACGATTGCTTCTGTTTTACGGGCTGACAGCTCGAGCTTCGCCGACCTACACCAACCTAGGATCTGGTCTACAACCCGCTGACCTTCGATCTCTAGGTCTTTTCTATTGTTCCCGGTGACGAGGACCAGGAGGTCATCCGCGTACGCGATAAATTTATTCTCGACTGAGACTTCGAGTAGTCTCAGAAGACCGTCGAACATAAGATTCCAGCACGCTGGTCCGAGGACGGAGCCCTGTGAGCATCCTCTTGTGGCGCACTTGGAGATCTTTTCGGTACCGATAGCGAGGCTAACTCTGCGGTTAAAATCCAGGCATGAAAACGAACTGTCGATCGGAGATCTGTCCCGGCACCATCGCTGTCTGGTCGAGTCTCCTTTTAAGGAGTGTTGTGGAATGGCTGCAGTTCAGCCTTTTCGGAAGGCCTGGAGATTGAGGCGGAGAGTCGGGACCGTGAATTGAACTGGTCGAAATTGTTTCGCCATGCGATGTACGCCCACGTGGCGAATTTATTGTAATTACTTAACACGTTACTTAATTTATGTACACTAATTTACAGAATGAGAAATAATAAACTGATCCGCCTTTTAACTTATTTAAATGAAACAGGAACCGCTTGCGGGTTAGAGAACTCGGTTGGTGCGAGAGAGTGCGAGAATCGAATTCTGCAAAGGATAGACGCACGTGGTTTCGCGAGCACGGTTCCAGGAAGAAGAGAGTGATTCCTGGAATCGGCTCGCGAACGTTGGCGGCTCGCGGAGCGCCGTGATTGGCTCGCGAGAGGTGGCCCAATTTTCGGGAGAGGTGCGCACCGGAGTTTTAATTAGGACGCGACACGCGTCGGCCGCGTGCCGCTGGTTCGCAGGTGCGCGAAATACGAACGGTTCGTCGACAGTAGCACGAAGTCCGAACAAGGAGTTTCTCGAAAAGTTACCCTATGGCGGAGACGAGACAGATGGGTCGGTATGATTTGTGGGACCTTCACGTCTTTTCCTTCGCCTTTCAGGAGGACTTTGAGTGAGCCCTCCTTCCAGGCCGAGGGGAAGACGCCCCACTGAAGGCACCCATTGAAAAGCCGTACCAGCTGACCGGGGATTACTGCAACGGCAGCCTTCAGCACACAGACCTCGATGAGGTCTGGGCCTGGTACTTTTCCGTTACCCAATGTCCTAACAGCTTCTTTGACATCCTCCTTGACGAATAGGGAGGTGTCTTCAGAGCTGGGCGCGAATCTTGCGCCTTCCCTAATTTCACGCTGCGCGGGCGTGTCTTGTTCCTCCCGGTCTTCGGGGACGTGTGCTTCCAGCAGGAAGCCGGCCGTTTCTACCGCGCTGGTTGTATAACCATTAGTACGCCGGAGAGTGCTTAGCACATTCTCGACTCGGAATTTCTTCGCCTGGAGCTTGTATACGATGCCCCAGGGTTCCGAGTTCCCGTTCGACGTTACGAACTCTTGCCAGCTCTCTAACTTTGCCTTCTTCACCTCCCTGCTGTACTTCCGTAAGGAAGAGCGGTAGTCCAGTATTTTCTGGAGGCGAATAGGCTCGTCTATCTCCCGCTGGAAGGCACGTCTTTGCCGGTATGCGGCCTTCTTGAGCTTTGTTAGCTCTTTCGTCCACCACGGATTGGACTTTCTAAATCTACGTTTTCTTGGCATAGACGCGGTACAGGCGTCAGTGATGACACTTGTGAGCGTCTCTGCCATTACCTCTACTCTATCCGCGGACGTCAGTTCGAGAACTTCCAGTCTCGATCGAGAAAGGTCGGCAAGGCATTCGGAGAACCGCTCCCAATCGGCTCGACATGTGTCGAATCGATTATCAGCTGCGCTCCTTACTGCCGCTGGGGCTTTCGGCACTCTAAGGGTGCGGTTACAGTGGAGCGGTGAGCATCGATGATAGCGGCGCGGTGAGCAGCGCGGTGAAAACAAACCAATGTAAATAAATGTAACTGTATATAGTGAAGCGGTGATAAGAGCTGTGAGCAAGACGGCGCAGATGATAGCGGCCCGGTGACCAGCGCGGCAGAAACAAATAGCACAGCTCTCCTCGACGCTATATAACGTCGAAGAAATTCGGTTTTTATTGTTTTTGACAATGATATCCCACAACAAAAAATCTGAAAAATATTGGGGACACTGCCCTTTATAGTTGTTTATCAGGGAACTAAACAGTAAAATAGCATGTTTTCATATTTTCGAGAAATCTGCATTTTTCCGCAGTTTTGGGGGTTTTTCATTTTTCACAAACACAGTTTGCACCAAAAAAATCTGAAAAATTCTATAAAATGCGCCTTAGGACCCGAAATATGATACATTTTTTTCAGAATTTTAGAAAGCACCAGAGAGCTGAAAATGGGCGGAAAACCGCGAAATCTATTTTACCCTATAACTACCCTCACAGGCAAGCTAGAGGGCTGAAATTTTACTCAGAGGGGTTTTTCATAGTCAGCTTTCGAATGGTTCTATAGCCATTGAAAAACCTCTAAGGGCAGTTTTGACCATCTTAATCGGCTATGTCCTTTATCACTGATTCTATAATTTTTCTGACGGTAGTATGGCCGAGTTTAAATGTTAAAGTAAGATCCCGGAAGTTTCTACCAGTCGCAAGGAATCTTGTGGTAATAACTAAGCGTTCATCAATACTGATTGGATTATTAATAAAATTACTCCATTGGACATTGATTTTTGGACGTATCAATTCTAAAATCCGATCGAATGTTACGACATTCTAAAATGCTGTTTAAATTTATCGGAATGCTGCCTCAATTTAAATATAACCGACTAAATTCCCCACTAACTTCTTTATCTTTATTAACAGGATGGACTGAGGATGCACTTCCTAATCCTGTTTGTCACACATGTAAGAAATATTGTAGATAAAAGGAAGAGAGACCGTAACCCGTAACTATATATATCTCTTGGATAGGATGATCGGAGCGGGTGTTAAAGTAATACTCATATTGACGGTGAAGCCGTCCGCCAAAGGGTGCGATTTATTATAAAGAAGGCAAAGGGCGTTACAGACTGAGCGTCGCCTGACGAGTGCCCGCTCAGCTAGCTTCTAGTCGTGAGGACCCCCTGTTGCCAGTATCCTTTTTACCTAACGGTACATCCCCATGGGTTTCCCCGAGAAGGGTACGCGTCGCGCTCTCGAACCGCACGCTGCTCACTCTCAACATTCCTTAATTCGATATTTCTCACACATAATTGGCAGTTAATAAATGATATTTTGTAAAAATATTTTCGGCCAATATAAGCTTTCGAACTCTTCGTGACATTTCGATACATACTAAAGAAAAGGTAGTTTGTTTATTCCCCGTTACTTTTGTTCACCGCACAGCTCACCTCGCCGCTCCACTATAAACACGCACCGCACCGCTATGCTCACCGCACAGCTCTCCTCGATGCTACGCTCTCCTCGCTGCTCCACTATAATCACATACTAAGCCTGATGTCCACGGCGTTGTGATCGGTCGTTGTCCAGGCACACCTGATGTTCCATCCTCGAATGAGTCCGGCAATGGAGGCCGACGCCAGGGTTACATCGATGTACGACGAGAACTTCCATGCCGAACGCTGCGATGAGGGTTTCGAGTTGAGCTCCTCTATCGTCGGTGCTCTGCGGGCCCCAGAGTGACGACCGCGCGTTGGCATCTAACGATACAATGAGTCTCTGCCCCCTCAGGAAACGGAACACCATTTCGAGGTGCCTGAGGTGCTTCTCAATCTCTTCGCAGTGTCGGAAGTAACACGATGCTACGTAGAATGAGAAGCCGGGAGCCAGCACTTCGAGACAAAAACTACATCGAGGCGAGGATTGCATACGGCCACCGCAGTCCACGGAGATTGGGACTGGTCGGCCGCTATCCTCACCCCGGTTCCTAAGCCGCAGACAGTGCTGCTCGTGACCTGCGTCTTGACGTACATTTCCTGCCAGAGCAGGACGTCAAGTCGCTTTTCGGCTACGAGCTGGCGCATTTCGTCGGTGACTACAGCCGAACGACGCATGTTCAGCTGTAGTATCCTAATTCCCGTGGTCGCGGTTGCGAACGCGAACGCCAAGAGTCTTTCTTCAACACTCACGGGTATGGAAACCCTGGACGCGAGCGCGGTTTCTAAATTATTCGCGGAGCTATTCGCGGAGCTAGTACCTATCTTAAAAGACGCGTCACACCTTTCTAGGTGGATTCGGACGGCACGAAGGCCGCAACCTCGTTGGGTCTGCACCACCGTCGGCGCAGATTTTCGGGAAACTCGCCCGGGTGCGGGATCGCGGTGCGAGTGACATGCAGGAGCAGCGGGAATCGAGCGCGTTACCGGGCGGCTCCGCGTCTCGACTGATGGTGCGACCGTGTGCATCCCACGTTGTCCTCTGATCTGTGGCGGGCGATGTGTTGCCGGCCGAGATCTTCTCACCGCTTCCATGTTAGTCTCCCCCGGCCCAGCCCCCTAACGGAGATCCGAATGGGGGGCTAGTTTACCTTCGGAATCTTTTGAACTTGAGGAGACCATCATGTTTGTAATATTTATTGTGGCTGGATAAATAAACCTCCAATGCCCGGGTTTGCTGAAAAAGAGGGATTAGTGTTTTCGCGATGCCTCGCGCGTGGGCACAGTTCGGCGATTTCTGTTCGTTCGTGAACAGGGTTATACGTGTACGATATACTTATTCCAACACGGTTCGGTCCCGCTTTTCTTTTCCCCGAGCTTTAAGTATTCGTTTCAGTTTTCATTTTTATTATGTACCGGTGTACAAGTTATGGCGTGCGGTATACTGAAGTTATCGATTATGAAGGCATGCAATGCACCCGAATCACGGGTGCGAAGGGGGGGGGACACTATCCGCAGGCGCTCCCGGTAAACAGACTTCGCCGCGGCGACCGCAAGTTCCGAGTTTACCTTAGTTTATGTCTGCCGCACGACTCTCGATAGAGCCCAGAGCCGCGGTCTCGAACATCGCTTCATCGGATAGCCGAGCCTCGGTTGTCCATGGTTCCAGCCGCTTGACTCTCGAGGGAGCACAAAACCGCGGTCAATTAAGACTCCGCAGGAGTTCCGAACCTCGGTCGGCGGCTATTAGGTGTTACCGGGACCTTTCCATTACTTAACTCACGATGGAGCTCAGCACCGCTGTCATGATGTGACTACGGGGTTCCCGAACCTCAGTTGTCTATGGATCGGCTGGACCTCGCCTCCGCTCGACTCTCGAAGGAGCACGAAACCGCGGTCATTTAAGACACCGCAGGAGTTCCGTGCCTCGGTCGGCGGCAGCCCGGTCCAGCCAGGGCCCTTCCATTATTCAACCCTCGATGGAGCTCGGTACCTCTGTCGCGATGTGAGTCGACGCGACTGCAGGCCTCGGTCGGCAGCAAGACTAACCAGACCCCAGACACGAACGACTCTTCCGCGACGGTCCTCCCCCCCCCCCGGAGGCACCCCCGAGACGCGCCTCCCCAAACACAAGCCCACGCGCAGATGCATAGGCATAGCCTTAAGTATAAAACTCAAATCTATCCTGAGACCAAAACTCCGACTTAAAGCTCGAAAAAAAAAAATCCGAAATTTAACATTTAAAAACCTGTAAGTTTTTAGTTTTCAGGATTTGAGTTTTACGTCCCGTTCGTTATTTATTATTTATTAATTTGTAACGGTTCCTCCTCGCCGGTGGGACGTCTCGCCCGTAATTTGTATTCGCCGTGGAATTTGCACGTCGAACCAAGGTTCTTGTTCTTATTGGAGGAGGTGCTCGGTGCGG
>JAQQRT010000031.1:0-12195 GCA_028454225.1 Lasioglossum leucozonium | reverse complement strand
CCTTCATTCCTATTCTTTCGTCAACTCTTGTTCCCTTTTTCCTTTCCTTGTTCACCACCTTCCATACCTGTCTTTCCGTTTTTATACCCTCCATCTCTTTTTCCCATCTTTCCCTGTCCTTTTCCTTCTTCTCTTTTCTTTTCTTTATACTCCTCCCCCTTTCCGCCCCTCTTCCTCCACCCCGTCAATTCTTCTCGCACCTTCCTTTTTTCTGCTCTACATTTTTCGTGCCACCATCCTTTTTTCCTCCCTTTCTCCTTTCCTCTCTCCCCAATTGCTTCCTTTATTTTTTCCTTCAGGATTTTCCATTCCTCCTCTACTTCTTCCTCTCCTAATTTTCTTGACTCGAATCTTTCCCTAAATCCCATTATCCCTTCCTCCGTCCAATAACCCACAGCACTCCCTCTCTCTCCACCTCTTTTCCTTTCCCTCTCTCCTCTTTCCCCTTTGTTCCATATCGTCAAAGGCAGGTGATCTGAATCCACCCTTTCCCCAACCACCATCTTTTCCACTCCTCTTGTTTCTTAGTTCTCTATTATGTAGTCTATCACCGAGTTTCCTCTCCCTCCTATGTATGTCCATCCCTCATCCTCATCCCCTTTATATTCCCGTTCAGAATCTCCAACCCCTCTCCCCCAAGTATCCACATAGTCTCCTCCCTTCTGCATTTGTCCTCTTGTCCTTGGACTTCCTGCTCCCCCATACTCCTCCTTCCTCCTCCCCATTACCTTGCCCCTTCCCTTCTTGTTCTCGCGTTAAAGTCCCCACCTATAATCGTCTTCACACCCTTCTCTCTCCCTTCTATCCATTCTCCCAGCTCTTCCAGGTCCTTGTTTACATAACCCCAATCACCCTCCACCACACCTCCTCTACCTTCACTTTTATCATCATTATTCCCTCCCTCCCTTCTGTCGCTCCCCTTTCTTTTTCCATCTCCTTTCTCACTCCCATTACCATACCTCCTATTGCTCTCCCCTTTTTTCCTCTCTCCTTGCCCATTGTGTTTCCCAAACATATCCGCTTGGTAGTTTATCCCTTATCTTGTTCCATCCCTTCTCTTCTACCCACGTCTCCATCATTACTAAAGCATTCCATTCCTCCAACCCTTTCCAAAAATCCGGTTCCTTGTTGCTCAACCCGGACACGTTCTAAAAGCCTATCTTGTACCCTGTGTTCCTCCCTTTTTCCTCTTCCTCCTCCCGGAACCCCCCTTACTCGTTTCCCTGCTCTTCGATCCATTTTTCCTTTATCTCATCCCATCTTTTCAGCCTTCCATTAACCCACATCTTCATGTATCCAACCTGTACATTCTTTTCTTTCAGCCTCTCCTCCCCCGCCTCCCTTTTTATTTTCCATCTAGCTCTCCTCTCCTCCTCCGTTAAATCGTCCTCTAATCTTTCTTTTCTTCCTCGTAACTTGCTCTTCTCTCTCATCACCTTTCTTTTTTGCTCCCTATCCTCCATCTTTACTATCACTATTCCGTGCCCCCCTTTCCCCACTCTCTCAATCTGCTTTATTTCTTTCATCCCCTCTGTCTTTACTCCCATCTTTTCCCATACTTTCTTCACCTACTCCTTCGCGTCTTTACCCTCAATCTGTAATCCCTTTATTATTATATTGTTTTTCCTTTCCTCCCTTCCCTTCCTATCCTGCGCTACCTCTAATCTCCTTATTCTCCTCCTGTGCTCCGTTATTTCCGCCTCTCCCCCATTACCATCTACTTCCTTCCCCCCTCCTCCTTCTCACTACTCTCCCTTTCTCTCCATCTCTCTTCTACCTTTTCCAGTTTTTGTTCCAAACTATCCATTCTCTTCTCTATCACTTCCCTCCTTATCCTTTCTTCCTTCCTCTCCTTCTCCCACTTATCTCTCTCTCTCCTCCACTCTTCCATCCAACTCCTCCTGTCCTCCCTTTCTTCCCTCATCTCTTCCCTCATCTCTTCTCTCCGCTTCGCCATCCCTACCATCATTTCCTTCATTTCCCTTATTGCTTCCCTCAGTTTACTGACATCATATCCCTTCTTAGCCTCCTTCGGCGACCATTTTGTCAGTGCGCTCTTTTTAAAAACCTTCCCTTCCTCCTCTTCCCCTTCGTCCCTCTCCTCCTCTTTTTCTCTTCCCCTTTTCTTCCACAAACTTTCGAGGCTTCTCCCACTACTCATACCTTCTCTCCCCAGTCTCTCCGCGTTCCACGGCCTCCCCACTTTTCCCCTTTCTACCTTTCCACCTATCCTTCCCTCTCCAATACCTCCCTCCCTTTTTTCATTCATCCTGTCGCTATTTCTCTTTTTCTTTTCTCCTCCCTCCCTCCATTCTCCCTTACTCCTTTTTGTTTCTCCCGCCTTCCCACCTTTCTCCTTTTTTCAATAGGTCGCGCGACCTGTCGCTCTTTCTCCTGCTTTCCGCGCAGCGTTGTTGCGCTGCTCTGTCCTAACCTATTTCTTCTTCTCTCCTTGTGTTTCTCTTCAGCTCCCTATCCCTCCTCCTCGCCCTATCCCTATTATTTCCTGCCTGCACCTGCACTTCCCACCACCTTCTCCCCCAGCTTTTTGCTTTCACACCTCTCAAAAACTCCACTCTCTCGCCAAAAACTCTTACTCTACACTCACAACCTTACAATCTTTCCACAACCGGAAACGGAAGTCCGCAAATATATGTATACATATATAGTATTTATAATTTATTATTTAATGCTATTAATATTATTATTCATAGTAGTTTTATCATTATTCTGAATTTTAATACAATATAAATATAGTGTTTGGTCATTTCGGTTGTAAGGTGGCAACACCAAAACTGACCATGTAGGGTCTTGTCCCTAGGGAACCAGTCGAAAGCGGCCTACTCCGCTAGGAACTATAGGAGCTGGTTGTAGTCACTGCTACACTTTAGGATTGTATAAAGAAACTTTATTCACGCCCAATGGCGGCTTCAATACGTGTTGCTCATCGCGGCAACAAGGAATCCTTTATGTCTAACTATGACGATAGTCAGAGAGCGAATCCTACTAGTGCGACGATTCGCATTAGGTGCATAGACAACGTTTTGTCTAGAGGGGCGACTCGCTATACCACTCGCATGTGGCCGTTGCCAGGCGACGCTAGCGCCACGGCAATACGCGGAAACGCATGTTGCCCCTACAACCAATATCGAACGCGATCGAACGCGATCGTTTACTCATCGTTTACTCATCTCAACCGCCGTCTCGAGCGCACGTATTCAAGTTTCTGTCTCATTTTTGTTTGCTTTCCTCATCCGCTTGATTCATCCTTCAGTAAGTGTTGAACTCATTACTCATCACTCATTCTCATTACCATACTCAATATTTTATGAAGTGATATCAGTTTCTAATGAATTGATTTCGTGAGTGTATTCACCACGTGGCGTCGCACAGTGGTTCGAAATCGCCAAAACGTGGCCAAAAATCACTTTTTCAACTTCGTCCAAAATTACTGAAATTTATGCCAATAGCTTCTTAAATATTCAAACTAAGTTGTACCACAAATATAAATTGCTAAAAATCACCCATTATTGTTCCAAAACAGTTTGAAAACAAGCAAAAATGCAATTCTAAGATAGACTGCATTTCTTCCCGAAATTGACGATGTTTGTCTCATCCTACTTTTTTATGAGTAATATTTATACAAAAACTAACTACGTAGTGTTAAAGAGCGTTCTTTCGGCTATGTGTATGTGTAACTTTTAACATTATATATATATTTTACAACTTTGAAAATTGTCTCTTTCTAAACACCTACTTTCCAGTCTTTTTTTTTCTTTAGTGACGATTACAAAGCGAACGTCACGCAGTTTTACGATGAATTTTGCATGTACGTATTTGTGAAAGCCTCCTTAAGAGCGCCACATAAAAATATCTTGCACATACTTGCACACTTCAAAGTTACAACAATAAATAGGCAACGCGCTGGTAAAATTCTCTCTTCCCAAATGCCGACTTTCCGGTCTTTTTTTTACTTTAATGACGATTACAAAGCGAACGTCACGCAGTTTCACGATGAATTTTGCATGTACGTATTTGTTAAAGCCTCCTTAAGAGCGCTACATAAAAATATCATGCACATACTTGCACACTTCAAAGTTAGAACAATAAAATAGGTAACGCAAGCAGTACTCCAATTTAGTTAAAAATTAATACTCCGGACTTTTTCTAGTCGCTGATTATGAATCTGATGTCAAAATTAAAAATTATAATAATTTTTTTTAAAACGCAAAAATAAAGAATTAGATGTATCCGTTTATTGTATTTGAATCAGATTCATAATCAGCAACCCCAAAAATACGGGAATACTAGATTTCAAGCTAATCGGACAATTTTTTAAGCAACACATCTGCCATATTGGATCCGCCATTTTGTTTTTTGAAATTTTGAAATCAGATTCATAATCAGCAATCCGAAAATCCATAGAATACCAATTTTCAACTAAATCGGAGAATGTCTTCGATTTTTGGCCACGTTTTGGCGATTTCGAACCACTGTGCGTCGGTCATTGTGGCTTTGACTTGTTTCATCTTTTGCTCACACGACTCCATTTGCACAAATCATCATCACGCTCGAATTCACGTTACGTTGAGATTGCTCTCCTCATTTTTAATTACGCTTTGATCGCTCATTTTCAATCACTTGTGCAACAATACTCATCTTGCGATTGTAGCGCCCGGTCGCACAAATCCATGTCCGTTGCACGATCACCTCGCCGTTCCGAAGACAAACACGCTAAGGGCGTAAGGAATAGGCGGTGAGACAAAAAAAAGGAACAACTCTGATTGTAAGAATCCAATGCTTGGGTTAACCAATCAGGGTTGTTGAGGATTTTTACCAGGGCAAACGGAGAGTCAAAAATTTTGTGTTCAGAGAGTTAGCCGCGAGTCGCATTATAGACACACCGCGAAGAGTCCTAAGATCCTGACGAGTTTAATAAAGACACTTTTGCTCTCACACCGAGATCGTTTATTGACTACCCACACGAAATGAGTCAAAAACTCATATACACTTTGTCGACTCGCCAGTGACTGCATGCTTCTCAGTATTAATATACTCTTGTACACTCTCGTTCTTCTCAATTGATCACTGCATTTACTCGTACAGTGGTAGCTACTCAATTACATACTCATCACTCATCATTGTTCATGCAAAAGAATTGATTGCAACTAATTGCATCCACGGCAGCTATCTGGTTTGGCAACATCTCAAACATATAGACTTACACATTTATACACACAGTTATACCAGAGAGCATACGTTGTCAATGTAAATCTATTAAGTACACAAAAATATACATAACATAAATATATAAAGTAAAATTTAAAAAAATTTTTTGGTAGTTTTCTTGCTTTATCAATTTGTAATTCTATTGTTTGAATTCGGAGATTTACCGCTAGAATGTTGCTTTACTATTCTTTTATTTATCATTTAATCTCTAAGTATAATTAATTTTCAAGACCAGTTTTTAGTCCAGAGTTGTCAAGAGAATCTTTTTCCTGTCTTGAGGTTTCTCTTGATATCTCCTCCTTTTCCTGATATTTCTTTTAATACAAATTTTTCAATTCCAGAAGTTTTCTTAGCCCTCGTGGGCAAGAGCGTTCCATGTGGCGTACCTCGATCTCCGAGTGAAGTTCGGAGTATCATGTAACCGTTCTCTATCCTATTTGTTCTTTCTGCCGGATCTGTGACGCGACCCGGTAATCGTCTCATTAGAAGTAGTAACCGATTATGGTTCGTGCCTCCAGGCACTGGAAAGCGGAATGGCTTGAAATGGCTTAATGAATGTTGTAGAATTGTTGATGGGCAAATGAACAGTATATATTCTATGTTTGCTCCAGAGATTACAACATTTGTCAGGAACTTTCGTGTTTACGTCAACCGTAGGGGACCGCGAACCCGTGCGTAGAACAATGGGACGGAATTCGAAGAATCCGTGCAAGAAACGCGACCACCAACGCTCGCTTTCGCTTTGTTTCGGCTCAGACGCGCGTATCGTGACGTCACACCTATCCCGTGTACTGAACTTCCCCTATCCCAATCCGGTCGCAATGTCGGTATCGATGGTCGCCAATGCTTCGCTGTAAATTCGAGATTCTTCACGAATGATAACTCGTGGATTCTCTGATGCTTTAAACGAACAGAATGTCCTCGATGCTCCTGCCGAGACACTCGGGAAGAACACGGACACCTGTCGCCAGAAAATTCACGGACGCGTGTGCGGAAGATGACGAATTGTCGGCAGGGCGTGTTTACACGGCCTGGGTGACTCCTCGATCCCCGGACGTTCCCGCGAACTCCTTAGGATTCCCTATGACCCGATTTATCTCATATTCCACTTAACAGACAGAATGCAACCAACCCTCTTGCCGGACTTCGCGGGAGGAGAGAAGGACACCTGCCTGCTAGGAAACTCACCAAAACGTATGCAGAAGATACGAATCGTCGGCAGGGCGCGAATACGCGGCCTGGGCGACTCCTCGATCCCCGGATGTTCCTACGAGGTCCTTGTGATAATAAGAGAGTCAATCACGGTCGATGTTCTTATTGACGAACGGAATACGCGGCGATCCTGCCAGCACCCACGGGAGGAGCGAACGGCACCTATCCGTCTGAAAACTTTCAGGAACGTGTGCAGAAGATAACGAATTGTCGGCAGGGCACGGAACGTGGCCTGGGCGACTCCTCAATCCCTGGACATTCCCAGAAGCTCCTTGTGATAACAGAAACACACAGCAAGCTAGAACCTCCGCGAACGAAACAGAATGCAACAATCAAACCTGCCGAATTTCACGGGAGGGGCGAAAGGCACCTGCTCGTCAGAAAACACCTAGGAACGTACGCGGAAGATAACGAATCGTCGGCAGGGCACGATTTCGTGGCCTGGGCGACTCCTCGATCCCCGGACAATCCTATGAGCTCCTTGAGAGTTTCGTAGACTCACGTGTATTCTTAATATCACTAACGAGATAGAATGCAACGAGCGATCCTGCCGGCATCTACGGGAGGAACGCACGGTACCCGCCTGTCAATTGTATTCACCGTTAGGTGTGCAAGACACGATATGAATTTATCAGAATTACGCGAAATTGATACCGATCCTCGGACGGATTACGCGACGGAAATTCGTCGTTACACGACGCAAGTCTCAAGGTTTCTCACTTGTTACAACTTTTGTGAGACCTAGTGATTACTAAACGTGTATGATACTTTCACATTGTCTATTTCAACTATTCGCATCACCAAGCCTCTATTTCTTGCATCGTGTTACGGTCACGCGCTTCGCGACGCGGTACGGATTTCTGAGTCGAATATACGCATACGAAATTGAACAGTGTGTCTTTATAACATCAACATAGAAAGAGAAGAATACTTCATAGCGATTCTACAACGATCTAGATCGCGACCACTCAGATTATACAATTTCGAACTCCCTAATTAATACTTTAAGAAAATAGTAATTGGCGAACGATATTACTGATAATATAGAATGTGAGCCACTCTGGGCTTATCGACTCCGTATCTAAACGCGACTCTACACGTCTCTCTACTCATTTATAATTTAAATTCGCATCTCGCGATTACAATTTAGAGCGCGGTGACTACTGCGTGCTTACAGGATCGCGTCCAGACGCAGAGTGTTCTATTCGCCGCTCGCATCGATCTCCTTCGATCGCTATCGAGTGGGAATCGATGCGTGCGCATCCTTTACCGCGGATCGCTCCCGCGGTCCTTTTCTACGATAAGGAGAGCGCGCTACACAGTGTCACAGTGGTGGGGATCGTCACCATGCATGACTTCTCTATGTGTAACCAACATGGTTACAATCAAGGAATTTTCCTCTGACTAACTCTTAACTTTTTTGATGCCATCTGAAAGATCTCTTAATTTAAGAAGTATTCCTTCAAATAAACTTCCTTTGTTTTCTTATGGTTCGCGTGTATTAATTATTTTTGTTATGAGATTTGCTCATTTCATGTGACACCTTGGAGTTTGGTGTATCAAGAAATTTTTTTCTGATTGACCTTTCCTTTTTTGGATGCCATCTAAGAGGTTTTTTAATTTTGAGTGTTTTTCTTCGAATATATTTTGTTCGTTTCTTTACGGTTCTCGCATAATAATAGTTTTTATTTCTAGTTTTACTCGCCACGTGGTTATGAAGCACGGCGTTTGTTGTACGAAAAATTGATGCTGTATGACCACTTCTTTTTTTGGTGCCGTTCGATAGGTAGTCTGAAGATAAGTATTTTTTCTCAAATAACTTATGTTTTTTATCCTATTGTTTACCCGTGATCATAGTTTTAATTTTTCTAGATTCCTGTTTTGGATTGTCGTGAGCTCCTGAAGTTCTGGTTCAGCCATTCCTGCTGGGATGTGAAGCGGGTTGCCATAACGGCTATCTGCTCGCTTGTTCCCGCTGTTCTTTTTATCTTATTTAATTTATCTAATACCTTATTTATTTTCTTTTTACTAATCTGATTTTTCTTTTTCAGGTTCCAGCCTCCCAGGTCCCCGGAAGGTGAGTGAGAGGAGGGGGGAGAAAGGTCCCCCAGAAGCGAAGTGATTTAAGAAAAAATGTCGCTCTCTCTTCTTATTTTCCGTCGTCCACCGTTTTCAAGGTAAGTAATCTTTAAGGATTAGCCCCCTGGCCCGGTTCTGCACTCTCGCGCCTTTCTCAGGTTTCGAGGGTTCTCTCCGGCTTCGTCCATCTCACTCCTTCGCTCCCAAGTCCCACCCCCCTCTCACCCCTCCCCCAACTTCCCAGTCAGTAATAGAATTCTTACCCCTTGATCTCTAATATTAGATATCTGCTTACTAGGATGTATCCTATCCTACATTTTCATAGAGTTTCGGAGATTTCCCGTTTTCTTTCCTCTTTTTCCTTTGTTTCCAGTATATTCTTGTAGAATCTGGCAAATATAGCCCATTTTTCTTCTGTTTCCAGAATCTTTACCATTATTAATTCCATTGTGAGTGGACCCATATTAGGATCAAGTCCCATTTCCTTGGTCAAGGTTTCCCTTTCATTCGCCCATTCACTGCAATGTATCAGCGTATGCTCTGGGGAATCTTCAACCCCTGGGTGGTACCAAAATTCATTGGAGCTTTCCCTATCCTATGTCTGAATTTGTTACAGACCCCATGACCTGTAAATGCCTGCGTTAAGTAGAAATTTAATCTTCCGTGCTTCCTGTTCATCCAGGTATCAATATTTGGTATGAGCCTTGCTGTCCACCTTCCCAGTTCTGTCTCATTCCAGTCATTCTGCCATTCTGCTATAGATCTTTTTCTTGCTTTACTTTTGAGCCATTTTCTTAGAAGCGTTCTCTTATTTTAGAGGTCCCTACTCTTGGTCAAACTCTTCTAGGTCCGTACTCTTGGTCAAATTCTTGAAGGTCGGGCGGTATGTCCAATCTAGCCTCATTGATCATTTCACCGGATTCCTCTTCTCTTCCAGTGTAGCTACCCTCACTTCTTATTACAGCCCTCCTTATCGCCCCTCTTCTCTCGATGGATCTCCTGTCCTCTCTGAGGATTTCTTCCCACCTAAAGCGTCTTTTTCTCTCTTTTATTAATAGCTTCCATGGAGGAATCCCTCTTAGCACACAGAGTGCATCAATTGACACCGTTCTATACGCAGAGGCTACTCTTTCCTATCCTTTGGGTATTCCTCAACAACACGTTATTTTTTCCAGCTTTACTGCTTCTTACCAAGCCGGAGCCCCATAAAGAGCTATTGACTCGAGTCGAAATAAACCCCTAGATATTTTACTGTAGGGGATGGTTTTATCTCTGCGACACCAATTTTGAATTGGAGGTTGTCATCAATTCTTTTTCTATTTAACATAAGGATTTCTGTCTTCTGTTCAGATAGAGTCAGCCCCACGGAGTTCAACCAGGCTTGGACCACTCTTGCAGCTTCTTCCACTTTCATCTTTAGTCCTCTGCACGATGAATTGACCGTGGTTATTAAAACATCATCCGCGAACGCAATCATTTTGCACCATATCGGGAGCGGGCTCCTCAATAGCCCGTCATATACTAAATTCCATAAATAGGGTCCCAGTACCGACCCTTGAGGAACCCCCATTTCCATTTTAAGTACGACTTTTCTTTCTATTGACTGATAGATCACCAGTCTCTTCTTAAAGTAATCTTTGATGCTGTTTACTAGGTACTTGGAGATTTTTCTCCTCTTGAGTTCCCTTATGATTTGGCTCCATTTTAGGATGTTGAACGCGTTTTTAATATCCAATGCGGTCATAGAAGCGTACAATTGCCTGTATGTTGCCATTTTAGCTGTCTTCCTCACTTGCTCTAGTGCATGCACAGTTGAAGTGCCCTGGACGAAACCGTACTGATTTGGTTCGAATGAATGTACACCCAGATCTTTTGTTAATTTATCCTTGATGAAGTATTCCAGCAATTTAGCAATCGCATTTAGGATGAAGATTGGTCGATAGGCAGCAGGATTGGATGGGTCCTTTCCTTCTTTTCTCAGCAAGACAGTTCTCGCTTTCTTTCATATGATAGGTATTTTTCCTCTTGCTAGAATCCCATTAATAAGTGCAGTCATAGATTCAGGGTGAATCTCAACTAGTTCTTTAATGATTTCCGGTGGTATTCGATCCTGGTATTCCAACTGCTTTACCGGCCTTTATTAAATCACCAGCTTATTTTATTTCATTGATAGTGATGTTTCTCCTGTAATTAATCTGTACTCCCTCCTGATATTCGTTATCTTCGTCATGGGTAGCAATCTTGTTTTCAAGTTCTTCTAAATTGTCCATATTCTCTTGTTCTTGGAGAAACAGTCCTTTCATGACTACTTCGGCGAAGCTAAGTGAGATGCTTGCCGGGGGTGCAGCAGTTTTAGCCTGTTTCATCACTATTTTGTACGGTTTCCCCCAGACGTCTTCATTTATAGTTTCGCAGAGTTCCTGCCATACTTTTCCTTTGGAGTCTAATATTAACTTTTTTAACCTTCTTTTAGCCTTTTTATATAGGTAGTCCGCTATCGTTTCTTCGTCTGTGTTCCGCTTTTTCCTGGCTCTTTGCAGGACTCTTCTTGCTCTTATGGCCTTATCTTTGGCTTTTTTTATCTCCTCTGCGCACCATGGTGTTTTGGTATTTCTTCTTCCTCTGATAGAGGTACGCGCAAAGGACTCATCCAGCGTCTCTTCCATAATTTCCACGAATTCCTCTCTTCCCTTTCTGTGTAAATACTTTCGTTTTCTAAGCTGTTTCTTTCTACAGGGTGTCCGAAAACTATCGTTCTTCCGGGAAATGGGGGATTCCTGGGGTGATTTGAAGCAACATTTTCCTTTGCAAAAATGTCCGCCGCGGCTTCGTTTAGGAGTTATTAACGAAAAATACTGACCAATCAGAGCGCGACCTAGACGCGTGTTGGCAAAGATGGTACGGCGCGTCAGGAGGATCCCCTCGCTGGAACGTTAGCGGATCACCGCGAAGAAGAAATGAACAAGCGAAAGAGTAGGCAATTTAGAATTACGTATTGTAAAAACTCACTTATTTAGCCGTTAATCCACTTGCTGCTTGGAAGAGTGGCTCACTGGGCCACTCGGTGACGAACTGTACAGCTGGCCTCAGGTATGCGGCAGGCCGAAAGCCAAGGGTTGTACCGGTCAGGTCAACGAACCGCACAGCTGGTGGTTAATAGCAGGTATCCGATAATGTAAGGCCCAAGGGATGCAGGGTGAGGTCAATGATCCGGACCTTCAATTTCACTGTTGTAACGATAAATAATTTTGCACACTCGCGATCACTGTTCACACTTGTTACCACATAGCTATGCACTAATAAAAATTCCAGTGACACTTGTATCACAGCACAAATAATGAGGTATGAAATCAGTAGACGGCGGTTTTCATGCATTTCTAGCAAAAATGAGTACGTGCAATTTAGAACTGTACAGAGATGAAAAACTGCTATTATTTATAAAAAAACTACAATGTATGAAAACGAAATATCTGTTTGGCTGCTGTTCCTTGCAACAGCAGCAGCCAACTTTTATTTTGCATAAAAACCCGCAGTCTATTGATTATCACTATTAAAAACACACAGGCTAACAACCGTGAGTTTTGATAACTCTTTGGAGATGTTCTCTCCACCACGGCTCGAACGACACTGATTTTTTGAAAAGGGAGGTCGTTCTTCGTGTCGAAAATGCACGCT
>JAQQRT010000030.1:0-14371 GCA_028454225.1 Lasioglossum leucozonium | reverse complement strand
GACAAAAGTTGCTTGAATTCACCTCGGGAACGCATAGGAATGCTTAAAGTGTGATTTAAAAAAAATTATTTTTTTCCTTAATTAAATTTAAACACTTCGGCACTGATCGATGAGCGTCGGCGACGAGGAAGTGAACGCTAGACCACGCTGTAATGGCGATCTCTCTCGCGATGGAAATCGATCTTGCCGCTCGCGACCGCGAACAGTATCAGTTTAATAATACACCGCGGTCGGGTAACGTTACACGCCGTGTAACCCGCGAAGAGGGGAGCTGGAGTTTGCTCTCGAGAGCACGTCTGGCTCTCCGGTTGTTCACAACGTGTTCACGCATGAACACGGCCTTTTACGAGAACTATGCGCCGTGTCCGACTTCGCCGGAGCCGAGGCGGCGCGGGTTTAGGTGAACTACTTTGGAGGCCGGCCGGCCGGCCCCGTGTCGACAAGTTTCGATCGGTTTCGGTCTCAAAGGACCTAACTTTGGTATCGTTCAATTACCCATCGAGTTGCGCTAATTAATGCCCGGCTATCGGCTTTCCCCGTTAATCGCTCGTAAAACTTCCCCCCCTACTCTCCCCCCACCCCCCGTACGGGCCGGGTACAGTGACATTCCGGGCTCGTCAAAGTCAGACGTCGCGCACCGGTTTCGTGTGTTCCGAGACGCGGGGAACACAACCGTGCTACGCCGGCGAGAAATACCGTGTTCTACATTGTTACGTGTTTCCCGTTGCTGCACCGGCTAATTAAGATTCGACCCGGACGGTAGCAATACCCCCCGGAAAATTCTACAACTGTCCGCGCCCGGCACTCGGTCGGACACGGACGCAGAGAAGATTTAAATAAACCAGTTTCTTTAAATAATTTATGGGACGTTGAATTTTTTCGCGCAGGCACGTCTCATGGATTTGACATGGAAAACAGAAGATTGGAACAATCTCAGAATAGTATTGATTATTATTGTTAATATTCTTGGATTTTTCTGATCTACTACTGTTTTATATTTCACAGATATTATTTTTAATATTCTTGGATTATTTATTTTTTACTATTTTATGTTTCACAGATATTATTTTTAATATTCTTGGATTATTTATTTTTTACTATTTTATGTTTCACAGATATTATTTTTAATAGTCTTGGATTATTCATTTTTTACTATTTTATGTTTCACAGATATTATTTATTATTATTTTTAATATTCTTGGGTTGTTTATTTTCTACTGTTTTATATTTTAAGGATATTATTTATTATTATTGTTAATATTCTTGGATTTTCTGATCTACTACTGTTTTATATTTCACCCTTCAATGTGTACAATCTATTAAGGGATGAAATGAATTTTTATTTCACCCCTCCTGCCTACATTTCTTGCAAGGGTTGCACCTTGGGATGAGTAGACTGTGGATCTTCATGCATCTGCATCAATAAGGAGGATAAAATGAAAATTTGAGTAAATTATGAATAAATTGGCTCGATGAAATATAAAACAGTAGAGAATTATATTCTTGATATTCTCGAATTTTTTTACTGTTTTATATTTCACCCTCCAATGTAATTAAGGCATTAAGGGATGAAATGAATTCTTATTTCACCCCTGCTGGCCTCAATCGTTACAAGGGTTGCACCTATAAAATAAAAATTATTAAAATAAAAATGATTAAAGTAAAAGCTATTATAAAATTATTAAAGTAAAATATATAAAAATTGTTAAAATAATAACTATTAAAACAAAAATTGTTAAAATAATAACTATCAAAACAAAAATTATTAAAATAAAAATGATGAAAATAAATATTACTCAAATAAAAATTACTAAAATAAAAATTAGTCTCCCACGTTAATATTTATAAATCTAAGACAATGTACCCATCCACCAATTTTTATCATAGGACCATTGTGTCCGCACCGGTGAAAAATAGCGCCCATCACTACTTTCCTCCATTTCGGGAAGATTCGATTCAGAGCTTCCGGAGCGTGCCGGGAAGACTGTCGCGGCTCGGCTCGGCAGGCCCAGCTGGTTATAAGCGCGGTAACGCCTTCGGCCTGGATTCTAGAGCATGAACTTATCGGGAGCGAGGCGGCGAGCGCTATCATTGCGCAAGCAACGACTCACAATGCCTTCGGTCCGAGCAAAAAGTGCTCGGCGAGCGAGCGAGCTGCTCTCGACCGATCGAACTATCGAGGGGATTGGTCGATCAGGCCTGGCTCTGCGATCTGTCTGTGTTTATGTGTGCGTGTTTGTGTGTGTGCGACGTGCGCAGCAACCGTAGGCTTCTCCGTGGAAAGGGAAATCGGCTTCTATCCACGCTCTGCGCGAGCGCAGAATTTTTCCCCAACGGGTCAGCGCTTCATTCCGGGCCAGTTTTACAACGATCCCTCCCTCCCTCCCCCGTCTCTGCGAGTCGAATAATAAATTATAATTAATTGGTCGTCGGTGATGCGGCCCGTTTCGCTGTTCCACCGGGTTAAAATAATAACGGTTCGAGATATTGTTAATGCATCGGCCCAGACAAATAATTAATTGGCTCCGGGCGGAACACCGTCCGGCTAGTGCCCAGCTAGTTTAGAATATTTTTCAAAATTCCACCGATTTTGGGAATATCTTTTTTGGGGAATTTTGCGATATTTCAATAGTTTACGATTTTTAGATGATATTTGACCTGATTTCGTACTGCAAACATTTGTTTCTTTGATTTATTGTTATATGATAATTTACTGGACATTCAATTATCTGGATCAATTAAATATCATTGTTTTTCCATTATTTAATATTCCATTAGTGTTACGTTATTTAATATGCCATTATTACTCCATTATTTGATATTCCATTATTACTCCATTATTTAATAATCCATTATTATACCTCCATTTAATATTAAATTATTATTCCATTATTTAATATTCCATTATTACTCCATTATTTAATATTCCATTATTATTCCATTATTTGATATTTCATTATTACTGTTATCCTATTACTATTCCATTATTTCATTATTATTCCATTATTATTCTATTATTCTATTATTATTTCCTTATTCCATTATTATTCCATTATCATCTCCTTGTTCCATTATTATTCCATTATTTAACATTCCATTATTATTCCATTATTTAACATTCCATTATTATTCCATTATTTAACATTTCATTATTATTCCATTATTTAGCATTCCAGTATTATCCCTTCACTTAACATTCCATCATATTTCCATTATTTAACATTCCATGATTTAACATTCCATTAATATTCCAGTGTTTAACATTCCATTAATATTCCACTATTTAACATTCCATTATTATTCCACTATTTAACATTCCATGATTTAACATTCCATTAATATTCCAGTGTTTAACATTCCATTAATATTCCACTATTTAACATTCCATTATTATTCCATTATTTAACATTCCATTAATATTCCATTATTAGTCCCTTATTATCCCATTTTTCACTGTTCCAAATATATTTTATTGTACCAGCAAAGATATTGACAGTGAAATGTTTCAATTATTATTTCTGCAGCTATGCGTCCTCCTTTCGTTGCTATAGTTTTGAGTTCTATTCTTCCGCATAGCAATGAGGGGTGAGAAGTTATTAGCCATTGTCACTGCATCCCGTAAACAGCATTTGTATATGTTACCAATGAGAATTATTGGTATAATTGTATCGATCAATTTACAATTTGCAACCGTACGACCGCAAATACCGTTTACATCTGTCGCGCCCTGGGGGAATTGGCTATCCCTACAGCCATTACCCGGGACTCTGAGACAGCTTGTCAAATACATTGGAGTTTTCTCATTGTTTATGTCAATATTGATGGTGAGCTTTACATTGTCAGTTAGGAACGTGCTCTGCGTTCGACCTGCATGTTTCTCTGCGTAGAATAACAAATTCGAGTTGCTGTCCCTGCGTTCTGTTAACGCAACAATAACTAAATAATAATAATAATAATTTGTTTTTAGATATTACTGTTAGCACATTGAAATTATTAATATCGGTGAATAAAAAAAAATTTGGAATTCTGTCTGCTGCAACAGGTGCGTAAAACCTGTATAATTATTGGATTTTACGCATATCTAAAAAAAAAATGAATATGTCACACACAAATCAAAAAAGAGAAGAATTCAAAGACACTGTCGCATCAGTTTTTATTTTTCAAAATCATTAAAAATATATTTTTATCATCCAATAATAATTATTCATCTTGTATTTCATAAATTTTATTTATTGCTTAATTTGTCAACTAAAAATCATTTTTCTAGCTCGTTGTTCCAGCGGAAGGTCTTTTTTATGCGCCGAGCGCTAAACACAATTTTTCTTTTTTCCATCGTGACGATTAATTTTACCGATAATTTTACCTTGTTCCCGATGCTTCCGTGAAAATCGAGCAGAGGATTTCACCGATCGAAAATTGCGAAACACGAGCCGAAAATATTTGCGGAAAAAGGGTCGCGAAACGTACCGTACGCTCTACCGTTGTTTTTGCGTCGAACTTTATAGCTCGTAACCGTCCGAAAGTTAAGGCTCTAGTCAGAACAGCCATTACAGCGAGCCGAGGAATTCAGGTTTCACCCGTCAATATCTGTCTGGTTTTAAAATCGGCGAAAAAAGAAAAATTGCTTTCTTCGTCCCCCCTCCCCCCATCACTCGGTGTTCAAATTTACTCGATTGTCTAACCGATTACCGGATTAAGTCTAGCACAAACAGAGTAATAAGCCAATTACCATCGGGCAAGTTTAATTTGCATCTGGAGGATCGCTGTTGCTCACTTTGACCTCGACTTCAAAGATTCGACAAGCTGAAAGGCTTCAAAGGAGTCTCCCGCTCCTGGGAAGATACGTTTCACTGTGCCAAGTAAATTAGCGCCCCTAACGAACTCGATACCTCGCGGAAAATAAATTGGATTTTTTAAATAAATTTTATGCGAAGGATTCGACGATTTAGGACAGTAGGCGGTGACGTTCCCCCACTACTCGACACCGTTGACCCCCGATGGGCGGTGACGTTCCCCCATTACTCGACACCGTCGTCCGCCAGTGGGCGGTGACGTTCCCCCACTAATCGACACAGTTGACCCCCGGTAGGCGGTGACGTTCCCCCATTAATCCACACAGTTGACCCCCGATGGGCGGTGACGTTCCCCCATTACTCGACACCGTCGTCCGCCAGTGGGCGGTGACGTTCCCCCACTAATCGACACAGTTGGCCCCCGATGGGCGGTGACGTTCCCCCATTACTCGACACCGTCGACCGCCGGTAGTGGGGGGCAGTGTGGCTCGCGACGAAGCAGTTGGACAGGCCTGTTTTCAGAGAACGTGCAATATAATTATGCGAGAAGATTATGAAAATACATTTCAATTGGACGGTCTAGTTTATACGGACATCCAGAAATTCTTCTCAGTTTGATTCATTAGATAAATAAACAATTATAATTTACTGAAATGTTTGATTAGAAGATTCCTTGTGGAAACAATTGCATTAAAATATTACGAATTTTTTATGAGTGTACAGTTATGTTGAAGCAACATTAAATAAATAAATTGTAGTAGTAGTAGAAAACTAATATAAATATTAATAATTTTGTCATCGGTATACAGAAAGCTAATAAACATATTATTAATTTTTTTGATCAGTATACAGAAAGCTAATCAAAATATTACTAAATTTTTAATTAGCATACAGACAGCTAATAAAAATATTGCTAATTTTTTTATCAGTACCCACAAAGCTAATAAAAATAATGCTAATTTTTTATCAGTATACAGCAAGCTAATAAAAATATTACGAATTTTTTAATCAGTATACAGAAAACTAATAAAAATATTACTAATTTTTTTATCAGTACCCAGAAAGCTAATAAAAATAATGCTAATTTTTTATCAGTATACAGAGGGATAATTAAAATATAATTAATTTTTTATCAGTATACAGCAAGCTAATAAAAATATTACTAATCTTTTAATCAGTATACAGAAAGCTAATTAAAATACAATTAATTTGTTATCACTATACAGAAAGCTAATAAAAATATAACTATTTTTTAAATAACATTAAACATGTTACCAATTTCTTTGTCAGTATAGTTTGTCGGTTCGTATAAAATTATCGAGACGTTCACAAAATTGAGAAATTGTTCTACACGACGTAACGATGTTCGAGGCTGTTTTCGCCGTGCACGAGAGAGAATTTTTCCGAGCGAGGGCCCCTTGTTTTTTCCCTTAACAATTAGCGAGATTCCGACGAAAGAGCCGCGGGAAGAATGCATTGTCCGGACGATGATCGCGTGTTTAGCACGCGAGCGCAGCGATTTCTGCTCCGACTCTTTAAAGAAGTGACTTTGTTTCGCGTCGTTCGGCCCACGCGTGGGGGACAGTTACGTAAAACACGGCGGCGGCGGCGTCGTTCTGTTACGCTGCCGGCAAAAGCTGCCTTTGACAATTTAATTGGTTACGACTCCACCGGGAAATCGCACGCACACGCACGCACAGATGCAACTGCAACGGTGCACCGTGCGAAACTGCGGCACAAGCGTAGGCCGCTCGACAAATTTCATATTCCTCGTCGAAATTTTTTCCCGGGGGCCTCGATTTATCGTTAGATCAAGTGGAAGATAGTTGAAATCGCTGAAAAAAATAAAATAGAATCGACGGTCCACTTGCGAGTCGCCTGTCGTAAATTGCAGGGAAACAAACAAATTAACAGGAAAGAAACTTTCTCTGAAACAGAAGATAGAAGTCGCTGGTAACGAACCCGAAGAGAACCACAACTACCTCATACAAAGGGACGGTTTAACGAGTTCTCCGAGCGCCTCGGCAACTCTAAATAAATCTACCTTGCAGCGAGGGTTGCAACCCCCTCGCATCGGCACTGCAGCCCTGCAGAATATTAATGCATCGACGGAAATGCATAATCTAAGCTATATAATTGCAGACTTGACACTGTTTTCACCAGCATCCCCCTAAACGACCTTGGAAGGTGAATGCAGTTAGGGGTGTCTTTGAATTTCGCGATGTCTATTATCTCTTACGATTGGAGGTGCTCTTCGACACGTAGCAAATTGTGAAAATAGTGAGAAAATGGTAAATTGAAACGTTGTGGGATTGTAAGAAAACTGGTAAATTGTAAAAAATCGTTAAAAAAATGGTACACTGGAAAATTGTATAATTGTAAGAAAAATGGTAAATTTTTAAATTGTAAACTTGTAAGAAAACTGGTAAATTGAAAAGCAATGTAAAATTGTAAGAAAACTGGTAAATTGTAAAGCAATGTAAAATTGTAAGAAAACTGGTAAATTTAAAAATTCTAAAATTTTAAGAAAACTGGTAAATTGTGAAAAATTCTAAAATTGTAAGAAAAATGGTAAACCATAAGATATTGTAAAATTGTAAGAAAAATGGTAAATTTTAAAGTTCTAAAATGGTAAGAAAACTGGTAAATTGTAGAGCAATGTAAAATTGTAAGAAAACTGGTAAATTTAAAAATTCTAAAATTTTAAGAAAACTGGTAAATTGTAAAAAATTCTAAAATTGTAAGAAAAATGGTAAACCATAAGATATTGTAAAATTGTAAGAAAAATGGTAAATTTTAAAGTTCTAAAATGGTAAGAAAACTGGTAAATTGTAGAGCAATGTAAAATTGTAAGAAAACTGGTAAATTTTAAAGCAATGTAAAATTGTAAGAAAACTTGTAAATTTTAAAATTCTAAAATTGTAAGAAAAATGGTAAAAGTGTAAGCGAAATGACGAACCGTAAGATATTGCAAAATTGTAAGAAAAATAGTGCATTTTAAAATCGTAAAAAATGATAAGAAAACCGGCGAAACGTTGCATATGAAAATGGCAAAAAATGCAGAAAAAATGGTGCATTTCAAAATCGCAGAAAATCCCAATAAAAATAGTGAATTGTTCGCAGCGACTGTTCACAATGAAAAGTAACACTTCCCAACGGAGTAGCCTGTGCAAAAGAAAACAGTATTAATTACAATGTCCCAGAGATTTCTCGGGGCGTCACCTTGGTAAGCGATTTCTAAGATCACAGGGAGAGCGATCGAGCGATCTATAGCCGGCGCGATTCGAGCGAGCAATAGCCGCGCGGCGTTGTCGCGGCCCGTTAATATATACGCCGTTGTATCGGTGCACACGCAGGTAACGCACACGCGCAACGATGTGTACAGGTTCCTCTGTGCAAACGGCACACAGCAGCGGCGCGGCGGCGTAGCCCACGTCGAGCGGAATGCAGTTATTATTCAACGTTTACGCGACACGCTCGCCTGCCCGCGTACCAACTCGCGCCGGCGTCATTAATATGCGGTTAGGCATGCAAAAGAATTGTAGCGTATCGTGCTCTCAGGCCGCCAGAAAAATATCGATATGGTGAACGGGAACGATTACGCTGGGACCACGTGTCTTAGATCACTCCCCCCTTCCCTCCCCCGGTTGCCGGTCGAGATTTTCGCTGCACATTTCTCTGCATTTTTCCGTCTGAGATCTGCATCGGAACAATTTAATTGCACTGATTTTAGATTGTATTGGACATTTTTATTGTACTAATTTTTATGCGAAATAACGTCTCCGTGACGGAAATTTTTAATTAACACATTTAATCGCAAAGAATTTGTAAAAGTTCCAGACAATATTTTTCAATGTTTCAGCGAAAAAATTGCAGCGAATTTTTTTAAAAAATTCCAGACAATATTGCTGAGTGTTCGAAATAATGACAGCGAACTTAATCATAAAAAATTGCAGCGAATTTAATTACAAAGAATTCGCAAAAACTTCAGGGAATATTTTTCGGTGCAGCTTTAATCGGAAAAATTCCAGCATATATTTTTCGGTACAAATTTTCCATCGCAAAGAATTCGCAAAAATTCCGGTGCAAAGTTTTCATCGCAAAGAACTCGCGAAAATTCCACAGAATATTTTGAAGTGTCCGAAAGAATTCCAGCGATTTTTTTTAGTGGGAATTTAACAGCAGAGAATTCGCAAAAACTCCAGCGAATATTTTTCAGTGCTACTTTTCATCGCAAAGAATTCGCAAAAATTCCAGCGAATATTTTCCGGCGCAAAGAATTCGCAAACATTCCGAAAGTTCCCGTCGAGGTCGGCATTGTTCGCCTCCATCTTGACCCCGCGTTGCATCTCGGTATTTTTCGCGGTTCCCAGAAATCGCCGCCCGGTGGACATCGATTTGCTTGATGCGGCGCGGCGAGGTGAACGGTTTCGCATACGCAACAGAAGGCGGAAAGCGAAATAACGAGGATGTCGTTCGGTGAACGGACGAGCTTCATTAGAAATCAATCTGCACGTAACGGTACGAAAATGTTGCATAGGCCGTTTCCGGTGAAATTTAAACGCGAGCCACCGAATCGAAGTGTTCTCTCCGCCAGTGTTTCGGCGCGTTCGAATCTCCCGCTAACCGGATGACCATTGATTCTTGTTATCGCGGAGCCCCGCGGCCGCGCGAAGGTGTTTTTAATGAAATTTCATTGTTAGCGGTGCTCGACATTCCGCGCGGAACGTTTTTCGGTTAACAATGAAAAAACACACCGTTTCGACCGTTGCGCGTGTGTAGCCTAATCGAGGCGTTCCGGAATCGCGGGGAATTTAATTCGACAAGATAAATCACGCTGCGGGAAAATGCAATTTCGCTCCGTCGGAAAAAATATTATTATCTGGATGTTGTTTTTACGGCATATTAAATAGAACCTCGCGTGTCCCGAACGAATTATTTTCCGTTGATCAACGCCTGCATTAAAACCGCCATTAATATCGACGGTGTTCTAATTGAATTGCAATTTTAAAATCTGTTCGCTACAGCATTATTACGCGCGGCGCAATTTGTAATTATTATTGCCGTTTCCTTCGGACAGATATCAAACGTGTACAATGAATTTCCACAAGCAGTCGCGGACACGTAAAAATATAAATTAAACGCCGTATCATATAAATTCCGTTTAATTTGACAAATAAATTCCCTTTACGAGCGAGCAAGTGATCGCGCGGTTCCGATAAATTTCGCGACGAGAACGAACAGCTTCAAAGATGCTTTGAAATGTTTTTTTCTTATTCGGCGAATGAAAAAATTCATCGATTCCGCGGCGATTTTTATCCGCGTTTTGTTGCTTTAAGTATGGAAAGGGGCCGAGCACTTTCCAGCAGGGTTTTAACGCCTTATATCGAAACACCGGCGGCATTCCGGCCGCTTATTCATGAATGGTTGCTCGCGATAATGATTCCTCCGTCACCGTATTATGCCGCGCAAACAAACGTCTGCCGAGATGGTACGGCGGCGCTTCGTTTCGCGGCAACGATAGTTTACCCTAATTAATACAAGCCGCGAACAGCTCGGCAATTATAGCAAACGTCGAACGGCGCGAAGCGAATCTTGTTTTCGTTGTATCGTTACCCCGCGGTTCGTGACCGCTGTTATGGAAACCGCGATATCTACTCGGGTTCACTTCCTCGTTTTATTCATTGCACCAAACTCCGCTCTTGTCGTCATTGATCACAACGCAAATCGATTATCAACACTCCGCTGATCCTGCGGCCAGAGCCTCGCCAAGAACTTCGCTGCAGAGTCTCAACTTCGCTGGCCAACTTCGCTTTTCAACTTTCCACTTCGCCTTTCAACTATCAACTTCGCTTTTCAACCTGCAACCACGCCTTTTTAACTTTTCAAGTTTTTTGAACGTTCAACGTCTTTCAACTTTGTCAACTTTTTCAACGTCCTTCAACTGTTCCAATTTTTCAAATACATTTCAAATACTTTGCTGTTCGCAACTCAGTTTGTAACTTTCAACTCCAGTCTTAAAATTCTTTCAACTTCCAACCTCGCTTTTCCACTTCTCTCAACTTGTCAGCTTCCAAATTTTTCAACTTTCAACTTTTCAACTTCTTTGGACGTCCAGCTTCTTTCAACTTTGTCAACTTTTTCAACGTCCTTCAAACTTTTCAATTTTTTAAACTACTTTCAACTTCGCCTTTCAACTATCAACTTCGCTTTTCAACCTGCAAATACGCCTTTTTAACTTTTCAACTTTTTTGAACGTCCAACGTCTCTCAACTTCTTTCAACTTTTTCAACGTCCTTCAACTGTTTCAATTTTTCAAATACACTCAACTATTTCAACATTCAACTTCGCTTTTCAACCTGCAACGTTGCTGTTCGCAACTCCGTTTGTAACTTTCAACTCCCGTTGTAAATTCTTTCAACTTTCAACTTTGTTGACTTTCAATTTTTCAACTTCTTTGGACGTTGATGTCTTTCAATTTTTCAACTGCTTTGGACATTGATGTCTTTCAATTTTTCAACTTCTTTGGACGTTGACGTCTTTCAACGTCTTTCAACTCCTTTCAACTTTTTGACTTCTTTGGACTATCAACTTTTCTACATCTTGCAACTGTTCCAACTTCGTTGGACTTTCAACTTCTTTCAACATTTCAACATCTTTCAACTATTTCAATTTTTCAACTTCTTTCAGCTTTCTGACTTTCTACTTCGCTTTTCAACCAGCATCTTTGCTTTTCAACTTTCCACTTCTCAACTTTTCATCGCCTGTTCTCTTTAAACTCCCGCAACTTTCATCTCCTAACACCTACCCAGCGAGGCGCAAATCGAGACCGAAATTTCATGAATAATTTCTCTAAAGGCCATGTTGAACGATATTGTACATTATAAGCTACAATGCAGTACCGTTTTATTTCCCAAACGATTCCGATAAATGGAATAAAACTCCGATGAGGCAGGGGAATACAGTCACAAGGAGAAAGCAATCGATAATACCACTGATACGGTATCGCTTTTAGCACGGTGTAGTATGCCGAAAATATTTGACCCACGCTGTGCTTTTATTTAGCAGCCATCCAGTTTGAAGCGACGAGGATAGCCTTTGACGTCAGACGTGAAGGACATGCCTGATCAAATATGTATCTCGAAGCTATTGATCGCTACGTTTTTATCTGGGCGAACTGCGTATTTTTGAATGGCCAATTTATAGAAGCAATTAAGGTATTAACTTTACTCAAAATGTTCACTTCAAACGAGGGGTGTGACTGCATAACAAATTACTCGTTCAATCACTTATTAGATGTCAACTAACTAAATGCACATTCAACAACAACGGCAAAAGATGTCATATTTCGTTGAGACAGGAATTTCTCTTTCATGCTGCTTATTCGCTGACGTGCCTTCATACGAGTATCATTTCTTCGTGTTGCTACAACGTCACTTTGCAGACACAGACGACCGGAGACTTTTATTTAATGACATACTGTCACAGCCTCCAGACCATTAGTAATAACACCAAACAAATTCAGTGTTTCAAAAAATTTTAATATCACCAGATAATTGGAAACCGAAGCACGTCAATTAACATCCCAATTTTCACAGAATAAAATTATGAATTTTCAAGAGCTTCACATTAAAAATAATAGGTACTGAGGGTATCTATTATTTTGGAATTAAATTATTGAGTCTCAATATCATACCATTAAAAATTATGGTTGCTGAGGGCATTGCAAACTAATAAAAAAATAATTCATACCAAATTTTTTTTGAAATAAAATTATTGAGTCTCAATATCATCCCATACAAAATTATGGGTAATGAAAGTATTGCAAAATGGTTAATTGGAATTATGCAAACTAATAACAAAATAATTCATACTAAATTTTTTTGGAATAAAATTATTGAGTCTCAATATCATCCCATTACAAATTATAATTGTTGGGGGCATGTTGCAGTGTTCAGAGTTAATTAGAATTATGGAAATCAAGAAAAAAATCGATCATTTCCCAGTTTTACAGAATAAAATTATTCATCCTCCACAGCCTCCCATTAAAAATTAAGGTTAATTGGTTAATTAGAATTATACAAACCAAAAAAAAAAAAATTAATCATCCTGAATTTTCTCAGAATAAAATTACTGATCCTCCACAGCCTTTAAAAATTATGGTTAATTGGTTAATTAGAATTATACAAACCAACAAAAAAAAAATTAATCATCCCGAATTTTCTCTGAATAAGATTATTGGTCCTCCACAGCCTCCCATTAAAAATTATGGTTGCTGATGGAATATAATAGCTAATTAGAATTATGCAACCCAAAAAAAAGTGCATCATTCCCAATTTTCTCAGAATAAAATTATTGATCCTCCACAGCCTCTCATTAAAAATTATGGTTAATTGGTTAATTAGAATTATACAAACTAACAAAAAAAAAAATTAATCATCCCGAATTTTCTCTGAATAAAATTATTGATCCTCCACAGCCTCCCATTAAAAATTATGATTAATTGGTTAAGTAGAATTATACAAACCAAAAAAAAAAAAAATTAATCATCCCGAATTTTCTCAGAATAAAATTATTGTTCCTCCACAGGCTCCTATTAAAAATAATGGTTGCTGATGGAATGTAATAGCTAATTAGAATTATGCAACCCAAAAAAAATGTGTCATTCCCAATTTTCTCAGAATAAAATTAGTGACCCTCCACAGCCTCCCATTAAAAATTATGAATACTGAATTCGCAATAAACGCAAATAATCCCAGACTAATATCCGAGGCACCAAAATGGCGGCAAGTCGTATCAGCGCTCGATTAAACCCCGTCATAAACGTGCAAACCCGCGGACATTAACAAAGGCTGGACCGCCGCGCGCTAATTACGTCCGTAGGAATTCCGGCGGCATGGCAGTAGCGGTCCGAATTTGCGGAAGATTACGCGCCCCGAAGTCTCGTTCGCGAAGGTATTAATCTCGACATCGAGCATAGTCAACGAGCTCGGCGGCGGTCCATTCGGGATCTAATACGCCGTCCTCGCATTTAAATACAATCGAATCACCGAGGGGAATGGCCGATCAGCTCTCGATCCTCTCGGCGGCGGATCGTCAGGACCGTCGAACGACGTCCGCAAATTGCAACTTTCCTCGGCAGATTTCGCAAACCCTGAAGATCCCTGGTTTCGCGACTCTCGACGGTTGTTAACGCCGCGGTACAATTTACAGGACCCCGTTTATCCGAATATCTTCAGAAGCCTGGCGCATCTGAAATTCCGATCGGGACACCCTAATCGATTTATCCGCGATGACGACCGGTCTTTATCTCTTGGTTCGTCGAATGGATATTTAAAATTCTAATCGGATCATTTGACCCGTTGCTGGACTGCACGAACAAAAAAAAAAATGAAATGAATCATTGCTAATTTTCTCAGAATAAAATTATTGATCCTCCACATTCAAAATTAAAATTCTAATATAATTCATTAAAAATTAAGGGTGCTGAGGATATTGCAAAATGATCAATTAGAATTGTGCAAACCAATAAAAAAAAATCATTTCCAATTTTCTCAGAATAAAATTATTGGAACTCC
>JAQQRT010000029.1:0-14570 GCA_028454225.1 Lasioglossum leucozonium | reverse complement strand
ACGCGGTGTTCATGGACGGCGACGCGGCGTGTACGCGGTGTTCGCGGTCGGACGTGCCGGAGAGTGTCGTCGCGGTGATTTTACGGTCGCGGAGATTATCGGCTCGGTCGCGAGGATGTCGGACGCATCGCGATCGCGTTCGCGTACGCGGACGATTCGCGACGCGGGTGATCTGCCGGACCTGGTGCGCGGCGGTTTCACGGTATTTCGTAAATCAGGGCCAAAGCCGTGATTTCCCTGTCACGGGTCGGGATTTTCGGTCCCCGTGAGATCGATTCGCCATCGACTACGGGGCCTCCCGTGACGGTTCTACGGCGTCGAGGAGAGCGCGCCGCACTCCACGACGTTCGTACCGGATCGCCCCGGCGGTCTCAGTCGCCCTGAGATTTAGCCCTCGACGGACTGGTAGGAAGGTGGTACACCGACCTGCGGATACAAAACGTGAGGCGTTTTGGGTAAGCGGGGCTATACTTACAAGAGATGGCTCGTTCTGGACGGAAGGCTGGAGACAAGAGAGAGTTTGGTCTTGGCCGCGGCGTCTTATATAGCCCGCGGTTGGTGGCGCGGGGTGGTAGTGCGGAGTGGTGTTACACGGAAGTTCCGGCGTCGGGGCGTATCCGTTTTGCCGTATTTTGGCATCCGGTTCCCGCCAAATCTATTCGGTGGTACGGGGTTTGGTGCGGTGTGTTTAGTTCGGTTCGCGAGTTTGGTGGTCCGGCAGGTGGTGCGGAGCGGTCGGATCGGTACGCGAGTTCGGTGGTCCGGCAGGTGGTGGGGAACGGTCGGCTCGGTACGCGAGTTCGGTGGTACGGTCGGTGGTGGGGAACGGTCGGCTCGGTACGCGAGTTCGGAGGTACGGTCGGTGGTGGGGAACGGTCGGCTCGGGCACGTTCCTTGTCTTTGTCCGGTCCCGCGCGGTTAGTAACAGACCTGGCGGTGTATAGGTCTGTTACAATCGTATGATTGCCCAGTAATATTATTCTTTTTAGTACAATTGCTGGGCATTTCCTTATTAAATGTTCCGGGGTTTCCTCTTCTTCATTACAGAGATCGCATCTGTCCGTAGATGCTATCCCTATTCTCTGAAGGTGTTGATTCAATGGTGCAAATCCTGTAATGGTTTCCACCATCCTTCGGACCTCTTTTTTACTCAGATTAACTATACCTTTTGTGTACTTGACTGGCCAACAGTTCTCACCAATAAAGCTTTTGCTATGGCTTAACCCTGTCGTTTCAATCCATTCATCATTACACTTTCCATTTGCCCACAGCTTGACCTGCAAGTTGTAGTTGGCTACTGGAATTCCTATCATTCGTTGAGGTCCAATAGTTTGTGAATCCGATCCTAAATTTGCTAATTTATCGGCCGTCTCGTTTCCTATTAATCCAGAGTGACCAGGTATCCATACTATATGAATTTGTTTACCCATTTTGCATAGTTTATTTAACAACTCATGGGTTTCCCATAGTAATTTCGATCTGCATTCTAACTTTTGCAGGCTTTTTATTGCCGCTTGGCTATCCGAGCAGATAGCTATAGTGTTGCGGATCGCTCGAGCTACGCGACGTTACGCTATTGACTCTAGGAGAGAGAGGTGACGGGGTTGTCAAAACCATAACATGGTTAACGTCATCATAAGACTCCTCGTCACCTCTCCCCTCTTATGGCTGTCCTTTCTCGGAAATCAGCTGTTTGCCGAGAAGTTCAGTTGGTTTTAAAACTCCGCTCCGCTTGAGCAAAGATTGCGCGCTTCGCAACCCAAAAATTATTACTTCTACTTTTTTCTCTAGTAATTTTAGTTGTCTTAATTAAAGTTTAGTTTCTGTTATGATTAGTGTTAATTGGTGTCGGGTATAGTTATAAGTTAATTCTTAAGTCGTTTAATAAAGTGGACTGCGTAACTTTTAACGTTACACTAAACTGTGCTATTCTCGCTCCGTTAATTTCGCTTCCTTTCATTGGCCTGCCAATCCTCTACATATAGGTTTGTTTAATAATTGATTTCCGGCCTCCATTGCACATAACTGAATTGCCAAGAGTTCCGCTTGGTAAACCGTAGGGAATTCTCCGAGACTGAGATAGTTCTAGGTATGTATGTAATGATATTTGGTCCCCTCAGGGTTTCAAATCCATTCCACCACCTCTCCCTTTACCAATCCTCAACTATCGCCTAATTTCCAATTTCAGCGGGACCTACTTTTTATTAAGGTGGGTTCCGAACCACCTATTTTGCCAACAACACGTGAAACGCACCCAGAGGGTCACTTCCCGGCTTTTTTACCGAGCGGTCACCCATCCTAGGTGCGGACCCCGTCCTACGCCGTTTAACTTCGGTGATCGAACGAGAACCGGTATTTTCAGCGAGGCAATGGTCGTTGGAGACTGAGATAGTTATCACTACCTTTTAAATTAGTCCAGGCTGCTCCCACTAATCCATTTTTCTTTGAACCATCCGAGTACCATATATCCATTGTCTCCAGATTTTCTAGAATTCCCTTATCCCAGTCTTTCCTTTCTCTAATACTTGGTTTATATAATTTGCAATCCAAATATCTTTTCTCATCGCTATCTTTTGACATATTAGCCAGATTCCTTATTATTTCGTTACCTTCCTCTTCTCTTATGTCCAATAGCCATATATCGGATATTACTTCCATTGTTCTTACAGGTGTATTTCTGACGCAGGAGACTATCCTGCTGTTCGCCATACTTTGTAGCGTGTCCAGCTTGTTTTTTACTGTTACTAGATTCGCGGCTTGCCACCATATTGCTGCACCATACGTCAATCTGGGTAATACGATTGCCTCGTATATCCATCTTATTACTTTAGGGCTGAGACTCCAGGTAGGTTCAATAGCTCTGCTCAGCATAACTAAATTGGACTTTGCTGCTTTAATTTTCTCGAAGACATGTTGTCTCCAGGTTAATCTTCTGTGTATCGTTACACCAAGATACTTGGCATTTTCCTTGTATTCTAGTGTTTTGTCCACATACGTGAGCCCGCTATCTTTCGGATAAACTATGGCCCACGTGAACTTTACCACTTCCGTTTTTTCTGGATTAACAGACAGCCCTACTGAATTGCACCATACCTCGGTGATGTTCCAGGCTGTCTGCATTACATCCATACATTCCGCGAGACTTTTACGTCTAGCCACGATCGCCATGTCATCTGCATAGGCGATTATTTCCGCCCCATTATCTTCCAATGCCCAAAGCAGGGGATCCAATGCCAAACCCCACAACAAAGGAGATAGTATACCTCCCTGAGGGGTGCCCCTGCTTACATCACCCGCAATGGTGACATCTCCTCTACTTGCTTGCACCCTACGGTTGCTTAGCATGTTATAAATCCATTTTATAATATTCTCTTCCACTTTATAATCTTCCAAAGATTGTTTTATGGGATCTATCGGGGGTCATATTAAATGCCCCCTCGATGTCCATAAAGCAAGCTATGACTAGTCCTTTCCTTGCTTTTGCTAATTCCATCTCGCGAATTAGTCTGTGTAAAGTTACCTCAGTTGAATGACCCGTTCTGAAGGCGTGTTGGTCCGGGAACAGGTCTCTCGCTCTGAGGGTTACCGTTTTAATATGCCGGTCGACATGTCTTTCCGCTGTTTCCAGAATAAAGGAGGTTAAGCATATTGGTCTGTATTGGTCTGAAAAACCACTTTTGTACAAGTCCATGGTTTAGGGATATGCCCTGTGCTAAACTTGCTTTTATCACATTAGTTAATGTGTGCCCGTAATACGGGATCGCTTCTTTTAATATTTTCGGGATCAATTTATCCAGCCCTGGTGCTTTATTAGGTTTAAATGAGCTGATTGCCCATTTTACTCGGTTTGGGTTTGACGATTATATTTCCGCTGTTCTGGTGAACCCTGGAAAATGTGTTTCCAATAATTGTTCCAGGATCTCTGCATTTTCATGCGTTAACCCTTTTCTCCTTTTTATTGTTCCCATTGTAGCACTATTACATTTTAATAGTACTTCAGTGAGCCTTGCTGCTATTGGCATTTTCTCAATTGATTTAGTGAATTCTCTCCATCCTTTTATCTTGCTCTTCATAATTTCCTTCCTAAGATTTGCTCTTTCTTTTTTGTAAGCTTCCCAGAGATAAGGATTATTATTCTTTGCCTTATTTCTTAATTTCCTTGTTTTATTCATTTTCCTTTCTAATTTTCTGTTCCACCATTTTATTTTGCGATTTGGCCTTTCTTCCGAGAAAGCTGTTGAGTTTTCCCAACATTCCCTTAGATGTCCGGCAACTTCTTCTGCGTACGCATCGATCTCTGCAGGAGAGACTTGTACTTTTCCTGAACTAACATTTTGAAGGTTATCCAACAAGTTCTTTCCAGTGTTCTTTTCTCTACTATTATTGCTGGATTAATCTAGTCTATCGTAAATTCAATATATCTGTTCAAGTTCTCTGCTTCTAGGAAGTCAAAGAGCCTTATCTCTCTCGCATTTGTATCAGTGCTACCCCATCTTGTGTGCCTGGCATTAACATCAGCTCCTATTAATACCGTTATATCTTTTTGTTGGGCCCAGTTCAACATGTCTACACATACTTGCCCTGGTATATCTTTTCCTGCGTGGGGAAGGTATAACGATGCAACGATCAATTCCTTATAATTGTTTCCGTGACCTGTTTATATAGATATAGTTGTCATGTTATTATCACTAAATTGGGGTAATAATGTCCCTGTGATTTCCTTTTTTGTGATTATACATGTCTTGTTCCTTTTCCTACTTTATTTACGTGAATAGTGCCAGCTTGATTCATTCATTTAATTCCATTGTGGGCTACCCACGGTTCCTGTATAAGTGCTATATCGTAACTTCTTTCTACAAAGGTTTTAGTCAGGATGGCTGCCGCTCCCGCCGCATGATGAAGATTGATTTGAATGATTTTCATTTCTCCCTCTTTTTTATTTAATTCTTGATTTGCAGTGTTTCGTTCCTTCTCCTAATGTTTTGTTTGATTCCGTTTTTTGTTTAATTCCTTTATTTCTGTTTTATCTTGTTTTGATGTTATTCCTTTTTTTCCATTTATTATGTTGACGTCTGCTTGCTTGATTGCTCGTTGTTTTTGTTTTTTTTTTTTTAAACTATATATCGTGACGTAACTGCTGTCAACTCCTTCTTGTCTTTATCTAAGATCGTTTTCTGCCTTTGACTTGACCATAAAGCAGCTGACTCTTTGATTTCTTAGTAGATCCTGTACCTATATGTACTGATATTCTGTGTATGCAGGGCATACCATACATTAGGTAACATATAAGTAATACTTAATATTTTAAAATATAGTTAATTTCTTACAATTTCTATAAAGGTTCTGTTAATATATCAATTACTCTATACTAGCTAGTGTCACGTCCGGTGGTCCACCCAATAGTGATAATTAACGATTTCAATGTATCATTTTTATAAGTATTATCAAACCGCTGATTGTCAAATCCTCGAACGATGTATTGGGTTACGAGCGATAGAATAAGAAGAAAGATGAGATACATTTCGCAGCTAACTTATAGGGTTACCAACTCATGTTATTTTGCTTTTGTTTCAAACAAAACTCCGCTGTAGGTTCGGAGAAGCTTTATCTATCAAGTCGAGGCGCTGCGAAATCTATTTTGATTCTATTAGAATTAATACTGATTAATTTTCATATAAATTATAAAACCTAAGATTATTATTGTATGAATCGTTTCGGTGGAAAGTGTGAGGAATGGTTCCAAAAGATCGATAATCAAATAAACTGCGATGGATCGGATCGTCGCAGTGGAAGCGTTAACGTAGACACAATAAATAAATACATAGAGGATGAAGAAGGGACCAATGAGTAATGTTTATTGTTGATAAGAGGATTGGCGAACGAAAGATGATCCAGCCGGGGAGTTGGGTTGAAATCGTATAACGCACATCCTGTCTAATTGCCGATAGAGAATTAATAGGAAAAGCGATTAGAGCGAACTGAAGACGACAATGGAACAAAGGATCGAACAATCTATAAAGGAAGGCAGCCCTTCATCAAAAGTCAGTCATCATCATCAGCTCAAGTAGTCATCATTAAACAGTCGTCAGTCTTCGTAGCCAATAGTCATCAATTCAGCTCAGTTCGGTCATCAGTTCAAGTTGATTGTTCTGTGTGTGTGTGCGTGTGCGTGTTTAAAGAGTTTTGTGAGGTTTCGAAATTGGATAACGCTGAGAATTCGAGACAACACCGCACCACCGCCTTCCATCGCTGGGACAAGGACTCCGAACCAGCTCCTGATCAGCCCCTTGGAGAATTCCCCTTTCACCACCATCTACTGAACCTGAATAGCGAATCATCTCAACGGTAAAATTAAGGCTTTATTTGTAATTTCTAATTAACAATAGTGTATCCGAAATCTGTTCAAAAATATATTTGTTCAAATTAAAAAGCAAAAGTTTAACAACTATCTTAAAACCGATTTCAGACTATCCAAAGGTCCTCAATTGCCCGAATCGTAGCCGGTGCATGCAGGTAGGTTCAAAACCGCGTTCTATCTCTTAATTTAATCATTAATATATAAAAGTGTCCACTTTGGACGTAACATGTGAAAATATTTGTTATTATTTCCTATTCCCGTATATATAAGAATCACCATTAATGATAAACTTCTTTTTATTCAATATATTTAGTTTGATATTATATCCTAATACATCTTATGATTCTAACTCTGGTAAATTTTAGTGATTCAAAATTTGCCTTTTTTCCGCGCGCCTGCACAGCTACGTCCCATCGCCGGTAGATGGCGTATTATTTAGAGGGATCGTGTCCATTCTCGAATTTATTTAAATTGTTGAAATCCTTATTGCTACCCACCCGATAACATGCCATTATCTCGTTCCTTTTGCTTGAAATATGATATAAACACTTGTTGGGACGCAACGTAATGTGAGACCCACAAAATAGGTCTCTGTGACGAATCCGACACCAAAAACCCAAGATTTCGACCACCCGACGCGAATACATAAATTAGGTGAAGAGTCGAAGGCTCTTGAGTCCGAAACGACGGGACTCGTCCGATTTTTTTCTGCGACTTTCGGGCGCCTTAACAGTACCAATTGTAGACAGCGTCTGGACCATATTCTACATCTCACCCCCAATTTTCTCCCACTTTGCTTTACCATCTCCACAGTTTCCACAGCTTATAAAAAGGGTCTTCAGTGATTCTTCAGTCAACTCTCTCACAGTTTACATTTTTGTACAGTCGTTTTAATACACGTTATTGTTATTTACATATTCCAACATTTATTTCAAAACACCTCAACCCTTCAAACGACCTAGCGCGGTTTTAAGTAACCAAGCCAGGAGTGACAGATGTGAGGAAGGTCAATATACCGACTTTTTCATCTATGCACGCACATATCCAACACTTTATTAGGGAGTTATTTTTAATCTTGATGTTGATTATTACATCGAAATTTCTCGCGAAATTCTTATTGGTTTATACCAGCCAACTAACGGTTACGTGAAAACAATCTCTCCATTCCTAGCAATCTCAACAACCAAACAACATTACGTTTTGCCCAGCACGCCGTACATGCAAAATTGCTATCGCCATCACAAACAATATGTAGCGGATGCTGTGCGTCCTTCCTAAGTGCACGCCGTAGGTGGTCGGGTCCAAGGGTTTGGTCATTGAGTTGACATTTGCCAGAACCTCGACCCGACCCGTTGCAGTTCCTCAACGACGTCCCCATATGCAGCGTCTTGGGGGAGGAAACTCTCTCCTTGCATCTTCAAGGATGGAAAGTTCCTCCCCTTATTTTAACGGTTTTTGGGACGTCGTTGCAGGGTTATATAAGGCCCCCCCTTTACTTGAGCGTCACAGAAAGCTAGCAACGTTCGTCGCGCGTATAACACATTGTATACTATCGCGATACTTTGTTTTCTTGAGTAACTTTCACAATAAACATTTGTGAATACATAAACACGCGTTGACCACATTTATTAATTACCCGATATCCTAAAAATACATTTGCCAAGCATCCCTCCCGATGTATAGGACAGAGTCTCGTTCAATTTGCGAACTAGAACTACTCAAGAATCCCAGTCAAGATACCTGGAAAAAAATGTGATGTGCAGATATCTGCAATTACTGACGAAACATGGGAACCACTAGAATCTGGACAGACATAGTTATACTATGTAAAAACAGAAAGAAGAATACAATTTTTGTGCAAGAGAAGGTCCATAGGCCTGGATGACGTTCGCGACGCCGGACTGATCCGACTGAAACGCGGATGTATTGCCACAACTGACCTCACCTAAATACAATCAATCAATACAGTATCTACTATGGAAAATCAACTTTATGCACCAGAAACTTCGATTAATTTGACGCAACTAGCGCCAGATTTCGGCAATCACCATCTAGACATTCTGGATGAATCGACCCACACACAGGCGTTAGAACAGCTAAAGAACACATGACCCCATTTTCGGGCAGCAGTGTTATTGAAAAAATCTCGAAGATAAAGTAAAACAGATACAAAACCACGAGAACCTGGTGCGTCACTTGAACACCTGAACCTACACCGGAGGGAGTTATCACGCCGCTCGCCTTTTGGGTCCACTACCGGGAGGCGAAAAACGAGCGACTCCGGGTTTTGACGGGCTCGAAGGCCGGGCGGCGAACGGCCGTGCGTATCGCCGTCCACCCGAGATAATACGTGCCCTCGGATACTTCCTTTCCGCGTTCGAATCAACTACGGACGCAAATTCAGGGTCCAGACATACTAAGATGTCGAAATTAGCGAAAGTATCCGAAGGGACGGTCGCGAGTGCTGGAAGAGCTCGAGAAAGGGCACAGGATTCTACGGAGACCGGACGGGACTTTCCCCACGGCGGGAAGGGACCTCGCGAAGAAATTTACGTTTAATTTAGGCTCGACGATGTTTATATGCACATTCGATAGAGTCTGACGGCTGGAGGGCCGTCAGACGGAAGGTCGAGTTACGTGCGGTATTACAAAATGTCGCTCGCGCGTAAGAACGAGCCGGTTCGCGTCACAGAATCGGCACGGTGCCGGCTAGTCGGGCTTTTACAGTTTTCCAAGGCGCGCCAATCCCGGATGTTAGACGCGATTTCCGGAATTTTCCTAGCAGCTCGCGTCGACAAATATCCGGATGTTTAGGCCGAACGCGGGGTCGAGATGTTTCCGACGGCTAGAATTCTCGGGACTGTTCGCGGCGCGTACAAGGTCGTCGGACACGCGAGATTTACAACAGTTCGGGGATACGCACGCTCGTCGCTCTCACTAGGGAAACGCCGTTAACACATACGCGAAATACAAAGAGACTACGATATAATACTCGTTTCATGAAACTCGATCGCTAATCACACGATCTGGACCGACACGAACGCAACCCGAGCCACACTCCGCGAACGGAACAATCTACGCCATTCGTGATTGTTCCAATGTCACCATATTATCGAAAGATAGAGAGCTTGGTTGGCACTTACCACAGCTAGCCGCTTCGCCGGACCCTGGTCGCACGCTAACACTCGCGACTACGAGATTTTCGGTACTCTAACAAAAAAGAAGTCGTGACGAGACTCGTAAATTAGGTCCTGACTAAGGCGCACGCAACAGTGTCCGCGGAATTTCGATGACTCGGGAATGCGGAAGCGAGGCGTCCCCCACTCTTCTGGTCATATCTAGGGCCGAATCTCGACAGGAGGGCCCCTGACCGATGCCGTTTTCCCGATTTCCTTAACGATCGTGTTTTCCACGACCGGGAATGTCCGGTGACATTCCAGGATCGCTTGCGCCGCTCCGCCTGTGGACCTTCGAAATCGCGGGGCGAGACGTCGACGGGACGATTCTTCTGGTGTTCTCTCGGTCCGGTGGTCCCTCGTCGGCGCCTCCGAGTTGCTTGGCTCGGGCTCGAGATCCTTTTCATTCTCTTTCCCCGGGGATGTTTTCTGTGGTCAGGCGTTCCGAGTGGTCCCCTAGCAACAGCTTTTCTCGTTCGTGATTTTGGCGAAATTTCCTCCGGGCCCCCCTGGGCCCGGGATACGGTCCTGAAACTTTTCGTCGCACCAATAGGCGCGACGTTCGAAGTTGGTGTACAATATCGTTTCTTAATTTAGTCGCGTCCCAGTGAGAGCGCTCGCGCCGTAAATGTCGCTGGGTCCTGCTAGAGGGCGGTCCGGTCCCTACGATATTACATTTAGAGATTCCTCTTTAAATTGAAGGGACGTGATTTTGCCACGTCACAGAGTATAATAGCGCTGATAGTGATGCTGGAAATGATGTATGGGATTTGGAAATTGAGATCCTTGTGCCTTTCAATAAGGCCTATTGGAAAGGAATCGGAGACGGAGGGTGTTATCTCGGAAAACTCTACCAAGACTCCCCGGGAACAGTCATCAAGAGCCACGGTTCCGAATGAAGTTACAGTTTCTCGACAAAATTTGGATGTCATCTAACACAGCAACCAGCGAAGATGGAGGGGATTTCATCCCAAATAAAAGGCCAGCATCCGAAGTTCTTTTCTTCAGTATAATAACGCATCATGCCAAGCGATGCCGCAACACAAACTGAGCCTGGAATAGGTTCACGCATTATTGGAACTCAAACCAAAGGACAGAGTGAATGGGGAGACCAGCATGTTACAAAAATAAGTATACTCTCTCCAAGTGGGACATTCATCCCTGGAAGAAGAAAGCTGTCAAACAAAAACCCGAAAGAAAAAAGGAAAAAAGGATAAGGGCACATCAACGGAAATAGAAGAAGTCATGGAGAACGGGCTGAGGTTGACGTACGTCACCGACCATCCACAATTGGACAACAGGGAGCAGCTTGGCGTCCAAGAGGAAGACGAGGAAGCGGCGAATGGTAGATCTGTTCGGCCCAGAATAAACTTGCGTCAGCGACCAGAGGGACATCGCAAGAAGACCATCCCAATCACTAATAATTTAAATAACCTACATTACACAAGACACATACACCGTAATAGTCCATTGGTTAATGCATCCATACGTTCCGACACATCATTTCGGCGGGGTGAAAGCATCGCAATTACGATGTTTCATCTGAAGGGGAAGCTGTTACGATTGAATGAAACAATTGGAATACAAACAAAAATTGATGGAATCTATTAAAAATACCGAAAAAGTAAAATTAAATATCGGGATTACGCAAAATAATTTCCACCTTCGGTTATGCACTTCTCCCACTGGAGAGGCAATTTATAAATTCCAGAATGGAAAAAATTGGTTGGAAGGCGTCCTTGATAGAGTCTAACGAATCCAAATTATGATGCTGACCGCGTAAATAGCATTCTAAGGCGCTAAATAAATCTGGGGAGAAAGGAGGGGAGGCGTTAATTTCTCGTGTTAAAATTATGCTAGCGTGAAAATTTTAAGATACATGGAAAACATAGCTTCCGCGAATATGTAAACAGTAAATAGATTAACTTTACTTCAATAAGTCCTCTGAGTTGGGAGGGAAACACAAAATCTGACACAGACAAAATGATAGCACACTTGAAAAATAAAGATATATATTTCATATTACACAACAATATGTTTAATGAAATAAAAGTATATGTATTTCTTATATCAATATATGTACCAAACTATATTTTTTCAATAATGTGTAGAACCTCCTTTGTTTTCTATCACTTCCACCATCTTTTTAGGTAAGGAATTGTATAGTTTTTTAATTGTTGCCTGAGCTAAATTTTCCCATTCACTTGTAATGCAAGATTTTTATTCATTTATATCTGAAAATTGTCGACCTTCACCATACACTGCTTGCGAAAGCATTGCCCAACAATTTTCAATAATATTAAGATCAGGTGAACACGCCGGCCATTGAAGTGTGGATATATTTTCGTTTATAAAATATTCCTTAACAATTTTTGCAGTATGTACTGCAGCATTATCATGTTGGAATATGTATGGTGTTCCAGCAATGCGTTCTCCATACGTATAAATTTGATTTTTTATTAATTCCAGATAACGGACGCTGTTCATTGTGCCTTGAATAAACTTAATTTCTGTTTTTCCTTTATATCCGATTCCAGCCCAGACCATTACTCCACCTCCATGCATTTGACGTCGAATTTTTGTTAGTGGTTGCTTACGAATATCACGATAATAATACGCATATCCGTTTGGTCCATCAAGGTTGAACCTCTTCTCATCTGTAAAAATTACTGTTCTCCAAGTTTTTTTTGCAAATAACAAACGTGCCTCCTTATGTCTTGAATTTAATGATGGTTTTGCTTTTATTTTAGACCGATTTATAATATTAATAGTTTGCAGTAGACGACGAACATTTTGTACATTTGTTTCTACTCCAGCTTTCTTAGTGATCTCCCTCGCCGTAACACATGGATTAGAAGCAAACCGTAGTATTGCTCGTGTATCACGTTCATATAATACTGGTGGCCTTCCTGTACTTTTCTTCTTTCCGTATGCACTTGTATTTTTCAATAAATTATATATTACTTTTCGACTGCGACTAACTTCTTTTGCAATTTGCGTAATAGACAGCTTTTGTTTTTTCAGAGCTAAAATCTTGCTAATTTCGCTTTCACTAAGTTGTTTGCCACGACCCATTATTAGAATACTAATATTTTACAGCTCTATATACAGATTGAACGTTAACTCCGTGAAAGCTCACGAAACACTGAAGAATATGTAAACAAAGTTCCAGTGTGCTATCATTTTGTCTGTGTCAAATTCTGTGTTTCCCTTCCAACTCAGAGGACTTATTGACTGTAGTAACACCTCAACACCGATCTTATCCAATTTAGAGCTTACTATTGTAGGAATATTTTAAGGAAACTCCTACACCTTGAATGTAGCGTATCGGGTTAAATAACTGCAATGTCTCTGATACTGACTCTTTATTTTCTAGCTCACAATTTGGACTCGCAGCTTCACTTTCTCGCGACTCTCATATTTCTCACCCACATCCCTTGCGTTCATTCCATTTATACGTTTCCATTCTGTCTCTTTCCCATGCTCTCCTTCTCTCTCGCTCTCCATTAGTCTCGCAACTATTCGGAAAACCCAAAACAATCGCTTACATACACACTACGCTCGACGCCCCTAGCCACTTGACGCTTGTCAAGGACCCCAAACGCTCTTCTTTCACACCTCGGCCCAAACAGACTTCCTCTCACGCAAGACCCAAACACGCTGGCGGCACGACGTCGCGCCCACAGTCACTCTAAACATTCACACCCCTACACTATTTCGGCGACATGTGGTTGAGCATTGTCCTGAAGGAAGATAGGATTCTGAATATGTGGATACAATAGTGAGACGCGGGCAAAAGCATCCTTTAACATAGCTCGATAAGAAAAGGCGGTTAGAGCTACAGTGACACCCAAAAATATTCGGACACTAGGTATAACTAATTAAAGCAATCGCCCTGGGAATTGTTTCTAGCAATAAAACATTTATTAATGTTGATAAACATATATGCTTTATTTGAAAAATATACATACGTTTCATAATAAAAATTATTAAACGAAATAATGTACCATTTGTGGCTCACAAAAATATTCGGACACGTATTATATTTCTCTGTCGATTTCTCTTATGTACGAGGGAGAAAAGCAAAATTATTCGGAAAGTGAAAAAAAATCCGCGCTTAAATGCTCCAAAACTAGTTAGTGAGCTTTTAGAAGAAAGCTCGAAAAATGTGTCAGCCGAAACAGTTCGGAAAACGCTGAGGCAAGCTGGTTACAATGGAAGAGTAGCTGGAAAGAAACCATTTATCAACGAAAGAAATAGGAATAAACGAAAAACCTTTGCAAGTGAGCTAATTTCTAAGGATGAGACATGGTGGAAGGATGTCATATTTGCTGATGAAAGCAAATTCAATCTGTACAATTCCGACGGAAGAACTATAGTGTGGCGGAAAGCGAATAAAGAGTTTAATTTTGAAAATATAAGAGGTGCAGTGAAACTGATAGGGAAATAGAAGAGGGTACCGCTGCTCGCGCGTGCGCCCTGATAGTCGGATAGAGGGGGGACGCCAAGCGGCGTCGTAAAACAAGACACAGGCGCGAACGAAAAGAACGATGAAGCGTGGCGTGTGATCGAGCGTGTTTTAGACCAATGTAAAAGTTATGTTTCTTTATATATATATCTATTGATAATAATAAAGTTATAGTTAGTGTGTTAAAAGGAAAGTGGTTTAATGGATAGACCCACGAGAATCCCTAACAGAAATACGGCGGAGGCAGCGTAATGGTATTGATATTAGGGCAAAAATTAATCTATCGCCACCTCGGTTCTATTATGTTTATGCAGATACCGAGAGTCGAATGTTGATTTTTCCAACTAGGCCTCATAGACCCACAAAGACGTCAGTAATCTTACACCCAAAAGGCCATGTGTTTAAAATACAGATGAGGCTAAGGCTAAGATCACAGTGGAGCCGTTTTCGTCCGACGTCCAACTTCGGCGCACACGCACGAGCATTTCCAGGCATGTGTTGGTGCAGGTCGGCCGATTTGGTCGGAGGAAAACGGTCGGGGTCCGCGGTAGCCGAACCTTTTCAAGTG
>JAQQRT010000028.1:0-14791 GCA_028454225.1 Lasioglossum leucozonium | reverse complement strand
CATCCCCACCACACTCGCAGCGAGGAGTGGGAGGACCGATCCCCACACTCTTCCACTAGCGCGGTCGTTCGATGGTATACGGTGCGCCGCGGCGTAACGGCGATGTAGGCGTGCAATTATGTTAGTTTATTTGTTATTGTTATTTATTATTTTTATTACTCTGTTCCCATTCTATTAACACATTCTTTATTTATTATTTTATAGTAAAAATAGTAATTTACAAGATAGGAAACATACCTAAAATTTCTTTCTTCTTGACTGACGTTTATAACATGTTTCAACTATCATAAATCACGTTTATAACACGCTTCTGTTATTAAATTCCAACAATAGTCTGCAAGCATGGTTGTACTATCTTTTCCCAAGTATCTTGTCTCCATAACCAAAATGTCTTGATGGAACCTTTCATCGTGTTATGTTTTTATATTTTTATTTTCCGTTATATTTCGTCGCGTTTTCTTGGCAACTATTTCACCACTCACGTAACAAAACGAATTTGGATTGTTTGGCTGTCTTTAAAATATATGGGGTAACTATAACATAATAAATAAAGAATAAATATGTTATTAGAATGGGAATAGAGCAGTAAAAATAATAAATAACAATAATAAATAAACATTTAAATAAGGTAACATAATTGCACGCCTGCATCGCCGTTACGCCGCGCCGCGTCGTATTCCGTCGAACGACCGCGCTAGTGGAAGAGCACCACTGGCGGCAGCTCATGTCGGGCGAAGATATTTTGCTCTTTGGTTTGTGACCGTTATTTTCAAGATAAATTCTCGATAGGGCGATCACAACCCTTGATTGACTTGTCTTTATTAGGTTCGTGCCTCCAGGCACTGGAAAGCGGAGAGTGTTTGGGTCTTTGTTAAGAAATCTAGACTTTATTCTGGTAGAATTGGAGTATATTCTGATATGACGAAGAATTCGTACACTATGAATGTTTTAATAACCTTCGAACAAAAACCTAATGAGGACGGCGATAGATATGTCGCACAATTTTACAATATTTATAGGACCCTGACGTAAACGGCGTCAGCTCGTTCACAACGCGAAATACACGGAGACCTCACGTATACGGCGATACGCGATTTTAAACAAAATAACAATTTTTAAGGGACCCTGACGTAGACGGCGTCAGGTCGATCGCAGCGCGATATTCACGGATACCTAACGTTCACGGCGTTAGATAGGACTCAACATCTGGGTCGGTATTGTATTTCGAACGCAATCGGATAGTTGTAACATCCGCATATCATGCCGATTACTCGGGATGGGAACGCAAATGACAACACGTTAAAATATCTTAATCGCCTGCCACACCAAAAGAGTTCAATCGTCTGCACAAGGTGGATACGGACGAACTCCGGTGTTGGAAGAACGATTTCAATATGACTTTATCCCGTGTTTTAACTACGCGATTTCAGACCGCTCTGACCCGATGCAAGGACCGCTCTAACACTCGTATACCATGCCGATTGCTCGGAATAGATACACAAATGACAACGCGTTAAATATCGCTATGATCTGCCACGCCGAAGGAGTTCGTTCGTCTGCACTTCGTGGTTTCGAACGGACTCTGGCGTTGGGAGAATAATATTGATACAACTTAATCCTTGTTTCCCTTTGCGCGACGTGCGGATCGTTCTTATCCGATGATTATCCCGAACGATCAAGGACCGTTGTAACACCCATGTACCATGCCGATTTCTCAGGATAAATACACAAGTGACAACGAGTTAAATATCTTGATAATCTGCCACGCCGAAGGAGTTCGTTCGTCTGCACTTGGTGGTTTCGGACGAACTCTGGCGTTAGAGGAATAATTGGGATATAACTAAATCCTTTTTCGCGACGAGAGAATTTACGGCAGACCGTTCTGCTTGACTTCCGAAAGCCTGAACAAGCGGGCTCAGTCACCCGTCCGGTTATCCGCGTCTCGTACCTTTATAATTTTGACTGCTGCGCTGGTCCGCGATATATTCACGGTCTAAGAATATTTCCAGTGCCCTAATGCGGTTTGCATTAGCAGCTCCTTAGTTTGAGGCGCGTACGAGACGAGGGTAACCCAGGCGGTTTGACTAAGGCACCAAGTCGGTTTGACTTCCCGTTCTCGCACCGGTTTTCGGAATCCGTATTGACGCGTGCTTCTCGAACCGTTCCCAGACGCAGAGTGCCCATCATTTGTCGTGCATCGACTTCCTTCGATCTAGATCGAGAGGGGATCGATGCGCACACACCTCTTGTGCGGGGCGTCCTCGCGATTTCGCTAGAATATCGATATTACATGTCGCGATATGGCTAGGTGGGGCGACAACGATACTGTGACACGCGGTGAGACGGTGTAGGTCGAGTCTATGTATACATACACAGACCGACAATACACCGTTTTCACATTTATGTAACTGGTACGGTTACAGGTTCGGTAAAAACGTCGACGTTTCAAACTTCAAAGGGGGTTTTCTCAAGACCTAATTAGAATGAAACGTAAAGAATTCAAAATCTAGTACTTTTTTCAAATCTAGTACCTTTTTCTTGTATATTCTAGTACGAAATATTTTTGCTTGGTGGAGACCCTGGTCGAGGTCTAGTACGGGTCGTCATCCACGCAATTCTTCCGCATTTCGGGGAAGAGCGAGACGGAAACCACCTCGCGAGCCGAATCGGAGTCGGAGGCATACACTCACCTGTGTAATTGTTGAGAGTCGAATTACACGGTGTTTTGCACTGATTCCAGCGTAGAGCCGCTATTGGCCATAGGAGCAAATAGCTCTTTCAAAACTTTGTATTTTCATTCGCTACTTGCCGCAGGAGCAATAGCACTTTCTATATTTCGTACATTATTCGCTATTTGCTGTAGGAGCAATAGTCCTTTCAATATTTCAATTTTTTTGTTCGCTATTGCCGCAGGAGCAAATAGCTATTTCACATATTTCGTCATTTCGATTCGTTCACCGAATTTGCGTGCTGTTAATACGCGAACAGCAGTTTCTTTCGTCATAAACACCGATGTCGTCCTTCGCCGTGTGTTTACTCGTCGAGGCTACACATACCAGCGTCACGTCATTGTATCGCGGCACAAACAACTGTTGTCGCTCATTTCTTCTTCTTCGTCCTTTGAGGAATTTGTATAGTTGTCGACGATCGATTATAACTGGATCCGCTTCTTTGTTCTTCTGCGTATCACATAATAGTTCGATTCGAGCACGCACAAGCGTGTAGAAATATCATATATTCTACCGGTAACAGAATTTCAGCTATCCGTTCCTACGTTGCGAGCATAAAGCTACTTCCCTCGTTCCGTACCTCGAAACGAACGGGAACATACTTGTATCAACGAATATCCAGAATATATCGTATTCTATCAGATACCGCTACTTGATCACTCATTATACGATCCAAACTCCTCCGCTATCCAGTGCCTGGAGGCACGAACCAATATCTCGCGATTCCAGTTTATAGCGAGATCACGCAGGGTTAGTAACTGATCCCTGCGATAGCGGGACTTTGTTTGCATCCGTCCTGATCGCGGCTAAAATCAGCATACGCGCGCGGCAGTATAACCTACGTTATTTAGTCGACCTAAACTTAACGTCCGGCTGCAAACAACGAGAAACTCGACTGTTACAACTTATATAATATGACCGTGTCGGTCGCACATAGATAATTCGATTCCCACCACAGTGACACTGCGTAGCGCGTGCTCCTTGTTGTAGAAAAGGACCGCGGGAGCGATCCGCGGTAGAGGATGCGCGCGCATCGATCCCCACTCGATAGCGATCGAAGGAGATCGATGCGAGTTGCGAATAAATCACTCTGCGTCTGGACGTGATCGTGTAAGCACACAGTAGTCACCGCGCTCTAAATCGTCATATGGCGAGATACAAATCTAAAATTTAATTAGCGAAACGCGTAGCGTTTGCGTTTAGACACGGAGTCTATAAGCCCGGAGTGGCTCACATTCAAAATTATTAGTAATATCGTTCTGCGAATTACTATTTTCTTGAGATTTTAGTTAGGGAGTTCGGAATTGTAAAACCCGAATTGGTCACGGTTGAGATCGTTGCAGAATCGTTCTGAAAAGTAATCTTTCTCGTAACAGCCCCGGAACGGCGCATTCTACATTGATTTTATAAAGTCTCACCGTTTAATTAAATATACATATATTCGGCTCAGAAATCCGTACCGCGTCGCGAAGCGCGCGACACAAACACGACGCAAGAAACAGAGGTTTGGTGATGCTAATAGAAAAGAAACAATTTAAACACGTAATGGTAGTTAATGAATCACGAGGCTTCGTAAACATTGTAACAAGTGAGAAATCTTGAGACTTGCGTCGCGTAACGAGCGAAGTTCCGGCACGCAATCCGTCAGAGGATTGGCATCGACTTCGTGTAATTTCGATAAACGTATGTAATCTCTTGCACACCTGAGGGTGAATACAATTGACAGGCGGGTACCGTGCGTTCCTCCCATAGATGCCGGCAGGATCGCTCGCTGCATTCTATCTCGTCAGTGGTGTTAAGGATGCGCGTGAGTCTATAAAACTCCCAAGGAGCTCATAGGATTATCCGGGGATCGAGGAGTCGCCCGGGCCACGTCTCGTGCCCTGCCGACAATTTATTACCCTCTGCACACGTTCCTGAGAGTTTTCTGGCGGATAAGTGCCGTTGGTTCCTCCCGTGGGTGTTGGCAGGATCACCGCGTATTCCATATGTCAATAAGAACATCGACCGTGATTGACTCTCTGATTACCACAAGGACCTCATAGAAACGTCCAGAGATCGAGGAGTCGCCCAGGCCGCGTATTCGCGCCCTGCCGACGATTCGTTATCTTTCGCATATGTTTTTGTGAGTTTCCTGGCAGGCAGGTGTCCTTCGCTCCTCCCGTGAGGTCCGGCAAGAATGTTGGTTGCATTCTGTCTGTTAGTGGAATTTGAGATAAATCGGGTCATAGGGAATCCTGAGAAGTTTGCGGGAACGTCCGGGGATCGAGGAGTCACCCAAGCTGTGTGAGCGCACCCTGCCGACGATTCTTTATCTTCCGCATACGCGTCCGTGAATTTTCTGACAGGCAGGCGTCCGTTGCTCTTCCCAAGGGTTTCGTTTAAAGGAACGGAGGCAAACGGGTCATAATCCGTCGTCAGACATCAAGACTTTATCGCGAAACATTGACGTTCGTCAAAACCGAGGTCGCGACCGGACTATAATTGATCAATTTTGATACACGAGGTATATGTGACGTCACAATACGCGCGTTTGAGCTGAAACAAAGCGTGAGCGTTGGTAGTCGCGTTTCTTAGGCGGATTCTTCAAATTCCGTATCATTGTTCTATGCATAGGCTTGCCGTGCCATGCGCGTCAACGTAAACAAGAGAGTCTAAATCGACACGGACGGGAACTGTTGTAAATATCAGAGCATACACAGAATATACGCTGTTTGTTTACTCATAAACGATTCTGTAATATTCATTAAGCCCTTTCAAGCCATTCCACTTTCCAGTGTCTGGAGGCACGAACCATAGTCGTTTACCACTTCATGGGAAACGATATATAGTAATTCATCCATAACTGTCTATACCACGGGTATGACCAAAAACAATTATCGTAAAGGGATACTATTCTTTGAATTTTGCCGAACGTAGAATACGACACCGAAGCTCGAGAGACCTCGGCCGCCGAGCAATGTAACCTGATACCGGATCGGGTATATCGGTGTGAGTCCAGGAGACCACTACTAATCCAATGACAAAACTTCTTTATTTTTTATAATTTTTTTATGGAACTTTCACCAATATATTCGTGGCATTTTTCTAATGAAAATGATACCAAATATGATATAATCCCGATGATATTTACACGTGTAAGATTCGCGAATTGTCCCTGTCAAGAGAACTGACTTGTATTATAAATGACCATATACATATCTATATATGATCCGAATTATATCGTGTTTGGTATCACTTTAATCAGAAAAATCCAATAAATATATTGGTGAAAGTCTCGTAAAAAAATAAGTAATAATAAAAAAGTTTTTTTATTGGCATTACTTTGTGAGGTCACGCGGGCCTTTGAACTATGCCGGTGACTGCAACTATCCGCGTATCTTTCTTTCCCATACGCTGTCCTTCCTTGCATCCGATACTTTCATCGTCCATTACACGGGTAAATATAATCGGAATTATATCATATTTGGTATCATTTTCATTAGAAAAATGCCACGAATATATTGGTGAAAGTTCCATAAAAAATAAAGAAGTTTTGTCATTGGATTAGTAGTGGTTTCCTGGTCTCACACCGATATACCCGATCCGGTATCGGGTTACATTGCTCGGCGGCCGAGTCCTACTGAGTTTCACGGCCCCTCACGGGGTATGCCCCTCAGTGGAATGGGTAAGCGACTAGACAGTTAGCGTTTAGACATTTTAGACAGTTATTGATGAATTACTGTACTGGGTCGCGTAACAGATCCGGCAAGTCAACGATAGGGAAAAGTCCATATCATTGTTATCGTAAGTTGATAATTAGCATTCATAATGCTTGAAAAACCAAAATACATGCATTACACTTTGTGTGTGAGAATAGTAAAGGTCATATATTGTGTGATTGGAAATTCCATCATAAATCCATTACTGATTTAGTAATGCTGCGTAATATTCATGAATCTTAGGAGTTTCGTATCTAAGATTTACGCTCTGTTGTTTAATCATATGAATAGTTTCCAATAATAATCTTTGCTGTAAATTCTGTTCTCTGTCAACAATTTTGACACTTTCAAAATCAAATGCATAGTCAAACTCTAATGAATGCTTCGTCTAAGCAGTGTGCTGTGCTGGGGGCTGAAAAACATTACGTTTGTGTTCTGTGATACGTGTATCCAAATGTCTAGACGTCTGTTCGATGTACGTATTTACATGGTATTACCTGTAAAGAATACTTACGTAATATACTTACGACGAATAATATATTACCTGTTTGTTCAGATAACCGTTATGTCCGGTTATTTATGCCTGGTGACTCGTCTCGTTGAACGGACTATAAACGAAAGAACATAGGACAACAGATGAAACCAGAACACACAAATAAGAAATGGACTACAACAGAATGGATAAGAAAACAAGAGAATATTAGATGGAAGAATACGCAACAGCAAATATTTAAATAAATATACACAGAACTACGAGAAGAGGATAATATTAGAATCTATGAAATCAAGATATAGCGTCATATACAAAGCTATTAATGATATAATAGATCTGCAATAGAAAAACCTACGTACCTAAATTTAAATATACGTACCATTATCAGTTAAAAGGAGTATAATCGATAGAACAAATAAAATTTTTAAGAAAATTACAATGAACACCAATTAATAACTACCTGAGACACATAATAGAAGTAAACAATACATGCTGAGTATGTAACAAAGACGAGATAGAAAAACAATATATGCAGAATTTAGACCAAATACACTAAAAGGGTAAATGTTGACAAAAGAGCCTTGTATGAGCCTCCAATGACCTTGTCTCTCAGTCTTAGTTTCCGATTAATACGCGAGACTTTGCGGTACTTCTTCCTTTTCGTCTGCTCCACAGACTCCTGAGAGGACAACCTTCTCCATACGTCCCTTTCAGTCTATATGTGACAGAATTGGTGTAGTATAATAGGACAAACATAATGTTTGGTCATTTCGATCGTAAGGTGGCAGCACCACAACTGACCAATATCGAACAAGATCGAACGCGATCGTTTTACTCATAGTTTATTCATTGGTGTACGAATCAAGCAATCACGATCAGCGAACGATAGCGCAGAGCGCTCCCATTCGCTACGCTCCAGTACACCGAGTGTGCGCGGCCAATCAATTCCGACCACCGAGGCGACGTAGGTGTCGCGTCGAGCGATCGATGTCGCAATCGCCATCGACTTCGCGATCATTATCGATCTCCATTGTTCATCTTCGTTACACTGTCTCTCTCAACGTAACCGCTGTCTCGAGCGCTCGTATTCCTCATCACTCATTCTCATCACTATGCTCAGTGCTTTATGAAGTGATATCAGTTCTAAGTCAATTCATTTCGTGAGTGTATTCACCACGTGGCGTCGGCCATTGTGCCTTTGACCATCTCACCTCCTGCTCACGACCATTTGCACAACTCATCATCGCGCTCGAATTCACGTTATGTTAAGACTGCTCTCCTAATTTATAATTACACTTGATCGCTCAGTCATTCATTTGTGGAACAATACTCATCTTGCGGTCAAAAACTTACATACACTTTGACAACTCGTCTGTGACCGCATGCTTTCTCAGTATTGATATACTAGTGTTCACTCTGGCTCTTCTCAATTGATCGCTGCATTTACTCATACAGTGATAACTTCTCTATTACATAATCATCACTCACCATTGTTCATGCAACAGAATTGATTGCAACCAATCGTATCCACGGCAGCTATCTGGTTTGACAACACCTCAAACACATACATATACACTACTACATTCATTATATGTACTGCACACGTCGATCATTACTTCAATAACCCCAGTAAGCAATTTGCTCTTAATTTGCTATGAATTCGCCAGCAAAACTTGGGTAGAAATTGCGACCCATCTATTTCGGCATTAGGTTCGGTGTTTGAGTGCAAAGTTTGCAAGCGGAATTCCATGCCAAATCGCAGGCAAGTCGGGCATACTAAGAGCAGACCTAACCTTGCTTTAAGGGTAAATATCGGGCAAAATCGTTATGGTCATTATCTTAAGATTTGTGCCGTCTTGAGGCAATTAGTGCCTTTCCAAGGGTAGCTTGAGAATCGACATACCTGACCGTACCAGGATTGTCGCAGTAAAATCGAGGCAATTGCTAGCCGCCATAAAAAAAGGGACTATACACCGACAAGCAAATGCGCACACAGACAATAGTTCTGTAACGGTTCTTCCTCGCCGGTGGGACGTCTCGTCCTTATTTTGTTTTGCCGCGGAAAGAGGCTCGTCGAGCCAGGGTTCGTGTATTGGTTAGAGGAAGCGGTCGGTGCGGGGGGACGTGGTGTACTCGGAGAATAACAACTCGGCGATTCTATCTCAATAAAGTCTCGCTATATTTTGTCGCGGAATCGGTGGTTCGCGGAATCGGTGTGTCGGTGCCGGTACCCTCGGAGCGAAGAGACGTTGCACTGCCGATGGTAGTCGCGATATGGATCGGTGCGTCGTGGGTGCGGTTGTTTCGACGCGCGCTTGTGGGTACGGTCACCCTCTGGACGTCTAGACGGGATACTGCCGGTTATTACAGCATCACGTTAGGTCGGCGCGCGTTGCGGATGCGGTCACCCGCTGGACGGCTGGCGGTCGTTATCGCGGCGGTGGGATCGGCGGCGGTCGTCGTCTCGACGAACGGAACGGTACGGGAGCGGCTAGAGATTGTCGTCTCGACGGCAGGAGTGGCGGCGTTTGTCGTCTCGGCGAACGGGACGGTACGGGGGCGGCTAGAGATCGTCGTCTCGACGAACGGCGCGGGATAGTTCGGCGTCTCGGCGAACGGCTGGTACGGGAGATCGTTGTCACAACGTTGGGACCGATACATCTCGCCGTGACGGCGAGATGACCGAGATGAAGCGTCGTCACGACGGCATGATCGGAGGAGCTCGTCGTCACGAAGAGCGGTCGGGGTGTAGGATCTCGCCGTCACGGCGAGAAGGTGGAAGGATACCTACGTCTCGTAGAGTCGCTGTCACGGCGAGCAGGAATTTGCTTCGGCTGTTACTGTCCCAGTAGTCGTCCACGGCGGAATAGTTCAACGTCGCGTTGAACTGAGGGAATCTGATTTTGGTTGATTTTTACGGGCCTTTTATATATTTGGTTCGGTGATGCGGGGTAGTGGTGCGGTAAGGTGTTTGGGGTGGTTTTTGTGCCCCTGTTTTTGATTTTCGGTGCCCGTCAAAATGTCGTTTGGATTTCGTGCCGTGCGCACTGTTTCTAACTCTGATAGTTCGTAGGCCGGGGGTAGTGCGATACGGTGTGCTCAGCGCGTGACCGTTGGCCCGGCCACGCGGCGCATTCGGTTGTCCCCGGCGGTGTTCGGTGAAGCTCGGTGCGGCGCGGATTTGCATCGTTTCGGCGGGTTTTGACGCGGCGCGCAATAGTAACAGGCTTGCTTTAAGCAGGTCTATTACAGTTCTAATGAGATTACTAGTACTAGCGAGAAGGCATCCCCCCTACAGTAGCCTTAATATCATCTAGCGAGTTTGAGGGGGAGTGTTTTGCGATGCGACTTCCCGAATATAACGCGAGGGTCTCGACCGATTATCCACCCGAGGTTGTAAGATTCGGATTGTCCCGTGATGGACGCGTTGTTATCAATTGTCGCCGAATTGTTCCCGCCAAGTTAATTTTGGGCAACTGGATTGAAGTGAAAAGAGCGAAGGTTGCGCGTACGACTTTTGACCGTTGTGTATATGTATATTTATCGACTCGTTACTCTGCTGTTCGACGAACGAATGAAGTGCGGTCTAGCGAATCTCGTTTTCCAATTTTTTGGGAGGTCCTCTTTTTCGGAACGTTATTAGAGGACTTCCCACTCCATGCAGAAGGAGTGTTCCGATTGGTCCTTGTTGATTATGTATTTCCCAATCAGCGCATTCTTGATGTGTCGTCCGCACCCTCTCTTTGCGCCCTGAGCGTGCCTTGTCTTGGAGAGGGTGGGAATCTTACCTGCATGGCCGTGAGGTCTTCGTAGCTTTGGACAAGTAACGGGAATTCCTGCAGGCCAACTTTAAGTAATTACGGTTACCGAAGTTTGGGATGGCCCTTCGGATTTCCCGGTTTATGACACGCCTTGGCTAATGGCTAGGACTGAAGTGACCGTTTTAGGCCCGATGGTCGCCAAATGTGGATTAGGTCCTAAACTTAAAAAATAGCCTTTTCATCATGTCCGTGTCATAAACCTTGTCGACGAAGACCCCACGTGTTTCGTTCCTTCGCTACGGAACAGGGAGGTTTTATCATCAACGTCCCGAATATCCATTTTAGACAAAAATAATAAAATACACGAGTGTTGCTGTTTCTTGTCCGTGGTCGATTCGAAATAATCGTTCGGACTTTGGATGTGTTTGCACGTTGTGTGCCGAACTACTTTGGTTACTATTTGAAGGACCACCTTCCAGTGATTGGAAGGAACGAAAAACAAACTAAAGTCGATAAAAAAACTATATTCCAACAATATATACAGGGTGTTTAGCTACAGGTGGGAGAAATTTTAAGGGGTGGTTCTCGACAATAATATAAGACGAAAATGAAGAATAAAAAAATTTCGATTTCGGCTTCGTTATTTAGTTATTAACAATTAAAAATCCGCCTAAAATGCTGCAAAACTTCTGACAAAAGTGTACGTTGCATACGTCACACAGGCGCGCGACAGTCTCGTATCAAGTGACAAACACATGCATACCTTGGTTGTCATTCGGGGCCCCGGCGAGGTGAAAATGTTAAATATATCGTTGAACGACATTGAACCTACCTACTCGTTAAAATCCACAAGGGCATTTATAATATCCGCCCTATGGAATTATCGAGTAGAAGGGGTCAATGCCCTTTCACTTATAAACTGTTCTCACACATATCCACAAATTCTTGAAATGTTGAAACACTGCCCTTTATTAAACTTAATTTACGTTGGGAGACTCACTCCCAGACCGAACGGAGATCTTGAGGCCGTGTGATTGCTGCTGTCGGATCGCGACGGAGATTTTGAGCGGAGCCTGACCGGGCGCCGCCGCGAACGGAAATCTTCGACACATGCGACGGAGATCTTGCCGCGGGCAGAGGAAAACACTCGTCTAGGTCGCGCTCTGATTGGTCAGTATTTTTCGTTAATAACTCCTAAACGAAGCCCCGGCGGACATTTTTGCAAAGGAAAATGTTGCTTCAAATCACCCCAGGAACCCCCCATTTCCCGGAAGAATGATAGTTTTGGGACACCCTGTATACAGATGATCCCTGTCCGCTGACGTAGGCGTTTTTCATTATATTCAAACTAAAATTCAAATAATTATAAAGAATAAAATTGTTTCTGCAGAGCATAGGAAACCGTCGCACGCGTTGTAAGTGAGTCGCGTCGTGCGAATAAAATGAGACCAAATATCGGATCAATTCTAAAATATTGCGTATTGCGCGAGCAGCGCTATAATTATTATCACGAGCGTCGAGTCACTGGCTTCCGTATCGATTTTGAAATGCGTCGTATGGTCGACGTCGGCCTCGTGTGAAATGTAAAGGTATTATTAAATTTTAGTGTAAATTCAAGCGTTCCGCTCGCGGATGTGTCGCACTTTTGTTGAAGCGTCGTGACCACGGATACGTGCTCTGCCGTAACTACTTAAAGGTGTTTGCACATCGTCGTGAGTCATACTAACAGCTTGGCTCCGATCACCGCTCCCGTGGTATCCCGGCGGTGCTGGTCGGCGTTCTTGCTCCGTTGGTCGCGTCCCAAGTGCAAACCGGTTTGCACTCGCATAGGGCGCTCATAGGTGTTACTGGATGATCGAGTGCTCACCGTGACCACGTTTACATGCTCCGCTGAGAGCTCCTGCTCATTCCAGGTATCTGCTGAGTAAATCGACGGGTAGATACCATCCACCTTTACCGTACGGCAGGGCTGTTCGGTATTCTACCTTCGTTGGTTGGGTCGTGAGCGCGATTGGGTCTTGTACAATCGCAATTAGCTCACGGGAACGTCCGATGATTAAACCGAGTTGCCAGGGCCCCAAGTGCGTGCCCTGCCATTCACTTAAATTCGTTTCGAGTACGTTTTTGTGAGGTTCCTAGCGTGTAGAGCCCGATTGTTCTTCCCGGCTTGCCGGCTGGTCCGATCGGCACTTCTATCGCGTTAGCGCGTTAGTACCGCGAATCTCCCATCCGATTCCCACTCGGGAACACAAGTGCATCTGGACACTAGAGGAGTCGCCAAGGCCACGGGAACGTGCCCTGTCGACTACTCGTAAGTGCTTCCACCGCGTGTTTGTTGTTCGTCATACAGGTATCCCTTGATCACCGCTCCCGTGGCATCACGGCGGCGCTGAGAGAGGTTGCATATTCTGTGTTTCGAGTCGGTAACTCGTTCTAACCTTTGTTTGTCGAGGTCGCGAAGCACTCGGTGTGAGGTGCATTGGGTTTCATAATTTTAAAGTACCTTGCACGAGGCCGACGTCGACATCGCGAGGCGATCCGAACGACGCACCGCGACGACAGGCGAGCGAGCGAGTTTACGTGGTAGTCGCGTTTCTTGTACGCATTTCGCGCCGTCCCAACCATTATTAACAAGGATTAGACTAGCTATATTTAGACTCAGTATAGTAAACACGCATAAATACGAATTCCACGTATTGACGACGGGATTATCCTCTACGCGGGTCAACACGTTAGTAACTCGGGATAATCAGCGATCCGATTTGCTTCTGTAACAACCAGACAAATTCACAGAATATATTGTCGTGTTCTACATATTTCGATCTCCAACTTCATTGAGTCTTGCCTAAACCTACCGTCTTCCCGTGCCTGGAGGCACGAACCTTTCATTCTCTCTTCATGAGAATAAGAACACCGCGTTCGTAACCAATCCGGTGGAAAAGAACAACAAGACTAAAATGAAACGGTTACAGTGTCGGGATCGAAGGGGCTCAACGCATTACGAAAACAAACACGAGTCGTGTTGCACGGCTAAAGAGCGAACTGTGACGAGCGTCGAGGCAACATTGTATCGGCAGTTTAAACAAACGACGGTTGAAGAAACGAATTAATCAACAGTCTTTGGCTGACACTCAAAGTGTACAGTCCGTAGCTCTTGTATCCATTCAATATCTTTATATCTTATTAAATTCATTTTTATATTAACGAGATGCAAGTTAGACCGCTACCCAATCCCAACCCTACATATGTATATGTTTAATTATTGTATACTATAAATATTAAAAGTAATAAAATCGCTTAAATTTTTATATTAAATGAAAATATACTTAAACATAATATTACATCCTCTTCTTAGATTAGCATCAATTTCCCAAAGAAGATTTCTGAATGTCTGGATGTCTTTTGATCCGATTTTCAAATTAACAACATGGGGCAAAAAACATGATCACGCATTGCGTATTGCTCATGATTTTGTTAACAAAGTAAATATTTTTCTTTTCTCCTATTCGAATACAATAAGATATAGTGTCAATAACAACAAGACAGATTATTGTGTATAATATTGTTATTCGCAGATAATTGCAAAAAGAAAAGATCAATGGAAAGCAAAAGGCAATAGAAATTTCGACGAACGATTAACTAAATACCAGACATTATTGGACTTGTTGTTAGATTTATCGCAAGATGGCCAAGTCCTTACCGACGAAGACATTCGAAATGAAGTGAATACGTTCATGTTTGCGGGTCACGATACAACAGCTACTAGCGTATCTTGGATCCTTTATGCATTAGGACGTCATCCAGAGTATCAGGTACTATAAACATTTATCTTATTAACCAATTTAATATCGTATTTCAAAATTTTATGTAAGGATATGTACATATTTCATTGACTCTTCCAAATAAAGTGATGTAGGCATGTCCATAGAACGTTAGAACGTTAACACAGCGATCATTTCTCCTATCACAGAGCCCCATGTTCTTGTATGTTAACAGATCTTATATGGTAATATGTTAAGGGTGTAGACTAATTCGCCATGAATGTGGTGGCACACTCACACAGCGCTAGATCCCTATATACGTACACGAGGTTGCAAGGATCCATGA
>JAQQRT010000027.1:2189-14917 GCA_028454225.1 Lasioglossum leucozonium | reverse complement strand
TCACGACGTCGCGCCCACAGTCACTCTAAACATTCACACCCCTACAGTATCTTAAGTCAGTTAGGAGACCCACCGTTCCATCCAAATCAGTTTGGTTTTACCCGTGGTAAGTCTACCATCGATGCCCTGGAAAAACTTACAAAATTTATAATAGACAGTAACAAAAAACATAAATACGGTATTTTTGTCAGTTGGGATATAAAAAACGCATTTAATAGTCTGTGACCGTGTTAGTCACATATAGACGTTTCCCGAACATCAGTAGTAAATACAAGTTGTGTAAATCTCGGCACAACGGTTCGATCAATTATTACACTATAATAGCTATTTATATGGAAACTTTTAAACATTAACGATTCGGGTTTGAATCAGTTAATGATATTAGCCACATTTTGCTAAAAATTGTTGGAACGGAAGGTGGCGTTTCGTCCTAGACCCGCTAGAGGACTCATCAGTAAGGCTATCTAGCGGGCCCTGTCTTAGACACACAAGTGTCTCTTTGCAGAAAGTTATTATATAGAATTGGACACGTCTGTAGCAACACAAACGTGAAGTCGTTTATGTTTAAATACGTTTTTAGTGTTATTGTTTTATCAAAAACAAAATAGAAAAATGTTTATTCAATAATTTACCTTTGTACAGGAAGGATGAAGGAATGGAGTTCTAAAGTTTTGTTACTAATTAAATTTTGTTAATAATTTTATTAAAGTTATAAATATATTAAAAATTATTATCCTCGGCATTACTTATTCATTGGACACTCTAGTCCTAAATTCCCTAGAGACTTACCAAAATTTGGATACAGATAGTCATCTGCGAAACAAATAATTTGTAAAAGTAATTCGAAAGATGTAACTTGCCATGAGCAAATCACGGTTTCGCAGTTAGAAGCACGGATCGGAGAAAGAACGACGCGTCGGTGATGAATCGTCGGAGCTTGAAATAAACGCGAACACATCGTTCGCACTGAAACGTAAATCAGGTCGAACGGACACTATTCAAAATAAATAAGATTTCTGTTGTACACGAAATACGCGAATATTTACGCGTGATTTACACTCACAAATTCGTTTGGACAATTGAGATTCCACTCGGATCACCTCTGTGTGCCCCGCTGGTGTCTCATTATGTTATCTCTCGCCTTTGTGAGTTGAGCACAGATTGTTAATAACTACATCCATCCGAGATTCGGCCGGATCAGTTATTGTTACGATTTTTGTGAGTCGCTTGACGAGATACGCGAACGTCGGTCGTGGGAAAATCTCACAAATTCGTTTGGACAATTGAGATTTCCACTCGGATCACCTCCGTATGCCCCGCTGGTGTCTCATTATTGTACCTCTCGTCCTTGTGAGTTGAGTCAAATTGTCAATAATCATATTCATCCGAGATTCGGCCGGATCGATTATTGTTACAATTTTCGTGAGTCGCTTGACGGGATACGCGGACGTCGGTCGTGGAAACATTCTCGCAGATTCGTTTGGACAATTGAGATCTCACTCGGATCACATATATGTGCCCCGCTGGTATCTCATTATTGTGCCTCTCGCTCTTGTGAGTTATTCACGAATAGACAATTACTACGTCCATCCGAGATTTCGGCCGGACTGGTCATTGTTACTATTTCCGTGAATCAAGTAACGGAACGTGTCATTAATACCCTCACATCTTCGTTCGGACAATTGAGATCTCACTCGGATCACCACCGTGTGCCCTGCTGGCATCTCATGATTGATCCTGCGTCATCTGTGTCCATCCAGAGTAATCCGGCCGGACCAGTGCCCGCTGCTATTCCGCCTATCGGCTCGCAATTAGACAGACTGACTATACACGATCAGGGTCACTCTATCCATCCCGGAGGTTCCTCCAATTCCACGTACGTGCTGAGGAGTACCTCTTAGGTGTGGCGGAGGGACTGGGATTTAGTGTCCGTCTCTATCTTTGCACATCATCTGGAAACAGCCGACTGCACGGGTAGTAAGACAGGCCAGTTTGCTCTTCGCGTTCATTATCGAAACAATCTCGTCAGGTGACTCGATCTCGCGTCGTGTGCTTATATGCACCCAATACCAGTGGGCAGCATCCACGTCCAGCCGGACTGGTTGATTGTTACCATCTTTACCATCTTCGGTCTGCTCGAGGTAAGGGCAAGGGTTATACACGACAGGGATTACTCTATCGATACCGGAAGTGACTCCAAGTTCACGATTAGTGCCGAAGAGTACTTCCTGGGTGTGGCGGAGGATCCCGGGTTTAGTGTTGGGCTCCAATCGAATGAGTCATCCGAGACATCGGCCGACCATGCGCATGGTTTGACCAGCCCGCTATCGTTCGTTCGGGGCATGGCCACGCCCATTTAACAGAGAATCTGTCCGAAACACTTTACGACTGACAAAATCCCATTAATTCATTAAGGCGAAAGATTGCGACCCAGACGTGGAGACAAATTAGGATCGCGCGGCGGATACAGCGATTAGTATAGACGCGAATCTAAAGTGTGAGAGCCGGTGCTCCGGGAAAATGACTGTCATTTAAATCATCAAGTACCACATTGACGCGCTTCCGAGCATGTATCTTCAGTAACGAGAATATACTCACCTTTTACCAGATATTGCTCTCCGCTTATTCTGACCTTCGCTTAGCCACTCCGCCATCCATTCCTGGAGGCACGAACCTCCGTCACGAAGGATTCGACGAGAATAAATCATAATAAATCGTAACCTATTTAATTGGATATATTTACGTGTATTTGAACAGGATACATGTAAATATCTCTAAAATAAAATAAACGGTTACAAGCGGCGTAGGGCGGGGGACGCACTAGGATGGGTAACCGCTCGGTAAAAAGCCGGGAAGTGGCCCTCTGGGTGCGTTTCACGTGTTGCTGGCAAAATAGGTGGTTCGGAACCCACCTTAATAAAAAGTAGGTCCCGCTTGAAATTAGGCGATAGTTGAGGATTGATAAAGGGAGAGGTGGTGGAATGGATTTGAAACCCTGAGGGGACCAAATATCATTACATACATATAACAAATTGACAATTTACATTTAAAAATATATTGTTCGAGATTTTAACGAGGAAACGGGAGGAGGTGGACGGGGAGCATACAAAACAGTACTCTAATATAGCAGGTCTATTTCCAAATTAGTTCTGTAACGAACACTGTACATAACTGTAAATACATGACTCAGACAACTCGATCGACCGCGCAAGCACGTTGTCGTTCCTGCGTCCCCTCCCGCGTCCCCGCGAGACCACGGGTGGATCGAGCAGCTTGGCGGCTCTCGCGGGCCGTGCGGGGGACGGGCGCCGGGTGCGATCGCGGCAGTCTCTGTACTATCGACCATCGAAACGTTTACATTGTTTTTCTCTCGTTCCACATTGCGAACCTCGATCCGTCGGCCTTTGTCCTGCCACCCAATCATTACGAACTCGACGGAAATCTTTCAGATTATTGAAAGATCCGGAGATTTCGAAACATATATAAATATAATTTTACCAAAAATATAAATACATTTTTTTACAAATATAACTGTTTACAAAAAATATACATTATAATAAGCTAAATACAACAATATTTACAAACTTAATATTTACAATAAAATTAAATACAATACAATATAATAACAAGACTTCCTTTTCCGGTTGTGTGAGAGGTGATTGTGTGACAACGTGGTAAGAGTAAATCTGTGAGAGAGGTGAGAAAGTGGTGGAGGAGAGTGAGCAAGATGAGGATATAAGCGGGGTATAATACGGAGAAGGACAAGTAGCGGAGGTAGGGAGGAAAAGGAAAAGGAAAGTGAGTGAGGAACAAGAGGTTAGGTTGGCGTATGTGTAAAGGAGTGAGCGGCAACGCAGCCTAGCGGGCGGTAGAGGAAGGCAGTAACGCGGGAAATTTGAAAAGTGGGAAAGAATTGAGGTCAGAGAGGAACGGCGTAGAAATGTGTGATAGAGGAGAAGAAGGCAAGGATGAGGAAAGGGAAGGAGGAAAGGTGGAGGGGAGGAAATTGGGGAGGCCGTCTAATTCGGAATTGTTGTGGAGAGAAGGCGTGAGTAGTAGGAGTAGTTTAGAGAATTTATGGAAAAAAAGGAGGAGTGGGATAGGGGAAGATGGAGACGATGAGGAGGAAGAGGAAGGAGCATTATTTAAAAGGAGCGGGAAAACGAGGAGATCACCGAAGGGGAAGGGAAGGATATGGTAATGAGAGTATTGGAGGGTACGGTAAGGGAGTTGATGAGGGAGGTGAGGGAACTGAAGGAGATAAGATGTGATTTGAGAGAACTGAAGGAGATTAGGGGGTGAGTTAAGAAGTATGAGGGAGGAATGGCAGCGAGAGAGGGAAGAATGGAGAAGGGAAAGAGAGTTGTGGGAGGAAGAAAAGAGAGAGGAGGGAGAAAGGAGGGAAATGATTGAGATGAGAGTGGAAACACTAGAGGAAGTGATAGAAAAAACAGAAGGGGCGTTAGGGGGATTAAGAAAAAAGTGAGGAAGAAAAAAGGGTAAAAGAAGAGTTAGAAGAGTACAGGAAGAGAATAAGGATGTTTGAGATAAAACAGGATAGCAAGGATAGGGAGAAAAGGAGAAATAATCTGATGGTAAGAGGGATACAGGTGGAGGGAAAGGATGTGGAGAATGAGGTGAAGGGAGTGTGGGAGGTGATGGGCTTAAAGGAAATAAAGATCAGAGAGGTGGTAAAGATAGGGAGGGTAGGGAAGGATGGGAGAGGGACGGTGTTGGTAAGGTTGAAGGATAGGGAGCAAAAAAGGAAAGTGTTGGGGGAGAAGAGTAAACTAAGAGGGAGAAAGGAAAGAGTGGACGATGACTGTTAGAGTAAAAACGATCAGCTGTTCGTATCGCTGCGCGAACAGTCGAATACACTCGCGCGACCTACCGAAATGTATCTGTAACGAGGACTCGGCCGTTGTCGTCGTTCATCTCTCTCTCCTCGCACACTTCGGGCGGACCGAGTAGTTCGGGGTGTGCGGCGAGGGGAACGGGCCGCGACAATATACACAATAATCGGTCGGGTCCTCGCTCTCTCTTCGGCAAAGTGTATAGACGAATCGAGATCGACGGGTTTTTGCTATATCGCGCGTGACGGTGATCAACCGAAAAATAAAGTTTTATTGCTCTCCCACAATTGCGATTACATTTCGCCATACCACACGATCGTAAGTTTAAATTTCCTCGTAACGGAGATCAACGGAGATCAAAACAATGACTTAACAGAGGAGGAGAGGAGAACAAGGTGGAAGATAGCTAAGGAAGCAGAGAAATTGAGGATGGAAGGAAAGAATGTACAAATAGGTTACATGAAAATTTGGGTGAATGGAAAGATAAACCGTTGGGATGAGATAGAGGAGAGCTGGATAAAGGAGCAGGGATACGAATAAAGATAAGGCAGGGGTGGGAGGAGGAGACGGTGAGAGTAAAGAAGAGGGGAGAGGAAGTCAAGGTGACTTTCTGGAATGTGGCAGGACTGAGGAATAAGGATGAGGAATTTGGAAAGGTTTGGAAGAATGGGATGTAATAATGATAATGTAGACGTGGGTAGAGGAGGGGAGATGGGAACAGGATTAGCAGCAAGTTACCAAAGGGATATATTTGGAAAGCCTAGTGGGCAAGGAGAGAAGAAAAGGTGGGATGTTAACGGGAGTAAGGAAGAAGATTGAGATGAAAAGTGGAGAAGTGAGAGGGAGGGATGGTGGAGAGTGATAGGAGTATATGTGAGCGGGGACTTACAAAGTAAGCTAGAGAGATTGGAAGAATGGGTAGAAGAAAAAGAAAAAGGTGTACGAGTGATTATAGGGGATGACTTTAATGCGAGGACGGGAAGTGAAGGGCGAGAGGTAGAAGAGGAAGAGGGGAAGGGGAGAAGACGATCCAAAGATAAGATAAACGCGGAAGGAAGAAGATTGTGTGAATATTTGGGTGAGAGAGGATGGGGGATATTAAATGGGAATGTGAAGGGAGACGAGGAAGGGGAGTGGACGTATATAGGAGGGAGAGGGAAATGAAGAGACAAGGGATGGAGTGGAAAGAATGGAAATTGGGGAAAGAGTAGACTCGGATCATTTTCCCCTGACGGTGTGGCTCAAAGGGAAAAGGGGAGAGGGAAAAAAGAGGGGTATAATCAGGAGGAGAAGGATGTTGGGTAGTTGGACGGAAGAAGAGGTGAAGGAATATTTAGAGGAAGATTTGGAAAAACGGGGGAAGGAGAGAAAGGAATGGAGGAGGACTGGAAAGAGTTAAGAGGAAAAATAAAAGGACTGTTAGATGAGACGGGTAAAAAGAGAAAAGGGGAGATGAAAGGATAATGGGATGAAGAGTGTAGGGAAGAGAAAAGGAAGGAAAGGCAGGAATTGAGAAGATGGAGGAAAAAAGGAGGAGAGGGAGTAGAGGTTAAGGAAAAGAAGAGAGCGTATGGAGTGCTATGCGAGGAGAAGAACAAAAAGGAGAGGGAAAAGTGGGAGAAGGAGGTGGAGAGTATAAGAACGGAAAGTCAAGTGTGGAAGTTGATAAGAAAGGAAAGGAGGGTCGACGACAGAATAAGGATTCAGGAGTGGGATAATCACTTCAAAGAACTATTGGAGGAGTAGAGTGGAGGGTGAAAAAGGGAGGGTCAATAGGAAGAGAGGAGGATGGAGAAGGAAAAATAAAAAGGGAGGAGGTTAATAGGGTGGTGAAAGGTTTGAAAGATAGAAAAGCGGCTGGAGGGGATGGGATTCCGAACGAAGTATGGAATTATGGTGGGGAGGAGGTGGAGGAGTGGATATGGAAAGTGGACGGAGGGAGTTGTGATACAGATTGCACAGAAAAGGGAAAGCAGGAAGGTGAGGGATTATAGGGGGGTAACATTGACACAAACGGTATATAAGATCTACGCCGCAGTGTTAGCGGAGAGACTGACAAACGAGGTGGAGGAAAAGAGGTTGCTGTCGGATAGTCAGACGAGATGTAGAAAAGGTTTGGGTTGCGTTGACAATATTTATATATTGAATTTCTTGATGAACAGGCAGGTGAGAAGGAAGGAAAGAAGGATGATTGTACTGTTTATAGATCTGAAGGCAGTCTTCGACTCAGTAGATAGGGAGGTGCTGATAGAGGCGATGAGGAAGAAAGGGGTGAGGGAAGGTTTGGTAGGGAGATGCGAAGAAATTTTAAGGGAAACGAGAAGCAAGGTTAGAGTGGGGAAGGAGGAAGATGAATCGTTCTGGACGGCAAGAGGCATAAGGCAGGGATGTCTTTTAAGCTCGCTGCTTTTTACCTTGTTGCTTGCGGACATAGATGAGAAGCTGGAGCTGTGGAGTGGGGAGGGGTAAAGGTGGCGGGTAGGAAAATATACACGCTAGCTTATGCAGATGATACAGCGATGGTGGCGGAAGAGGAGGAAGAGATGAGAGGAATGATGGGTTAGGTATGGAGAGGTATATGAAGGGAAAAAGGCTACCGGTGAATACGGAAAAGATGAAGGTGATGAGATGTAGGAGGAGTGGAGGAAGGTGGAAAAAGATGGTGTGGAGATGGGATGATAAAGTGCTGGAAGAGGTTGATAAATACAGATATCTGGGTTATGTGTTAAAGAGAGACGGGAGTTAGGAAGAGCAGGTGGCTGAAAGAGTAAGGAAGGAAGAGGCGGTTATGGGGCAAGTGTGGGGAATCGGTAAAAGAAGATTTGGGAATGATTGGGGAAAGAGGGTATGGATGTTCGACAGGTTGGTATGGCCTGTAGTGAGTTATGGAGTAGAAATATGGTGTTGGAATGAAAGGGAACGGCTAGAAAACTTGCAGGAAAGGTATTTGAAGTGGGTACTGGGAGTGGATAGATGCACATCAGAATATATGGTGAGAGCAGAGTTACAGAGAGAGATGCTGAGAGGAAGGGCGGGATTAAGGGCGTGGGGGTATGAGAAAAAACTAAGGGAGGGAAAAAGAGGGGAACTGGCGAGGATTGTTGGGAAGAGATGAGGAGAAACGACAAAAGGGGGGAGTAAGGGAAAGGTGGGAGAAGGAGAGATGGAGTTTCTTTGAGGAGTGGGGCTAGAAAGCAGAAGAGGTGGAGAAAATTATGGAGGAGAGGAGAGAGAGCACGAATAAAGAGGTAGTTAAAAGGGAGAAGAAAATGCAAAGGGAAGGGAGATGTCAAAGGATAAGGAAATCGAGATATAATAAGTGGTACGCTACGGTAAAGGGAGAGGGATTGCCAGGAAATCTGGGGAAAGGGTGGGGAGAGAAAAGATGGCAGAGGGTGGTTAGATTTAGGCTGGGGAATGGGATCGAAGGGGGGAAATATTAATTATATAAATATAAATAAATATTGTAACGAAAGTACCGCTTCCTTCAAATAAATAAACACTTTAAATAGTCTCCTAATCCTCGGAGGAAGGGGACTCCTTTTTCTCTATCGCCTTTATCGCCTTTATCGCCTTCAACGTCCTTAGACGTCCGTTCGCCACCACGTCTGTCACCAGACTCCCTTTCGTTCCAGCGCCGTTTTCATAACGACGCTGTAACCAACCTGAATCTACCACCTATTCTATACAACAGGTGTACCGGCAGACCCGTAACACCAGTATACTGGTAAACCCGTAACAATATATAAAGTGTAGAGTGTGTGGATGGGAGAGTGAGACGTGGGAGCATGTGTCGGAAGTATGTATGAGGGTGGATGAGGAAAGAGGATGGTAGGAGGTGATGACCGAAGTGTTAGGGGTTGAGGGGGGGAGCAGTAGATGTGGAAGGTGGAGGAGTAGGGAGAGAGCATGAATGGAGTAGTAAAAGAGAAGAAGTGAATGAGAAAGATTGGAATGACAATGGAGCGACCGGAAGAGGGGCCCATTTGGTTAGGGAAAAGTGTGTGTGCGTGTTCGTGTGCGTGTGTGTCTGCGTGTTCGTGTGCGTGAGTGTGTGTAAGAAAAGTGGGAAAGCGGTTTGTGGCGAGCGTTTTTTAGGATAAGGTTGTATATAGTAGGTTAAGAAAAATAGGTTAAGGTAGTTGTACAAGATTTTGTAGTAAAACCTGTACGGATGAGACGCTGGTTCGTTGAGAGTCTGCTCTCCTAATTTACTATTAGAGTGAAAGTCGAGGTTATGAGATATCAACCTGACACACTTGAATTTTCCTGAGCGCGATGAGAAACTTATCGCAATGAGAGAGTCACTTGCTTGTTGAGCACACAAATTTGTTCTAAACGGCTGAGAAGACCGAGAATCAGGTAATTTAAACTAAACTCCGGACCGCGAGTCTACAATGGCTGCCGGTTCAAACGAACTATCCGTTGGTAATAGCCGTCTTCGGCGTTATGCTGCCTCGTGGGCACCTTCTTCTCATGCTGTCTCACTCTTTACCGCAAGAGTGAGAGAGATGGCACTCGGGGTATGAGAGAGACCGCGGGGCTTGCACGCATGCGCAAGCGTGTCTCGAGGGCACCGTGCTTGGGCCCACGCGGTGTGTTCGTGAGCCAGAGCGGCGCGCCACGAGGGAGCGAGGGAGATGAGTAGTCTCCGGAAGGTACTGCCACCGCAGCACACGTGGCACATATAGGATTCTCCAACAGTAGTAATAAGGTTAATGGTATAAGTGTAAAGATTATAACCCCTAGGGTAACAAAATAAAGTATCTACAATATAATAACAATATTTACAAACAATACAAAAAAATATACATTATAATAACCTAAATACAACAATATTTACAAATTTAATATTTACAATAAAATTAAATACAATACAATATAATAACAACATTTACAAACAATACAAAAAAATATACATTATAATAAACTAAATACAACAATATTTACAAACTTAATATTTACAATAAAATTAAATACAATACAATATAATTTACAATATAATAACAATATTTACAAAGAATACAAAACAATATATATAATTTAAAGATCATTAATATCATCGGACTGCCACTCGCCATCGCTTTCCGCGGCTTCCAGCATGGCATTGGTTAAGTTATCTAAGTCTTGTAATTTTTGCTCCTTCTTTACAACATGGGCAATAAGGTTTTTCCATGACTCGGCGGACACATTTTCAACCGCTTCCAATTCCAGATTACAGTCATCTGACAACCTGTAACTGGTGCTACGGCCTCTTACATAATCTTTAATTTTCGCCCATATCATCTCAATAGGATTCAGCTCGCAATGGTAAGGAAGGAGACGGAGTACCACATGTCCATTAGTTTTAGCATATTCGTCGATTACGTACAAATTTGTTAACTCTGTACTTTTCAGCCAATTCTAGAAGCTCCACTTTAACTAATTATGGTGGAACCGTGTCCCCCTTATCTTGGAGCCAGGCAATAATACTCGCTTTTTTCCAATGCATTGCTGGAAGTTTGTGCAGTTTAACGCTATGATATGGGGTGTTATCCATAACAATAACTGCCCCATCTCTTAACATGGGCGAAAAGGAACCACTCGAAAAATATGTCCCCGTTCATCCCATTGTGGTAGTCACCTGTGTGCTTCTTTGCCTCGAAGCAAAGGAGGGCCTCAGGTAAAAATCCGTCCGACGACCCGATGTGAGCGATGATCAGCCGCTTTCCCTTGCCCTTGGGAGCAGGAATGCCCGTCGACAGCCCCTTTTGTTCAGCATTCTGAGGAGACTTGACGGAGGTGTCCACCCACAATTTCCTCCTGCAGTCTCCCGCCTTGATCTACGTCTCATCGAAATAGTATATGGGCCGCCCTTCCGACCGATATATCTGAATTTGGCGAATATATTTTTGGCGCCAGGAAACAATGTATGGTTGGTCTATTAACGCGCTGTTGCGTTTCCGTACCATAAATTTAAATTCCATCCTTTTTAGCAGGCGGTATAACGATGACAGACTAAATGTTGGTAAATTTTCATCGCTATTCACCGCCTGCAATATTTTCTTCATATTGGGAATTTCGTTTTGGAACCAAAAGACATGAACTTTTTGTGGATTACAATTATGTCCGCTTCGGATGTTTTCTCGAGAACATTCATCCGGGGCCTCTTCCTGTTTGGCGATGTTACATCCCCCATCGCCTTGTACTCAGCTATTGTCCGGATTACGGAATGCTTTCCAATACCGGTAGTTTTTGATATAGTTTCTATATCCTTGTATTTTATGTTACTTTTTTCTACCATGATATTTGTATAAAAATTAACTATCATGAAAAGAATAAAATTTTGTACATGTCAGTATACTACAAAAAAACCATGATACGAAATACATACAGTGACTCACGAAAGTATTTGAAGACCTTTCAAAGACCATCCAGGTGTACTTTATACAATAGTTGGTAAGGGACATGGAGCGTGGGGAAAAAGGGTCTTATTCTTTCCAAGTGCGTACCCTCGGCAGTCAGGTCGAAGGTCTGGTCATAAATCTCTACCCTCACTTTTTAACGGTTTTCAGACTCATCTATTCACCCACGGTAAAGGTTCCGTAGCAGCCGGAGAAAGCTAATACAGGGTGTCCCAAAACTTCTGCGTAAGCGGGAAATGGGAGGTTCCTTGGGTCATTTGAAGCGACATTTTCCTTTACAAAAATGGCGTTTGCGGCTTTGTTTAGGAGATATTAACGAAAAACACGGACCAATCAGAGCGCGATCTAGACCGGCGCGCCGGGCGTCGAGCGTTGTCTGTACGTCGCGCGCTGCGATGTCGCAACAAACAAGAGTTTCTCGATTTTGTCCCCGATTTCAATGAGCTTTGGATATGTTGTCAAGACCATGATTCTGAACAACATTTCCCTTTAGACTTTTTGCCTTGCGGCTTTAGTTTACGAGATATTTGTAAAAACTTTTAAACTTGGTCATTGAAATCGGTGAGGATCCACATCATTTTTACCCGAACGAGAGAAGAAGCACAAACTGATTAGATGAAATTAAAAACTCATTTATTCAGCCGTAAATCCATTTGCTGCTTCGAATTGTGTGTCACTGGGTCATTCGGTGACGAACTGCACAGATGTCTTCAGGTGTATGACAGTACCGGAAGCCAAGGGTTGTACGGTCAGGTCAACGAACTGCACAGCTGGTGGTAGATAGCAGGTTTACGACAGCCCAGGGGATGTGCGGTGAAGTTAACAATCCGGACTTTTCACTTTCACTTTGACACAGATTCCATGAAATTTTTCCACAGTCACTATTTTAATAATGTCTATTCTACCAACAATCCAACAACATGTAGCAATTCTAAAAGAAGAACATCCCGAGTTTCACTTTTCACTGTACACTCGAAACGTTTTCGCACTGGGACCATTTCACGGCGACAGTTGATGCACTAAAATCCATGGACTTGGACTGACTGCAGTTTACTCAAAAAGCTTCGACCACCCCCAAATATCCCCACTACGAAGCAAACCTAAGGATACAGGAACATTATGAAAAAACACGTGTTTTCCAGAAGTAGAAAGTACAGTCTTTCCTCTACGATAGGAAACAGGGATCTTCGTCTCCGCGGAAGGGATTGTGCCATAAATCAGAACTCTGTAGTTGCTCGAGAGTATCCGCATAGCACCGAAACGTAAAAATTTTCTCCGGCACATTCGGTAAAAACTATGGAAAATGTGTGAAATCATGTAGATGTAAAACTCGCGACAAGGTGGGATGGGAGATATGGCGCAGAGGCAATGATCGCGAAACCAAATTTCCACAGCCGTTGCGTCTTTTCTGAAAACTTGATCGTTGTGGAATTGCGCAAACTCAGGGTGAAATTCAACAAACCCATCTATG
>JAQQRT010000026.1:0-14999 GCA_028454225.1 Lasioglossum leucozonium | reverse complement strand
GGTGTCGTAAAGTGGCAGAGGACCGCCTCGGTATCGGGAGGAGGGGGCTGGGTGAACGGGTGCGAGAAAAGTTGGACTTTATGAATCACGAAGCACACCCTCGGCGCCTCTCATCCAAGATCGGCTCCCCGGGGTCTTCTTCGTGGCTTAAAGAGGCGACTGGACCGTCTGCCGGTGCTCGCCGATTATACGAATCATTAGTCACTGTCCCCCGCAGGGGTGACTTACTCGAATTTAAAATTAATGGCGCCGGTTTTGCGATATACTCGCGCGAGGCCCGCGATTTTTGCTGCACTTACATCCGCGGGGTCGTTCGGAACTCGATGAATAGAGAACAAAAGGGGGCCGAAAGTGGTGGAGAGACGTCGTCGTTGGGGGGAGGGGGAGGGAACAAGAAGAAAACCCCGAACGAGAATTAGAGGTGCCGGAAGTTGGAACGAGAGAAAATTTCGGGGAGGGGGGGGGCGGTAAATGAAGAAGATGGTGGCCCGAACAAAGGACGGAAAGAGATATAAACCGAGGAGAACGCGAAAGGCAGAATTGTGCGGAGAAAGAAGGGACCCCGGTCGAATAAAAGCCTGAAAGAAGAGGACAAGGATGGTTAGGAGTGCGTCATAAAGAGACAACGGAAGAGGAAAGAACGGAGCTGGTCCCCGCTCGCCATGAGTCGCCAGTTTATGACCGATGCCGGAATAAAAAGGAGAAGATTTTTATTAATAATATCGGTGACGGACCGCTGACCGGAACGGATTCCGTGAGAATTAAATTAACATGGAGAGTAGACCCAACGTCTAATTCTGTCGCCACTGATATGTCACATAACTAATTGCGGATATTTCTCTTGACGTATCCGGGGCACTGTCAAAAATAAAAAAGGGACCTAGCTGACGCAAATAGGTCGGCAAGACAACCCTGTCACAACCAGATGTAATTTTTGGTTTTGATCGAGCCATTAATTATCTACACTGTCGGCGAAACGTTCTCGTCCGGTTTAACAATTTCGAGTGATTTGTGGATTGTGAAAAATACAGCGAATTTTCGCTCTTTTTTATTGCTATTATTGAAGTTGCAAAAAGCTGGATCAGTAAAGCGTAGAAAAACGATTCGGTCTGGCCATTATTTTGCATATATATTTTTAACGTTGACTCGAAACGTTTCTACCGTCACTGGTTATTATTTTCGATCCGTATCCAAATTGGAACATACCGAGCTCTTTCAAAAAGGTATTCGAAATTTTATTGATAAAATTTTGTGCAAATTAATATCTTTGACGTGCTCTACTCCGAAATTCCTCTTCCCGAACGGAGAAGAAAATCGATTGATAAAAGCGGAACACATAGATTGGAAATGTCAGGCAGTTTCCACGGAAACAAACGAGATTTCGTGTGCGACGACCTAAAACTCCGCTTCAAACGGGTTTCAAATACTCGAACACTTTTTACGATTACACAGCGCGGTTAATTTCGATATCAAACAAGTAATGCAAAGGCAGCGACGCGACGTAAAGCTCGAAACGGAGGAAGGTGCGCCTTAAAAGGCACTTGGAGTTTCTTTGATAGCGCGCCCGCATAACTAACTTCGCATTTTCCTTTTTATAAGGTATTTCCGCGCGAGCGATCCGCGATTCATGATATCGTTTCGGCAAACGCTTTTAGGAAATGTAACAATTAAGTTTTTATTTTTTTTTCCTGTTTGAAAGATCATTCGAGCTTTCTTTGAATATGGTCCGTCGCCGGAGTTACACACCATCAAATACGGTGATGGAGATGTACAACGGTTTGGAGCGCGACTCTGGGACATCTGGACTTGGAAATTTGTTCTCCAGGGAAAATACTGTGGATTGCTTTAGATATATTAATTTGTTATTTTTTAACAAATTATAATCCTTGGTTGAATTAAATATAAAAAATTTTAATTAATTGAAGTTAAAGATATTAAAAATTTGACTAAAAGATCAATTTTCGATTCGCGATGCAACGCGAAAGTAAATAAATGGCGGGCACAGTTAATTCCCCTAAAGGTACGGAGAGTGTGCCATTTCTCAGTCAAAAACAATGCCAAGAGCAGCGGCAATAATTACCCCATTTAGGAAACCCCTTAGTCGTTCTCGCACTGACAGCACCATAAAAACAAACAAAGGACAACCATTCTTCGAGCCTGACCTTTTCGCAACCGAGGTTTCCGCAATTTTCCCGTTTCTTATTGTCTCACGAGCCGGGGGCCTGCCTTCATCGGTCGCCAAGCGCGATTACGCGGCAACCTTAAACGAGCCAGCAAATAATTTAAAATCCACCGCGGTTTTTGCTGCGCGGCCGTGCAAAAAATTTAAACGATCCCGCTGCGAAACAAAGGGCCAGCCCCGACGAGGAATTTATTAATGAAACAGCCGTTCTGTTTTTGCTCTTGAATGAATATCAAACGCTCAATGGTGACGTCACCGTTGGGTTTTTTTCTAGAATACGCCCACAAACGTTCTTAACGGTTTGCCACGTATCACAAAGATTAGCTTCAGATTTAACCCATCCGTTGGGATGAAAGTAAAAAGTTTTCCATCATAGTTGATCTTCAACGACCTTGAATGACCTTAGTAGGTCATCGTGTGTCGTCTACGCGTCCACCTCGCGAAGAATCCATTCGTCTGACCTGTCTTAGGTGCCACACCATGCACACAGGAAGTAGAATTGGTCGACCATGATCGGATAGATCAGACGATTCCTGTCTACATAATTGCACGAGTAATCGCTGAATTTTTAAACGCGGTTTTTACGTAAACGAAGCTTCGGATAAGATAATGTTATGCATAACGTAATGCGCAAACATAATGCACTTTCCAGGATTCCGGTGCAGCAGGGATTTTTCATTAGACCGCTTTCACCACGCGCAGAAAGGTGGAAATATTAATATTCGAGAATCCTGGAACTCGCCCTATACTTAACTGCGTGTAGCTGTTAAAGCCTCTTAAGCTTCGGCTGGCTTTTTTCGCTTCGAGTAGACCGTAGATGGTTCTTGAATACAGACACACCGTGCCACTTTTCCTGATACTGAAATTTTCATCGTTTGACACACTGCGATCGACTTTTAACGATCGATAATATACTTTACTTAAAAAGTAAAACCGTAAAGTAAAAATATTTCAAAACATTTTAAAATACTGTTACATTACATTCATTCTATTAAACATATTAAGAAAGAAATTAGACTTTCATTTCACTCCAGTTTGCTTCAATAAAAAATGCTATTTCTAACGACGCTTCAGATTTATTTCTGAACATGCGATTTCATAATCAACGGCAGAGAAAAGTTGTCCGTTAATACCACAGGAAATCGATGAAGTAGCATTGGTTCCGAAATGTAAAAAAATTTTTTGTCCGTTTTTTTGCAGACTATTGTTGCCCCGGAATGATTCTCATTGAGACAAGAAATCAATATGGCAAGGGTCGCGAGCTAAATTATTCGGAATAGTCGGAAAACTCGAAAATACGGGGTTTTCCCGGCTTTGTTTCCACTTGTGAGTGGCAGCCCGGTAAAACTTGATCTTTGTTTAGAAACTCGACTCAGCGGTGGAAAGTACAGCATTATTCAGAATGTTTGAAAGTAACTTTCCGAGTTACAGCGTTGATACATTTTTATTCGTAGCCCGCGCGGTATCGTCTAACTCAAAACGAGGAAATTGGGTTCATAATTCTGTTAAAAAGTTGCTCGACTACTGTATGCGCGCTGCAATTTATTCTCTTTCGAACTTTTAGGTCAGTAGTTAATTCCGACTACCCTGTATGTTTCGCTGAACGCACCAGCTTAATCTTCCTAGCAAAATGCTTCGCCAACTGAAAGATTTAAATCGTTCCTGAATTATTATAATACGCGGAGTTTAGGTTACGCGTGCATCCAATCCGGAAAACACTGAAATATTTCGGGCAGGAGGCTGCGAAATTCTACTTCTGTAAAATGAAGGAGATGTGAGTTCGACTGCTCCGTTTCAAAATATTTTACTCTCGTGTCCATATTTTTTAGCGGAATTTTATAATCGTTCCAAAACCTTATATTATCTTTTATAGGAAATATGTTTAGATTCGTGTTATTAAGAAATCAAAACTATAAGTGCATTGCATTACTTAAAAATGTCCAGTTTTAAAGCGCTCAATTTCATCAATAAAACACAGATTTATACTCAGATAACAAACACTGATTCTATTTTGTCTCCAGATTAAAAATGTCTCGTCTGAACTGTAAAATTTTAGGAGTTTAACCTGCGTTCGACGTGTATACACGCCAATCCAAATCTCGATTGTGGTTCTTCTCGGTTACCGTTCCAAGAATAAATTGTTAATTTTTTATCAAATAAAAATGTAATCCTTCTACGTTTTTCGTAAAATTTATAACAGGATCATTCGCCCTGCGTCCAACGTGTATGCTCGTCGTTGCTTGACTTTAATTCCGCACTCTGGGAGGGATTTTTAAAAGTAAATTTCGCAGTGTTACGAGGTTAAAGAAAAATCAGTTTCAGGAATATATAAGAGTGGATGAATAAAGTCACAAAGCCACAATAAATATGTAAAGAGGTATGGACACATGAAGGAAAATCAATTTATATTAGGGCCAATAAGAGGATCAATCCGTCTTAAAATATTATTTTGATGAATAGGTCATGAAATATTTATTAGGAAATCGTTAGAAATTGTTTCTTTTAATCATCCTCAGTGCATTTTTATCGGGGAACTTTGAACAATGAAAGAATCTTTCGGTTTTGACGAATTCGTCGTCGATGAAATTGAGTCTATAGCGATAAATTGCACGCGATAAATAGCAGTTCGCCGGGCGCATCAAAGCGCGGTATAAACGGCGAGCGTCGAGCACTGCGACGAAAATGCAGGTTGCGTTATTCTTCAGCGCAGGAAGACACGCGCTCACAGAAATTCCGTGCATCGAGTATTCATTGAAACAGTTACGCCTCGCGGTTCGCGAGCGTGTGCCCCGAACTTTGTGTGTACGTACTTATCAGCACGTCCGTGACATACCTTTCTCTGCTTACACATCGCAGTCATGTTTCCCCCGGAACTTTAAACACGCAGCTCCAGCCACGTACAGATAGAATGGTCCGAGATTAGAACCGGGTCGTTATTGCGAATTGCCACATAGTTGAAATTGTATGAAACGCGGGAATTAGGGCATATGCATTGTCCGGGAAAAATATGGAACTTGCTATTCTAATTAACGGAAACCGAAAACATCGTTGCCACAAAGCTTCGCGGCGCTGCGCCACGCAGCGTCGTGCCCTCTGCGAAGTTTCCGCGAGAGAACTACGAAGTTGCAGCTCGAAACACCGCGATACGAAATTCCGCGAACGAAACTGATCTCGACAATGGAGATTACAATGTTTTCGTTTAAGGATAAACGTGAAAGATTCGCAGATTCTACTTTCACGACGATTCGTTTATCTTTTAAATGGCTCGAAAATACTGTAAATTAGAATTCCTCTAAAAACAATGATGACATTTTTTTCGTGACTTTCCCATACTCTCTACTGAAATTTAATGTACGATTTTTTTTAAGGAACAGCAACAAAATTCAATAAAACGAGTCAAACTCTCAATAAAACGAGTCAAAAGAAACAAAAATGGTACATCGAGTTTTAGGGGATCGTAGAGGAGGGGAAGCTACAATCTTCAAGTCTGTGGTAAAATAAAATACTGATGGTAAAATTGTTAGTGCAAAGAACTTTTGAGACAACATGTAATACAAAGAAATGCAGATCTCGTGTTACAACAAGACTAGGGTAACTTCCAGCAGGGGCGGTGGAGACATGTTACACCACCATAAGAAAACGCATGCTTCAAGCTTAATTTAGGCCAAGAATCGCGCGGATTTCAGTCTGCAGGTACCTGACACCTTTATACAACTCCGACGAAGAGGGTCGAGGCCGCAGCAGGGGTTGCCGTGCTCCGGCCAGGTTTAATAAACACGTAAGTCTCCGAGGGGTTGCAGGCCGATGCAACGCGGTTCCATGGGGGCGGGGGTCGGCGGGTGAAGCATCGTTAGCTCCGGCTCGGAGGTATTCAACGCCGCGAAATAGTTTATACCGACTTCTCTTCAGCCCCTAGTACTAGCTGCCGACACGTATTTAAGTGTCACGACTCCGGGGATGACGCCGCTTGAAGAACACCTACGGTGGAAAAGAAAAGACGCCACCTCCACGGTCCAGCGTAATTCAGCGTTTTGCTGCTGATTACGGTGACGCGGCCGTTTGTTTGTTCTCGCGGACCCTGCGGAACGTCAAAGAACCCGGAAGCCCGACGCGACGCGAACGTGATCCGCCGGCCGCGGATGTTTATGCAATTTTCGGCCGCGAAATTCCGGATATCGATGACGCACAGTGGTCTGAATCGGAGAATAAAGTGACATTTGACCGAAAAGTCAACTGTCTCGTATCGATTTCTAATCAATTTGTATTGCTTCCCAAATGTCCATCAACATCGAAAGTATTAATGTTTGTTCACGAAAACTATAGTTAATATAAATTCATGAAGACACACATTTGGGATGCAGTATTTTTCAGCCAAAAATTGAGGTGTCCTGATTACGATTTATGTCCTGTTTTAATATTTCTTCTGTCTATTTTTTGATAATGAAATATTGTACTTTGAGTCAACGATTATCGCTGTTAGTTGAGGATGTTTGCTCGCGACATATTAAAAATTAATATTTAATGAAATTAATGAAATCTATATACTTTCTTAGGGTTTGCAAGGTATATCTTTTATTAGACGCAATTGGACGCATTCGGACAAATTAGATTATTTTCATTAGACCTTCCCCTATATATCCCCACAAAAATCGTATCCAGACCGATCCAGCTGAACAAATGATCATTGTTTAAAGTGACGGATGACTATTATAGTACTTTTCTTACACCCTGTACATAAGTAATTAAATGAAAATATGAATATTTTTGCAATTGCATTACAAGTTTATACCTGCCTAAAACAAGTATATAATTTTCAACAATTGTATAATTAATCTATTAATTTTATTGTTAAAAATATAAAGAATTCCTTAGTTTTTGTTTGCTGACATCAATTTAAAAACGTAAGATAAGATTGCAAAATGCAACTTTTCGTGTTTTCTCTGCCAAATGCAATTTTTCCAAAAATTCTTTCCACGTTACGTAACAAACCAATTGTTCAAACTTCTCAAAAAGATCCAAGTGGCATGGTCCGGTATTAAAAACGTTATTGCCTTTTCAAAACTGTCCAAATATTAGTGGAAGAGTCCACTGTATGAATGTAGAAATCGCTAAATAAGCTAATCGTAGCGAAAGGTCAGTGACCCAGCGAATTGGCGGTTTAAGCTCACTGTCTCGGCTCGCGAGAAAATTTGGGGTCTATGAAAAACTTTGATGGACCATAAAACCGGGATAAGATCCTAAAAAACGTAGCCGAGGCACTTTGGCGTTTCGTGAACGCTATCGGAGGCTTAAACGTTCGGGTAGCATGGTGGAGGACGGAAAGTCAAAAACTCGACAGCGTTTAGAGCATCGTAACGCGAACATATATAAATAGATTAATCTAGAAAGATCAGTTCTGAAACCGTGCTGTTTCGACGGTGGAACCGTCGCGGTATTATCGGAAGAGGTTGCATCGAATAGAGAGCAGAATCCCGATTGCCTTTCGCTTTATCGAACCTCTCTTACTGACAGCACCCTGTAGCTGGAGGCCGCAGTGCGAGGGCAGAAAAGTAAACAGACAAAATCAGAGGGATGTTCCTGAAGGGTTGGAATGGGACGGAAAGCGCTGGGAAGATATGTAAGTCTTACTAAGCTGATTACACGGAATGTACGTGATGGGCGTGAGCGTTCCGTCGAACCTAAGTCATACGGTACCGCAGGAATTCTAATGGCTTCTCAATTTCTAACCTTGATACAGGAACCTTATGCTAACAGTGGAGCGCCGCTGCCATCGATTTGTCTACACATCTTCCCAAGAAACCGTTCACACGATTCGCTTGCTAGCAGACTGCGGTCTGGGTTGTGTCACTTATGCGAAGCGAAATTTAGATTGTTGCACATGAAATGATCTGGGACAGTAACGTTAAAATACATTTATGGGATTCTGCAATTTTAACACTGAACCTACCACTGTCGGGCAAATGACCGGTTTTATATTTTTCATTTTACAATTATTGAGAATACTTTCGATTCGATAATATTTCTATGTCCAAGCACATGTCGTGTTAAAAATTCCACAAAATGTAAATAGAGCCTTCACATTTCTGCAAGCTAAAACATTTTTATCGCTTTCGGTGCTCGGTACGTTCAGCGTCGAGAAGTACATTTTGAAAAATCGATTTTTTATTCAGCTTAATAATAGAAAAAAAAGCCAACGGATAAAAGTGGATCCGACTGGCGCTCAAAAGTGATTCGCAAAGTGCGCTACGCGATCTGCCGCAGCGGCGTATTGCACGATGCTGGTATTAATAGAGGGCCCATTAACTTCTCCATAGATCACGGGCTTGTTAAAGCAAAGTATCGCGATAAATTCGTTCGGTCTCTCGAGACGCGATTACGCGGGTTGTTCGGCAGCCGAAGTCGGTCGCAAGATAGTACTCTCTCCGGCGCGGCGCGGCGCGGCGCAGCGGGACGTATAAACGTAGAAGTCTTGAAATATCCCCGAGTGTGTTTGCCGAATGACCCATCCGAGATTTCCTCGTTGGCCGTCGCGCCGCTCTGGGGCCCTACTGTTCCCTTTTGAATTTCGAAATGGAATTGTGCGGAGAGCAGATAACCGGATGGAAGGATATTGAATCGAGCGGGAGTCATGTCTACGCATTTACCGAGATCAGCGGGCCAAAAGAGGAAGGGAGGAGAAGGAGGTGGGCGGGGCAAAGAGGGAAAACGTTTTCTGTCTTACGGCAGGAAAATGTTTTGATTCCGCGATGTCGACAGATTTTTCTTTCCGCGCGTCCCCTCTCGAGACGCGAGCAAATAACCTTAAGATTCCGAGATGCAATATGTGAGTTTCAACCGTCGCGTCGTCGTCGTCGTCTTCGTCGTCGTTGTCGTTGTCGTCTGCGCGTGTTTTTATGACTCCGCAGCGACGAGATATTGCCTGGACTTTTAGGGGATCCAACGAGTTGCGATCTTTTTGTTTAACGCGCGTAAAGAACGACGCGCCCGCCCGCTACGAGAAAAATGGATTTCTTGTACGTTCCGCTGCGAAGATCGCTTTTTTCAGAGCTGCGATGAATTGCTTACGGCTGGAACGGTCCCGGAAACTCTTACGCACTCGCCCGGAGCTCTCTCGGGCTACTGTTCGGCCCGATAATCGGTTCGGCAAACACGATATCGGTGTTGGTGATATAATTCAATGGAAAGTGAAGTTCTGTTGGCGCAAGTCGCTCCGTAGATCCCGCTTTATTATGGCGCATAATTATCGAGCTGTCAATTAGTAATTTTTCAAAACTGAAAAGAATTTAAGGATGCGGTTAACTAATTAAAGGTACAAGTAGACTTCTGTATTGATTGAGAGAAGCAGGAATAAAATAAAAATTTATTTCATCCCTTATTCACTTTGTTGTATGTAACATTACGATATTCTTAAATTTTTCGAATCTTTCACCGTTTTATATTTCGTCCAATCAGTTTCTTCATGAACGCATAACGATCCGCAATCTACTAATAACGAACGATCGAGTGGGAACAGATTCGACCATGGCGGAAGTCTCGGTACAGCATTTATTTTTTACCCGCTTTGTCTAGACATCGTTGAGCAATTCCATTAAAAAAGGGCCAATTTAGCCGGTTTGAAGCGACACTTACGTTTATGAGAAAATTAAAGCCTCTAGGTACGACACGGAGGAACAGTGAACTACCGTCGGGATCGCTACGGGCTTCGTCGCTACTTAAGGTAATTAAACGTGCAGTGTCACGTAATGGTTCGACTTTAATTATGCTGACAACGAACGCGTCCTTTTGATCAGTTCTCGTTTCGATGCGAGGCTCCTCGAGAAAGCGAACGAATCCGCAGCAGCCCAACGAGTGGCCATTTACATTTGACTTAGTTCCGACCATTTTTCTTTCTTTCTTCTTCTTCTCTTTTTTTTTTTTTTTTTTATTCGACCGCCTTCGATCAGAACCAACCAGCTCGGGACTTGTTTGATCAACGAGTCGGCTCGCTGACTCGTGTTACTTTCCGATATCTCCTGTTTAAGTTGCCAGCAAATTTAAATAAAACTCGGCTCCGGTTCTCGATCAAATTATGATAAGGCGAAAGTATTCGATAGGCAATTCCAAAGCAATTTTCTCAAATTTGTTGCTTGCTCACGGAACTGATTCAATGAAATTTTCAACGCGATCGTAAACTGTGTATCGTGGCCTGTGGACTCATTCATCCTTAACATTCTCTAAATAATATAATTAGTCATTACTCTAAAAATCTTTTGGAACAGATATTTATATTTTAACATTTTTATTAAAGAAAAATAATATAAGAATATTTCTTGTATTATTTATAGAATATTTAAAAAATAGCACAGCAAGTCGCTAAACTATTTCCTTAATAATTTAACACTGAGCCTACCACTGCCGGTGAAAAGGCCGGTTTTATATTTTTCATTTTACAGTTATTGTAATTATTATTTTTTTATCCAAGCACATATTGACATAAAAATCGCACAAAATCTAAATAAATAGAGCTTTGTCAATTTTATAAGCTAAAATATTTTAATCGCTTTTAGTGCTCGGCAGGTTTAGTGTTAATACAGTATTTCATGATGTGTTTTTCATACTAGTATATGACTCATAAAAATATAATACTACTCATAAAATTTCTATGAAACGGTGACAAAAATTGGAAAAGTTTGTGTGCCGCTATCGAGGTTTACATAATTCGCAGCACGCTGTTCAAAGTATCGGAAATCATGCGACGAGTCCAGCGCTGTTCCCTATCTGGCTTGCTCCCATTGTATTTGCTCCTTTTCTACGTTCGCGCTTGACTGGGCTCGATCTGATAATTATAAAATAGCTATCCTCCCTGGTTATAAGATATCCGTCGCAATGTTATAGATGTAATATGCTCCGCCGGAGAAAGGTTTGGTTTCTTATTATAGTGAAACCAGATTCCTTGCATTTAAAAAATCTTTTTGTACTTACTACATGGTTTGATACGTAATATGATTATATATTATTACTAGACAGCGGATTATTTGCATTTATGACAAAAATTAATGGGTGTAATTTAAAACGGTAAAAATGTTAAAAGAATTTTAAAATACTGTTATATTATTTTCAACCTGCTTAGCATATCAAGAATGAAAATAAATGTCTATTTCACTCCAGTCTGTTGAAATTCAAGACGAGAATATTTCTTTCGCATAAACACTCGCCGTCTAATTAATACTGTAAGAAGAAATTATATGCACTTATGACAAAAAGGATTATATGCATTTATGGAAAAATGAATAGGTGTAATTTAAAACGGTAAAAATATTAGAAGAATTTTAAAATACTGTTATATTATTTTCAACCTGTTTAGCATATTAAGAATGAAAATAAATTTCTATTTCACTCCAGTCTGTTGCAATTCGGGACGGGAATATTTATTTCGCATAAACATTCGCCGTCTGATTAGTACTGTAAGAAGAAATATATTTTTGTGAATATAATATTTCTCGCTTCGTACGCAGTGTTACGCGAGTAAATGTTGAAAAATTTTTTTATTTTAAACATGACTATTCAATCTGATTTTACATTTAAACGATTTGTAAAATTCGATTTGAATTCGAATTTCGACAAAAACACAACTGATCCGCAATCTTTATCACGTGACATGGTTATTCAACTTCCGCCGGTGTATAAATTTTGATGTTAACCAATCCTCGCATCGAATGCTGTTCGCGGACTTAAAACGAACAATTATTTCTTGGTCGCAGAGAAGGTTCCTTCAGAAGTTCCAGAAATCTTGCTACGATCGTGATAAAACAAAATGTCCAATGAAACAGTTATAGGTCCCCGCGAAACGGCGGAATGTACAACTTTAGGTGGAATCGTTTTAAAGGTACGCCCGCGAGTCCCATCGTGTAACGTCGATGGCGTAACAACGCTGAAACGAGTCTTACAAATTCAGTTACTCGTTTTGATGGCGGAGAGCCGTGCGATCCGGTGTCTAGATGTGAAACGTAAAAAGGACCTTAACCCCTGGCCGCAGGGTGGATGTAGACGTATAGAACTCCGGATGGCTCATTTCGGGGAGCTAAGATCGACAAGAGCGGTACCTGTCGAGGGTTCCTGATGCCCGGGTCAGCGGAATGCGACTGAAAGGACGCTTTAAGGCAGCCTTACGAGCTCCTCGCTCGAATATATTGCGTCACCGGGCACATTATTACAACCATATGTTCCTTAACCCTGCATTATTCATGCGGGACGTAATAAACCCCGGAAGATCTGGTTTAATTAAATTTATTTTCAACCCTGCCATTTTATACAAAGTACTTTATCGATCAACTTGCTTTCTTTCTATATCCTGCGAACGATGCTTGCGAGATGCACATGGGAAAGGCAATTTCAGTTTCTCTTTAAATAGATACGGATAAAATAAAATAAATAAAATTGTTGAATTAACACACTCGGATAATTGAGAATTTATAAAATAATTTTCAATATTACTGACGTTCTCGTTGTTCACTGTACTCTGAAAAATGTACATTATATTGTAATAAATCTTACAGATTTCCTAATAAAAAAAAGGAATTTCAGCTCTTTGTTAAGACCTATGTTCGTACAGCCGAAAGTGATAATTCCACACGGATCGTATACATCAAAACTTTCATGTAAAATATTTTATCGAATGGCTTTTATGTGGATGAAAATTTGTATCTTCTGTAAACGTATCCACAGATACGTTTACACATTTTAATAGTGCTCGTCGATTTGTTTGAAGATTTGATGAATAAATGAAAATAATGTTCAACGACGAGGCCGAACAAGAAATCGTCGTAGCACGCGGATGGGAATAAGCGAAAGGAAATAAGATATCGGGGGGCGCCCGGCCGGATTAAAACAGGAGGAAAGCTCCGGCACGAAGAATAGTGAAATTTTATTCGATAAACGTGTCGGCAACTGTAAGTCGAAAGAATCCTTCCGCTCGAGAAGTTTAATTAAGGAGATGACCTAAAGCGGTCGTAAGATCAGGCCGAGTGGTAGCATAGTTGGCAAAAGCTAAACTCCGACGTTATCTTCGCGAACGATCGTTAACCGGGACGGACGGTCGCGTGACTATCAAATGTCCAACTTCAACTCGAATCGCCCGGAATTGCCAAGAAAACCACTTCGGGAGTGAAGAGGAGCACTTGTGGCTTGCGATTTGCGGAACCACGGAGACTGTCCGTCGTTGACGAATAAAAGATGCAATAAAGCAATGTTATATCTGCTCTCTCTCTCTTTCTCCCTTCAAGCCCGCGTAATCTTTCGGATTGGCGATCGTACAATCCGCTGCGGACGGACAACAAATCTCTCGCCGTCGACCGTTATTGCTATTATTTGCCGGCTAATTGCGAATCGTTAGACATTTATACCGTACTGCAATCTCGAGGAACTTGTAAAATGCAAATTTTATTCAAATAAATTACGGCAAATTACATTTTTACTCCTTTAAGTGCTTCGCCGGGAAAGCTTAATCTGCTGAAAGTTCCCGCAGTTCATTCGCGAATTAGCAATTAGAAGAACTTTCGGTTCGATAGCATTGTGGTCTTGAAGTAAGTCTTGATTTATTTTTTAAATATTTCTTCGGAAGTCATTCTCAGATGCGAGACGAAAGCATAAAACATAACGTTTCGAAAAATTTTTTTAATCACAATAGAGAGGCTAGAAATTTGCCGGTTTCTCGTATAAAAAGTAGATGTCAGTCGTCGTGAATAAAAGTCGCTGAATAAAAATTGCCTTGCATTTACTAATCAGAGGAGTTGACGAAACGAAGAGAGTGTAAAATAGCCGGAATATGTGGCACACATTGGAAGGGTTAAGTGCAGCGCACTCATTTGAAATTACGAATAGTGTTCCATCGGGGGCCGTCTCTCAGAGTGCATTATTCACAGGATTCGGGAATTAACGACACGGCTGAGACTGTTGATCGTTCGGGAGTCCCTTTTCGTGGAGCACGGTCAAACTTTTATCATCCCTAAAAGCAAGTAAAATCCAATAAAAATGTGCGCCATAGCGTTTTCCGTCCCTTTTGTCCTAGCATCAAGGTTCGCGTATCTTGCTTTCATGAAATATTACCGTCCACGCGAGGCTCCCCATACACGGGGTTCCCTCCTTTTAACGGCACCTCGACTGTGACAGGGTCTCTGTATCTTGATACGATAGTCGTAGCCAGTTAGGGTGGTTCTTCACGTAAACCTGTCGCAAATCGTTGGCAACCGGTCCCGACAAGCTACTGCATTTTGTAGGTCAACGCTAGTTTCACCGTGAGGGCGGTTGACAGTTCCCTGAACGGAGGGGGCAGGAATGAGCGGCAAAGTGTGAGATAGTCGAGAGCCAACGCGGGTTGTACGTGTCGCGAACAATAGCCCTGAGGGTACACGGCAACCTGATGTCACTTCCTGCGTCGGTGAAACTGCCCTAATTGTCCTCAACTGTACTCACGGGCCGCCCACGCCATCCCGGCTGACGCTCACGTTGCGAAGCTTTTCGTTTCTTTGCACGTTATATTTTGGCACGCAGAGCTCAACCCGCTACGAGCATCGTAAAACAACGATCACGCTAATTAATCCTGATAAATAACCGCGCGAATTCGTTAGTGCGCGTTTAACGAGCATGCGAACGGGAACATGCGACGAGAACGTTAAACACGATCATTGTCTTCGTAATTAATCTGTCCAATTTTCCTTCGCGATCGTATATTGTTTAAATGTGAAAAAAATTATTCATTCAATTCTGTCCTCAGGATTGGTATTCGAAGAACGTTTTTCATTTCACCTCGGCAGGGATTTTTAAATACATCATGGACAAC
>JAQQRT010000025.1:0-18099 GCA_028454225.1 Lasioglossum leucozonium | reverse complement strand
TCAGTACAATACAAAAGAAGTATTGTCCCGTTTACAGAAAGCGTTTGGGAAAGAGCCGCCATAACTATTAAAAAAGTTGGAGAAACAACGAGAAAAGGAAAGATTGTTAAATGCCGAAAAGAAGAGTGCCAGGAAGAGCACAAACAAGCAATTCAGTGGAAGAAAAGATTGCGACTACGGACCGAATGCAGAGAAACCAGACATGGACGCATCTATATTCGAACTGGAAACATTCAAGCATATGGAAATACTAAGCGATTGGCAAAAGGATAAAGAAAAAATTGAGAAAAATACTATTGGTTAGAGCAAAAATAGAAACTGGCTGACGCACAAGTCAAAACTTTTGACAGCGTCCAACTTTGGCAAAGTGTGCCGCCGACGAAAAGGAACTCTGTGTGGCAAGATGGTGCAGACGCTGCTCTACCCACGCGTGCTAAACGTTTCTGCTATCATATACGGACAGCAGAATGAAAACATTGCTATGGAAGAATTGTCAAAGATGGAAAAAATATAAATTAGAAAATGTGGCCTTTTCATCGATGCATCGATTCCCTATTTGGGAGCATCACCGGATGGTGTAATCGATGACGACGGCATTGTCGAAATAAAGTGCCCAAAATCAGCTGAAAATGTAACGCCAGAAGAGGCAATAGGGACAGTGAAAGCCGTCAAGGCAATATTTACAGACAATACGGGTAGTGCATTGCGCAAGACACACCCGTACTTCTACCAAGTGCAAGGACAATTGCACATAACAGGCAGAAAGTACTGCCTATTTTGCATATGGACAAGGAAAGGAATAAAGTCCATTAAAATTTGCAGAGACGACGAATTTTGGCAACGTGAAATGGAGCCAAAATTGTCACAAATTTATCTACATTGCATGCTGCCGGAAATAATCGACAGCAGGTATACCAGAGGCATGCCCATTCGGGAACCTCAGTATATTCTTCGGGAGCAAGCAAATAGACCGAAAATCAAAAAGGTGACAACTCTCAAACATCGAGTTGCACTTTCAAGTGCAACATCAGGTAATAAATGTTAATCATTCAATTGTTAAAATTTAAGTTAATTTAATTAAAATGATTAAATTATTATATTTAATCAGCTCAAGCAGATTTCATCAGCGATTGATAATACTATGAAAATATTATAATACAGTTTTAACTGTCCGACGTCGAGCTGCATACTTGCAAATAAGTATGCAGAATCGCTGATGGAATATAAAAATGATGGAAAATAAATATGAAAATATTATAATACAGTTTTAACTGTCCGACGTCGAGCTGCACACTTGCAAACAAATGTGCAGAATCGCTGATTGAAAATAAGCTTGTTGAGCTTAGCTGATTGAAAATAATGTGCGACACAGTGGAGTAGGCCTACAGGGGATACCACTGAAAAAAAAACGCATCGACAATGCACCTCATGGGTGATGTGGAAATCTATTCATACGCGTATCGCCCTACTGTTTTGTTTTTTAATACTTTTTAATACATTTAATATTTTTATGTTACAGAGAAAACTCATGTGCACCATTGGGGGCAACTACTATAGGCGTCACGGCGGACTAGACGAAAGAGGCGGTCGCGGGGGAAAAGGCGGCACGTTGAACGAGGCGGCGCACAATGGGCAATTCGGACGAAATCGGCGACAAAATCAAGGAACTTTCGATAGAAATGAGATATTGCGAAGCAATTTTTTTTAAATTGTAGCTAAAATTTTGTAGAATATGAGAAAAATAGGGAGATTATGATATGAACGTTTTTCAACCTTGATAAAATTCGTTAAACTTGTACAATTTCAAGAAAATTGTGGTTTTTCAATACCACGCGCGGAAACATTTTTTTAAATTAATACATGCTATTTTTGTGACAAGAAGTCAAAAGATTTCATTAGGTTCTTGTCACAAAAATAGATTTTTTGCAAAATCCAGATGCCGTAGACAAATTTTGAAACCAGATTTGAAATCAGCATGAAACAATCTACGCGCGCGGTATTGAAAAACCACAATTTTCTTGAAATTGTACAAATTTAACGAATTTTATCAAGGTTAAGAAACGTTCGTTCCATAATCTCCCTACTTTTCCCATATTCTACAAAGTTTCAGCTACAATTTAAAAAAATTTTCCGAATTGCCCACTGTGCGGCGGTGCTTGATGAGACGGAAAAATTACCACGTTTTATAATTAATTTATTATTATTATTATACATACTTTTCCGTTAGCCGGGCGCAAACCTAACCCAGACAAATAATTATAAGCATACTATAAACAAATACTAATGAATTGTAAACAAAATATTTTTACCCAAAAAGAATGCTTATAATTATTGGTCTGGGTTAGATTATAATTGGATAGGTTATAATTATATATGCTTATAATTATTGGTCTGGGTTAGGTTTGCGCCCGGCTAACGGAAAAGTACCTTGTTGTGTTATTCATATTATATTATTATTACTCCTACGTATCGACAGAAATTGTTCGATTACACTTGAATTTGGACTCATTTTCATAAAAAAAGCACCTCAATTCACTTGTAACAGACCTATATGTTGCCAGGTCTGTTACTAACAGCTCGGGCCCGACAACCACAAAGAACGCGTACCGAACCGAGCACACCGCACCGAACCCCGTACCACCGAATACATTTGGCGGGAACCGGATGCGAAAATATGCGACGCCGGAACTTCCGTGTAATACCACCCCGCACTGCCACCCCGCATCACCAACCGCGGGCTATATAAGGCGCCGCGGCCGAGACCGAACTCTCTCTTGTCTCCAGCCTCTCATCAGGAACGGGCCATCACTTGTAAGTACAGCTCCGCTTGCCCGAAACGCTTCACGTTTGGTCTCCGTAGGTTGGTGTACCACCATCCTCGAAGTCCGGCGAGGACACAATCTCAGGGCGACTGAGACAGCCGGGGCGATCCGGTACGAACGCCGTGGAGTGCGGCGAGCTCTCCTCGACGCCGTAGAACCGTCACGGGAGGCCCCGTAGTCGATGGCGAATCGATTCCACGGGGACCGAAAATCCCGACCCGTGACAGGGAAATCACGGCTTCGGCCCTGATTGACGATATACCGTGAATCCGCCGCGCACCAGGTCCGGCATGTCACCCTCGTCGCGAACTCTCCGCGTACGCGAACGCGACCGCGACGAGTCCGACACCCTCGCGACCGAGACGATAATCCCCGCGACCGTATAACCACCGCGACGACAATCTCCGCGACCGCGACAAAAGCACATCGCGTATTCCCGTACGCGGCGCACCCGCGAAAATTGTCTCGCACACGGTTCACCCGCGAATCGTCCGCGCCGTCCGGCGTACACCGCGAAACCCCGCGTTCGCGAGCAGCGAGCCTGGCATAAACGCACATTCACGCGTCAATTATTTTAACCTCGAAACCATCCTGCACCGTCCGATTCTCCTCGCCGTCAACCCTGGTCCGACGAGCACATTCCGGCACGAGGAGACACCGCCGCGAGAACCGAACGACCGACGAACCGGAACCGTTACACACTTGTAATAATTTTAGGAAGATATATATTAGTATGTAATAAAAATCTAAAAGTTTAAACTTTCATTCGTGTGTGATTCCCCATCTGATTACCCTACATTGTATGCCGTTTCTCGGTTGTTGGATCTTCGATGTTCGGAGCTATGCGTTCGACAGAGTTTAGCAAAATTTTCATCTAAACAAAAATTTCGAATAACGAATAAAAGATAAAAAAACATTTATTCGTTATTCGAAGGTTCATATTAAAAAAGTATGTTTATTCGACGAGCATAAAATAAGTAATATTATTTTTCACGAGAATTTCTACGACGAATAAAGATAATTTTTTTTATTTTATTTCTCGAAATATAACCACTTCTTGAAAGCGTAAAAATAGGACTTTTAAAGACGATCACGGCCTAGATTGATCTTTTATCTAGTGTTTTTGACTACGGAAAAGCCCCATCATTATATTATCGAGAAATGGGAACATGAATCCCGAACCCTTGCGATAGGCACACGTACACGCCGACCGAGCGTTGTGTGAGTTTACCGTGGTACGACTGCTCAAATACAGCGATACTACATCGTCGTCGGTCACATTGTAACAGCATGCTTGCTTGACAAATCTAACTTACCGACAACGTATTTTCTCGTTTCCTCTGTTTTACTGTTGCCGTGGCTCAGTGATCGGAAACAGACTTCAGCGCTTCTAGCGAAAAATGTCGGAACTATAATTTCACCGCTAGAGACATATATGTATGACAGGATTGCAAGGATCCAGGAGGCCAGTAATCCTGCCTCACTAATGCAAAGTCAAGACTTCTTAGTAGTCCCAATCGCTAGATAAAAGATAAATCTAGGGCGCAATCTTCGCGAAATGACCCAATTTTTACGTTTTCGGGGCGTAAATTGCATTGTTTTGTGAGTGTGCACACCATGCTACCGTTCCAGCCCCTTAACGCTGCGATCTCTTTCCGCAGTTGGTCCCAGCGAGCAGCCATCGAGGCATCTACGAGTTCGTCCCACGACACGCCAACCAGCCAGAGATTTTGCATGATCGTCTTCGCCCTGACGATCACCGGAGCCAACCATCCAAGCGGGTCGAAGAGCCGTGCTACCTCGGAGAGCACTGCTCGTTTGCTCCACGACGACGGCGTCGTATCCGTGCTTAGGGGCCCACGGACGGCCAAGGAGTCCTGCCGGACGTCCCAGCGGAGCCCTAGAGCTCCATGGACTTGCTTGTCCTGGAACACCTTCGTCTCCACGCACGCCGAGCGAAGGTCGGGGACGCTACTGGCCCATTTGTCCAGCTGGAAACCTGCTGATGCAAGGAGGTCAGTCAGCTGATGACAAATTTCCAGCGCTTGCTGGAGGTCGTCCGCGTCGGTCAGGATGTCGTCGACATAAGAGTTGGTGCTGATGGCCTGTGCGCCTAACGGGAACCGGTGTTCTTTGTCGGTGGCTAGCTGCTTCAGCACCCTGTGCGCGAGGTACGGAGCCGGAGCAGTCCCGTAAGTGATCGTCGTCAGCCTAAAATCGGAAACGGCATTACCGGGATCGTTCCTCCACAAAATCCGGAGCCAGTCCTGATCGTCGGGGTGGATCAAGACCTGGCGGAACATCTTGACGATGTCCGCGAAGAAGGCCACCTTGAACAGGCGCCAACGAGTGATCACTGCCCAAAGATCGCTCTGCAGTTTTGGGCCAGGCAGTAAAGCGTCGTTGAGCGAGCCTTCCGACCCCCTCCTGAGCGAGGCGTTGAAGACAACTCGGATCCTCTTGCTGGAATCTGCCTCTTTCCAGAATCCGACTGCTCGATAGGCCCCAGTAAGGTCCACCCGAACGGTGTTCGAACGGCTACAGGCGTGCCGGCGGGTCCCACTCGCTTCTCCAGAAGCAACATCCCGCAGACATCGGCGCCGAGGAGCACATCCACTTGAGCGGGCTCGGAGAAGCGCGGGTCTGCCAAGGGTAACCCTGCAATGTGCGGCCAGTCTCCGAAAGACATCTGCTGCGACGGCGTGGGATCAGTGAGGCTCCTCGTGACGAGCGCTTCCACGGCGACCTGAAAATCATGATCGATCGGTGATCGGAGCGTTACCTGGACCTCGGATCGTGCTGTCCCGACATTCGTCCCTTGGTAACCGGTCAGCTCCACGCGCACCGAACGTCTCTTCAGTCTGAGGGACTGAGCGGCCCACTCGGACAGGAACGAAGACTCTGACCCAGAGTCGAGCAGGGCTCTAACGTTGAGTGTCCGTCCGTTGGGAGCTTCGAGGGAGACCCTGGCGGTGGCGAGGAGAGTGATCCGCTTGCTGCTGACTGCGTAGGCGGCCGACGTGGAAGTCGGCGACGACTCGGGTGGTTGACTCCGTTGGAAGGCGTCGTGAAGCGTGGTGTGGTGAAGTCCGTCGCACACCCAGCAGCGAAACTCCGAGGAGCACTGTGGGAATTGATGGCTGGACGCGAGACAAGAGACACAGAGGCCCTTCTTATGAACGAATTGCCTGCGTTCCACTGCCGTAAGTGCCTTGAATTGCTTGCATGTGCTGAGTGAGTGGTTGCCGGAGCACAGCGGACACTGACGACCACCCTTATTTTTAGTTTTAGGGTCCACCTTGACCGTCAAGGTGTTGCGCGCGGCTGCTGGATTGCTGCGAACCACGGCGCCTCCACCTTTCGGAGCTAGAGGTGGATCCGGAACTCGCGCCGAATCGAGAGCGTGGACCCAATTTTCCAAGAAGCTCTCCAGGTCATCGAACAACGGGGTGACTGTTGGATCCTTCAGCGAGACCTCCCACGCCAATCTCGTCGTCTGGTCGAGCTTCTCCGACGCGAGGAACACCAGCCACTCGTCCCACTCCTTGACCGGCTTCTTCAACGCCTGGAACGCCCGCTGGGTTTGTCGGAACTCGTCCAACAGGCGTTTGATCTCCGACGGCTGAGCCTTCGCCAAGGTCGGATAAGAGATCAGGCGTCTCATATGTGCCGCTGTCAGGATGCGTTGGTTGCCGAACCGCCTCTCTAGGGCCATCCAGGCTCCATCGTAACTTGCCTCAGTGATGGGGGTAAGATCCAACATCTTGGCTGCGTCTCCCGATAGGCAGGACTTGAGGTACTGCATCTTCCGTACCTTTGGGATGCGGGTTGAGTCGTGAACCAACGCGCAGAACTGGTCCCTGAAACTCTCCCATTGGTACAGGTCCCCGGAGAACGACGGTAGTTTCATCGGCGGCAACGCTACGTCCGGTTCTGCAGACGCCGGGATCGTCGACGTGTTCGGGATCGATGCGGAGCTTGCCTCGATCAACTCGTCGATCGCAGATCCATGGTTGATATACGCCTTCTCGACCTCGGAGAAGTAGTCGGAGCTCAGGTAAGGGAGCTCAGGATCCGCCTGCGACGTGATGACTGCATGCCGTTCGTTGAAGAGCCTCCAGTAGCTCTCCAACAAGTATTATTAGTGTATCGGTCGGGTTGCCCCGACCATGCCGTACCTCGAACTACTGTTCATACCGGCAACATAACTCGATCATGCCAGATGTTATGGCTCTACCTTCACATTACTGCCATATGTGGAGGGACAATAATGTTGCGAAACCACCACCACCTCGAGTCCAACCCAATCCAGGAGCTCCCGCTATAAGCGAGAGGGGCTTGAATCCCGGCCCGAGGGATCAAGTTCCAAGAGGAACTTGACCAGCTGTGGTTGCCCACGATTTCCAAGTAGAGGTCCTTTTGCCTCTACCCTGTGACCTGTGTTCGACTCGACTTCGACTTGAGTACGTCTCGCGCGAAATTCCGGAAACTCCTGAATAGATGTTCATTCACCAGGTCGGCTTCCTGCACCGGCCACGTTTGGCCTTTCGCAGTAACCTCCTGGCATAGGAGTTCCCTCGCTTGAGCGTAGCGCGGACAAACATACAGAATGTGGTTCGGCGACTCCACGTCGCCGCATTCACAATGTTCGTCCTCCGTCAAAGCGAAAGTCTTAAGCTTCTCACGGAAATCACCGTGTCCGCTTATGAACTGAGTCACGTAGAAATCAGGGTTTACCCAGCGCGCGCAGAGTCGGTCTGATACATCGCCAAAGTACTGGAAGGTAACTCTTCCCTTCGACGACGACGACCATCTGCGTTGCCACATTGCCACAGCCGTTCGCCTCACCTCGGCTAGCGCCTTGGCGGGGGTCACAGCTCCCGATGCCAGTTCGGCATGACTTATCCGACATGTCCCAAACTCAATGTCCAGTTCTTTTCGTATCTTGTAGGCGTACTTTCGCTCTGCTATCACCAAGTCTATCGGTACCTGGCCGGCGATCACGGTGATCGCGTCCGTTGATACCGTACGATAGGCCTTGACGCAGCCAAGCAGAGCACCTCTCTGCGCTCTGATGAGAACTTTTCTCGATGCAGAGGTGAGAAGGTCCGCCCAGCCCGCAGCAGCGTACGCCACGATTGGGACAAACAGACCAGTGTACATAGTACGCATTGCCCGATGTCCCAATCCCCAGTTCGCACGAGCAATCTTTGCCAACGCATTAAACGTTCGCGCAGACTTAGCACTCACATATCTGGCATGGGAAGTAATTCCCAGCCGTTCGTCAAAGTACACGCCAAGGTACCTAATGGTACTCTTCGCGACGATACTTCTTCCGTCTATCTTAATCACAGGGGGCCTCTCCATTCGGAGATGGCCCTTTAATAGTATCATCTCGGTCTTAGGAGCAGATAACGATAACTTTTGTGTATGGCACCACATAGAAATCGCATCTGCTACCTTCTGGCCTTTTTCTTGGAGTTCCATCCTCGTGCTGCCGTAGACTAGCACAAGTAGGTCATCCGCGTAGGCGATGGGCTCGCAAGCGAGCCCGGTGTTCGACAAGAGCTGCAGAACTCCGTCAAAGACTAAGTTCCAACAGCTCGGACCGAGAATTGATCCCTGCGGGCAGCCTTTGGTTACGACTTTCCGCACTTCTCCGCACTTAGACCTTAAGGTCACCACACGGTTGGCGAAATAGTCGGCCATCAGCCGGTAAAGATTGCGGGGACAGCCTCGCCTTCTCAACTCGTTGAGAATGCTCGGCCACCAGAGATTGTCGAATGCCCCCGAGATGTCAAAGGCGAGCGCCAGGACATACCTTTCTTCGCAGCTGGATACCAGATCCTTCAGCTTTACCACGGCTTCTTCCGTGGATCGCTTCGGTCTGAATCCGTATTGCCGGTCAGATGCGTATTCCGGGCTTAGGAACAAGTTAGCTAATCGCTTCGCGATCAGCTTCTCTAGAACTTTGCCCACTACGGATAGCAGGCAAATCGGCCTGTAGGACTTAACCTCCATCTCCGGTTTGTCTGGCCCTTTCAGAATAGTTCTGATCGAGCCGACTTTCCACCTAGAGGGAAAGACCCCATGCTCTAGACAACTGTTATAGAGCCGTAGTAACTCGGTGCGGATTACTCCGACGGAGCATTTCATAACTTCCGGCTCTATTCGATCAAGACCTGGGCACTTGCGTCGCTTCAGACTTTTCACCGCCTCTTCAAGCTCCCTGCGAGTGAAGACAGGTTCGTCCTCACTCACCGGCTCGGTAGCGGCTTCCAGCCTGAGCTGCGCCTGCTCCGGAGTGTCGCTCACAGACGAATCGTCCGGAACTAACGCTTCCAGCAGCGCTGACGCAGTGGACTCCCAGTCCATCGTGTGTCCATGTTCAGTCCGAATGTTTGAAACCGCTGTTTCAACATTCAGCTTTTCCCGTGTGATCTTGTAAACAAGACCCCACGGTTCCTTGTTCCCCTGCTCGGTTACAAAGTTTTGCCAACTCTGTATCCTTGCAGCTCTCACGGCAGCCGTATAAGCCTTTCTCTGCACGAGATACTCAGCTTTCCGTTCTGCTCTCTCACCCTCCGAACATCTCGGGTTTTGGAAGGCGCGCCTACATCTGTAGACGCGCTTCTTCCGTCTCGTCAACTCCGGCGTCCACCACGGAACAGATTTGGAGTGCCACCGCTTGGATCGCATAGAGGACTCGCACGCTTGGACAATCGAATTCTCGATTCCCTGTGCTAGTTGTTCGACCTCCTCTCGGCCATTCGGCCGGAGGGTTAAGTTCCTCCTGCTCTCCTGCAGCGCTCGTACGTATCTTGGCCAGTTCGCACTTTCCAGGTGGAACCGCCCATCATGGCGCTGGTCCTCCTCCCTGGCAGCGAACTGCAACGAAAATTCGATGACTCGGTGGTCGCTGGATGTCAAGTCCTTATGGACCTTCCATCCTCGCACTTTGTCTGACATGTCGGTAGTCGCAAATGTGACATCAATAAAGGACTCACCTCTCGGGCCGGAGTATGTGGGAATACTACCGGCCTCGTTCAAAATAACCAAACCGTGCCGGGCCACAAACTCTTCGAGTTTTAGGCCTCTCGCGTCCGTCTTCGTGCTACCCCAAAGGGGAGACTTAGCGAGTAGCTCTCCAACAATTCCCGTCTCCTCAGGAGGTTCGGTCGTGTCAAATTGTCGGCCTCGCTTTTGTTGAGGTTGACAAGGAAACGGGAAATTCTACCGCCAAGGTCCTTCTGCGCGGACACGAGGTCTGACCCTTTCGATGTCATTTTGAAATCGATTGCAATGACCGTTGCCGATAGAGGTAAATAAAACCCGCACGCACACTTCGATCGAGCGCACAAGCAACGGAAGTCGCCCCGAGTGTTTGTTTGTCGGACAGACGAGTTCACCTATGCACAGGTCACCGAAAAAACGACCGTTAACGATTCAAAAATCGAACCGTTTTCGAGACTCGTTCGTTTCGACAGAATTAAAGCACTTTCGTAGCACTAACTTGTAACGGTCGGTCGTCGCGAGTCGGTTTACGGTCGCGACGGGCCCTTCCTCTGAATGCTCAGAGTAGCCCAGGGTCGTGGGAAGGGTTTCAAGAAAAGACAAGAGGCGGTTTCCCCTAGAACTCGTCTTTATTATACTCGTCTCCTTTGGCGAGTGTTACGGCCGGCGATGGGAGTTCTTCGGCCTATAATATCGACAGACGAAAATCGGATAAGAACAGACGAAAACAGGCCTTATGATTAGACGCGTATACAAATAAACGACGGACGACGGTGCTTATGTACGCGACGGCGTTTGGCTGCGCGGATACTCGGAAGGCGGAGGCGCTCGGATGCGCGGCGGCGCTCGGATACGTCGAATACACGTAGGACGGGCGCCCTCGGATGCGTAGAACACGCGGGTACGCGGGGGAAGGAGGCGCTCGGATGCGCAGAACACACGGGTACGCGGGGGACGGAGGCGCTCGGATGCGCGGCGGCGCTCGGATACGTAGAACACGTGAACGCGCGGAGAGCGGCGGCGCTCGGATGCGCAGGACGGTGCGGCCCGGAGGCGATCCCGTTATCGGCGGACAGGGGCACCTGTACCGCGTCGGAGGTGGCGATGGTAGTCACCCGGAGGCGGCCCCGAACTCCGTCGAAACTCGCTCGCTGGACGCCTTATATAGCCCGATCGCCGCGAGCACGGACCACGGAGAGACACTCGCGTTCCGCGAGTGTCGCTCGCCGCTGATTGGCGCGCCGCTGCTCCGCGTTCCGATTGGCGCGCTCGCTGGTCCGCGAACGTCTATAAATATACCCCGCAGTCGGTCGCCTCGTCTCATTTGACTCGTGATGCTCACCGTAGCGCGGAGCTCTGCTTCATCGCAAACTGTTTTCTATTTCAGACGAGAAGAGAGCACGAGTCACCGTCTGAAGTCCGAGTCGCGAGTTATAAAATCGCGAAGAACGGAGGCGCGGATTAAGAAAGAGACTGGATCGAAACCGATGCACAGAACTCCCGCACGAACGTATTAATCCGGCTCGAAGTACCAATGTTTCGAATTCTTCGGATCTTTCAATAGTCTGAAAGATTTCCGTCGAGTTCGTAAAGACAGGGAGGCAGGACAAAGGCCGACGGATCGAGGTTCGCAAGGTGGAAGGAGAAAAACACTCTTGAAACGTATCGATGGTCGATTGTACAGAGACTGCTTCGATCGGCCGTTCGCGTGATCGCTCCTGGCGCTCGTCCCTCGCGCGGCCCGCGAGTGGCCCAAGCTGCTCGATCCACCCGGGGTCTCGCGGGGACGCAGGAACGACATCGTGCGCGCGCGGCCGATCGAGTCGTCTGAGTCGTATATTTACAATCATGTACAGCGTCTGTTCGTTACAGAACTAATTTGAAATATAGAACTAATATATCCGAGTACAGAGTTTTGTATTGAGACAGCGATCCCCGTCCACCTCCCGTTTCCTCGTTAAAATCTCGAACAGTAATGTTCATGAAAATTTTCATCAAAAACATATAATGCACATATGATTATTTAACGATACTCTTGTTGATTTATTTCTCTTCTTATTGTTCAAAGCAATACGTAGTTGATCAATAAATACATATTAATATTTGGCTGTTTACAATATATATTATACTTCATTGTACGTGCCGTTTTTATTCGTTTATTACAGAAAGTAGTATTTGAAATCGTTGAAGCATTTTAGACAACAATATTTTATATCTTCGCGGGACTGCAGTATAGCTATTTTTAATTTTAATTCCTACCACTAAGATTGCTATCAGTATATTTCAGTTCCAGTTGGTAATACAGGATGTGACACTAAAATGGTAATGGGGTTACGTGACCCCAAAAACGTGTGTCAAAAAAATACATTGTATGATACGTCTATCCTTATACCTTGTGTGGGATAACTGTACATTTAAGGCTAAGATCACAGTACACCCGATTTCGTCCGACGTCCGACTTCGGCGCACACGCACGAGCGTTTCCAGGCATCTGTTGGTGCGGGACGGCCGATTTGGTCGGCCGATGTGCTCGCCGTGGACCCGATATCGGAGGAAAACGGACGGGGTCCGCGGTAGCCGAACCTTTTTAAGTGCTTCAAGAAAGGTCTCAACAGGACCCTACCCATGGGACAACCAAAGTCGGAGGATGGTCGGAGGAAGATCAAGTCATTTCGTTTTTCGTCCGACGCGCGACGGACACGCGTACGCGTTTCTAAAGTAGAAATTATGATATTCTGTGATGTGGTGTGTGAAATAGAATATATAGTTGGAAAAATTAATTAATGGAGAAGGAATAAAGAAGATAACATTGTTTTTAATTGTCGTTTATTTTAATTATTAATTAATTGGTCATCTGGTTCTAGAAAAAAACTGAACCACATCATATGGATTTTGTTTTAATTTTCTTGGTTTTAAAAATGTTAAGCATAATAAATATGGATCTGAAAGAATCGTTTGTCACACGCTTTCCAAAACCATTGTGACCATATTTCTCGGAAAGTCGGAAAAGTCGCGAACTATTTTGTGTTATAACGTTTATTTTTACGCCTAGTTGTAGACCAAAAAAAGAACGGTGCGACTCAAAGGCTGCGAATAGTAGCCAAAACTTAATAATTTTCGTCTAATAATATAATAATTTGTATTTTTTATAAATGAAAGTAATGTACTCACGGTACTGTGCGACGAAGTAGAGCTCCGTGCTACGACCAACCTCGCGAGTCGAGTGAGACGGGGCAACCGACCACGGGGTCTACTTATAGACTTTCGCGGACAAGCGAACGCGCCAATCGGAACGCGGGGCAACGGCGCGCCAATCAGCAACGACCTCTTCGTGGTCCGGGCTCGCGGTTTTCGGGCTATATAAGACGCCCTGCGAGCGAGTTTCGGCGGAGTTCGATCCGGGCAGTTCTTCTCAGAACTTCGAACGAGTCAATCCGAGCCTCGCCGACCCAGAACTACTCGCCGGAAACAACGCCTGGCCGCTGAGCCGTACCGTGGCAGAAGCCGCCGCCGAGACCGGTTGATCCGTCGACGATCCCCGACGTCGTACAGGTGCCCCTGTCCACCGACAACGGGATCGACCTCGGGCCGTCCACGCCTCCGCGCAACCGCACCCGCCGCGCATTCGAGCGCCGCCGTCTTCCGTGCAACCGCACCCGCCGCGCATTCGAGCGCCGCCGTCTTCCGTGCAACCGCACCCGCCGCGCATCCGAGCACCTCCGTCCCCTGTACAACCGCGCCCGCCGTGAGACCGCTCGTCGGGCACCGCCATCCGCCGTCTACTTGTACATACATAACAAGGTCTGTTTTCCGCCTTCCTCACGGTACTATAGTGTCCGTTTGTACCGCAGGAGGAGGAACTTCCCCTGCCAGCCGGAAACCTCGCCGAAGACGAACCGTACAATAAAGACGAGTACTGAAGGATTCCGTTTCGCGTCTTTTCCTAAACCCTTCCCACGACCCTGGCAACTCTGAGCATTCAGAGGAAGGGTCCGTCGCGACCGCGAACCGATTCGCGACGATAGACCATTACAACTGAATAATCTCTACACGATAAAACTTTGGAAAATGAAGGAATACATTGTCACGCTGCCCTTTTTCTTGCCGGGATGATTGTCACGGGAAAGGGGCAACTCCGAGGATTTACAGGCCGGGTCGCATGCGGCCGTGCGCTCGCGGTCCCCTCGGGACAAAATCGGGATCCTCGGAGACGAACTCGTAGCCGCGTACTCTATTCTATTCGGGCGCCAGGTACCGGAAGGGTACCGATAAACGTTATTCTACGCGACCTCTCAGTCCGAGCCGACTCGCGGGCGCCTCCGAGGAACGGCGAGATGCGGGGGCTTACGGGGACTGCCAAGGTTCGGACACGGGAGAGAAACGGGGACAGCCCTCACGGCATGGCGCGGCGGATCGCGCTGGCCTGAGAAAACGGACGACGTTTAGGCTCGATCTTACTTTTATTGTGCGTCAAGGGTTAAAAATCAGCGGCCTCGTGGCCGCACCCGAGAGCCCGCGCTCTTTATTCAACTGTCCGAACGGTGGTATTGTCCCCAGAGCGCTCGGTTGTCGATTTTACAATTACGCTACGCAGGTGGTTGGCGCGATCCGAATATTCGGGACTGTCGCGACGGCCGCTCGACCCTTATTGCTCGCGAGGTTCTCGATATCGCGCGTCGTACCGGATCTCGAAGGATCGTCCGACGGGACGATCGGACTTCCGCGCTTCGCGACCGGTCCTACTCTGCACGGCTCGCGTCGTTATTTTTCCCGAGTAAATCTTCCGGCTCTGATCCGATCTTCGCGACTTTGCTGCTCTCACAGCACCGTCTTAGGGGTGCGAGATCCCGCTGGCGAGGCGAATCGCGCCCGCGGGAACTGGCGACAGCCGAAAGCGAAGACTGGCGTTGATGGTAGCAGAATATTGGAAAATCGATGCTTTCGACGAGAGCCGTAACGACAATGATCGCCTAATTTTCGCTACGCGGTGCGTTGCGATTCCTTCCCCCCCCCCCACTCTCGACGCCTAGGGCACGGCGCTACTCGTCGTAGCGGCCTGGTGCCCTCTTCTGCTTTTCGCTCGGACCTTCTCCCGCTTGGTCCTTGGGCCCTGGAGCGGGTACCTTCGTGACGGCCGCTTCGTGACGGCGTTTAACCCTGCCCCTGAGCATTGCCGCCCCATCTGTACGAGCCCCTGTCGTATGATGAGCCAGTGTTGAGGAGGTATTCGTTGGTCAGCTGTTTTGACAGGAGGTGCTCCTCGCTGCCGGCATCCTCCGGGTTGATTAGTATATGTGACACTTGTTTCTAATGTTAGTGCTTTTTGTTAAGACTCTATTGTAATCTAAGACCGATGTATTTCTTTTCGTAAATAGAGACTGTTAGCAGGATAGCTGGGAGCACCCTGACGAGGATATACAGTGGTCGACGAGGATGGAAGAAGACGATATCGTTCTTCTCACTGAAAGTCACTCACAATGAATTTATTTCAATTGCTGCTGCCGGGACACTTCCCGGCGATATTCCTTGCGATAGGCGCATGTATAGAAAATACCGATGGTGTTCGAGGAATATACCATGAGATATGAAAATCAGTGATTGTAGAGCAAAAGCGATATGCGCGTGTGTGTCGTATAACGTCTTTCGATACAGTGACGTCCTTCGTGGCGATGAGAAGGAGCTGTTATTGTCGAGTTTTTCGATCGACTCGCAATTATCGTCATCGCGCCGCGTAGCGCTCCCGTGACGCCGAATCGTGTAACGACGTTCGCGGAATTATAGTTCGCGGGGGGTTCGAATCCTAAACAATTTCACTTGTCATGTCGACCAGGGTTCTCGCAGTCGCCAGGAGGGCGAAACCGCTAGCGACACCGGGTGTTTACGGGCCAGGAGGCCGGGCCGCGTTCGGCCGCACGAAACGCGGTCTCCCCGGGACAAAAGGTGTTCGCAGGCACGTCACTTTTCGAAATCTTGGCCTGGATATTCGAAGTGATGCCTACTTGGACGCAGACCGATTGGACGCGTTCCTTTTGGACGCCAGGCCGATTGGACGCGTTCCATTTGGACGCCGGGCCGATTGGACGCGTTCCATTTGGACGCCGGACCGATTGGACGCGTTCCTTTTGGACGCCGGGCCGATTGGACGCGTTCCTTTTGGACACCGTGCCGTTAGGACGCCGTGCCGTTTGGACGCCGTCCGATTTAGATTCGTGGCATTTCGCGATATATGTTTTAAAATGATTGATTTTGGGAGTCTGCCGATGGTGGTATTGTTCATCGGTTCAAATTCCTATAGTATGTGATTACATATACCGTCGAACATATTACATTTGGGAATGAATTTAATATGTATGTGGAGTTTTATTATTATAAAGGTTAGTAAATTATGTATATCGTTTGACAGGTGTAGGTTAGAATAGAGGAACATTTACAAGGTAAAAGTTATTAAGATACGTGAGTATCAATAATTATACAATAATACTGCTTAGTGATGCAGATTTACTACATAGTTTGTTATATTTCATTAGTAGACATTGTATCCTCATTGCAAAGTAATTATGTATCATTTTAATTACAGCAGCAAGAAAAGCATATAATAAAGGCTTATCACTAAGTAATTAAGTTGCAGGAAAAATCAAAAGTTGGATATGTTTGAAATTATTTGATGAGTAGTTTTTTGCATTAGAGTTGTAGTACTATCGCTCTGAATTTTATTCACAACTTCCTTGTCCGCAGCCTCTATTTAATTGATTTCAGCGGCTCTTATCACCTTATTTGAATGCAACGGAAGAACAATACGCTTGTATCATCAAAAAGTTATGTGTAACGTTTGACAGGTATAGGTTAGAGGAAAAAATATGTGAAAACCAATTAATAAAATGCGACAGTTAAAGTACCGCAATCTCACAGGATATAAACTCAGAGAGATAAAGTAAGCTGTATTAAAAGTTTGTATGAGAATTATGATTTCTTGCTCTTTTATTATCAGTTTTTGTACTTGAAACTTTACAGGAAATATTAAATATTTGTGACGGTAGGTTGTTTATATTAATATTATGTATTTTATATTTTAATTAGTAATTTGAAAGTAAGTATCGATATAGTGAGGAGGATGAGTCATAGACAGGAAGATTAAATTATTTCTTAAGGAAGGAGAAGAAGATTTTAAAACAAATCAATGACCATGGAACGGGACTTTCTTTAATGGGATTTTATATTTGAAGTTCCCATCAGTTGAGTCCTGCGACAAGTCATTGATGATCACCTACAATCTGAACGTTCAAAAATTGATCAATTGGCAGTATCCCGGAAACTAAATCATCTTGAAATAACTTAACTTTGGCGTTCTTTTCTCTATTGGTACGAGTACGAATCCGTGTGACTTTTAAGTTTTTTAATAAACGTTTGTAATCAGTTGTTTCATCTTTGATTAGTTGTAACAAGTTATCTGTAAATAATTTTTAAAAAATGTTAGTGCAAAGTAACAAAAAGAGTTACACATATAAAAAGCGTGAAAACTTAACTAAAAAAATCCTCAAATTCGGCCGCATTGTTGGGAAACGTTGCACAAGAGTTATTATTAAACGACTCAAAAATGTTGTTAGTTCTCACTGCAGAACCATATACGCTGACCTTGGAAGAAATAGGAAGCCACACATTGCGCAGATTTGCCATAAACAGAAGTACATTTAGAAATGTGCTGCATAAACGGTCAGGACGAACTGAATTTGATGTAATGCTTCTGGAAACATATCGGATGGAGCTAAAGGCATTGTCATAGCCAGTGACAGAATCTGTCTTGGTGCTCCTTGTAACCCCAACTTCTTCTACTTCCTTAATAGAGCCTGAATAATAAAAAAAAGGATTATCCAATTCTCTATTCAGCACATTCATGAGGTAAGCATTGCAAAAAATACATGAATAATGCCAAGACTTATATTTTACCTGAGTAAAATGGAACTAGCATCCATGTATGGTAACCCTGGGGAATTGTGCTTGTACACATTCCATAGCAGCTCTCTTGTAATCATGCATGACAGTTTCTATTTAAGTAGTCTTGAAATCCTGGAACAAGAGAAACAAAATATTTTTCTCCATATCGCTTTGTACATTGTCTTAGTATGACATTCACATAAAACAAAAACGGTAGCGATTCCCTGTAAATTAACATCATTTTTTAATCTGACAATGTGAGATAAGCGTAACAAAAATTATCCATAGTGGTATATCATATCATTATAACGTATGTGTCATAATCTATATT
>JAQQRT010000024.1:0-15974 GCA_028454225.1 Lasioglossum leucozonium | reverse complement strand
GCATGGTGGGAGGTACTGTTTCCCCCACTATGTAGCAAGGTGGGAGGTGACATTTCTCCACTTTATGGCATGGTGGGAGGTACTGTTTCCCCCACTATGTAGCGGAGTGGGAGGTGACATATCCCCACTTTATGGCATGGTGGGAGTTGACATCCCCCACTATGTAACAAGGTGGGAGGTACTGTTTCCCCCACTATATGGCACGGTGGGAGGTGCTGTTCCTGTAGTGGGCGGACTTAAGTCTTCAAATATTCAATAGGAGACTGCAAAAATTTCTGGATCCTTCGAAATTAGATTTTGTGCATGGGAACTGTTAAAAATAGAAATACAATTGTTACTACGATGAATAAATTATGTTATATGCGATTTTCAGAATTAAATGTACGAATATATCTCGCAGAAGTCGAACAGCAACTTGATCACATTTTGATGACAAAAATAACTTTGATATTTTCGAGTGTAACAAATCGATAGGTCGAGGACCTTCCACCATCGACTCCTACGAACGAGAGCTACGAATCCGACCGCAGTTTCCGCAGAGTGAATTTCGATGAAGTTTTCACGTGGATTCTGATGACAGACAGCCATTTCGAGCATCTATACTATTATATAGAACGACCCGAGGCTCCGCGGAATGGGGAAACGTGATTTCCTTAACTGCCTGGGGGACGACAATGCGGCGAAAGATTGATGTTCCCTTCTGGAAGAAACTGTCTCCCGGAAAGGGTGCATCGGTGCAGTGAGTGACCCTGCTGTGACGTCATTGCCAGAAAAATTTTCCAAAACTCTGAAAAATATGCTAAAAATTGGAAATCGCCTGGAAGGGTCGTAAACCAATTTGTCCACCTAATAAATTCAACGATTCTAGACCTAACCTTACTTTTACAAACATTAACAAATTAATTTCTCCACTTGATGGTTTTTATTTTTGAAACAAGTGTAGAATGTTTAAAGGGCTAAAAATTAATTTGTAGTAAATTCAACGATTCCGGACATAACCTCACTTTGCCTGGGAGAAAAATATGTGCACAAAACCAGGAAAGTCGAGAAATAAATTTGTGTTCACAGCCTAACGAATCCGGCCTCGCTTTTCGTTCGCCTGCGAGAAAATGTTAAGAAATTTTGAACGGGTGAAAATTAATTTAACATCGATTCAATGGTAACCGACCGGAGAGCCAGCTCTTCAAGTAGCCGGACAAAAGTGGAAGTTCGTGAAGCCGGAATTAAACGGAAAATTCGAGGGGGGACGCGTGGAGGAAAATCCAGGCGGGGGACTCTAATGGCAAACGATTCGTCCCGAAAACCGAGCGGCTCCGCTTAAAGTCAGTTGCACGATCTCGGAACGGCCTTCGCTCGAGGACGTAATTCCCTCGAAACAGGACGCTGAAAAATTGAGGTCCTTCGGTGGCCGCTACGTGACCACACTCGGGAACTGAGAGAAGACGGTCCTGCAGGAGGCGAGAGCCTGGTGAGATGGGTGCCCAGGGTAGGCAGCAGCCGAGGGATCGAATCTTCACCTGTTACCGGGGCGACTTCATCAGCCTCTTTGATATTCCATTCGCATTTTCGCGGGCAGTGGCAGACGTGCCAGTCCGGGGACTCGTCCGACGACTTCACGGTCGCGGTTATACCGGGTGACTCATTAAACGGTGCCAGCCTAAATCAACTTGTTGCACGAAAAAATGCTTCAGACAAAAGTTGCTGTACATCAACCGTTGCATACGATGGAACAATTTGTTTATTTATATTTCACTTTTTTAACGAGATATCGATGCGACGTTCACTCTTTGTTTAATAATGTGTCACATTTGACAATGCAATTTGAAAGGGTATTGCGGTTCGAGTAGAAAAGTATTGGGGTGTATGGGGCGAAAAAGTGATAATTACCGAGATATTCATTAGTTAATTAAGGTGGGAGTGTGATGACAACAATTTTTTACTTGAAATCATGAAACTTTTTGTTGGGAAATGGGTCAATTCGGATGTCACGGTCCAGTGAACCACCCTGTATACATATGTATAACGAGCACACACGCGAGAAACAAGTAGGGTCGCGAATACACGGTGAACGGTGGTCGCCTCTGGCCACCTTACCACCACCGGCGGCGGAAACTTTCAGTCGACGTAATTGGTCGAATTTCAACATGGTGAACCACCGCTGGCGAAACTTGGCCGCAATTGGAATCTTCCTGTTGACGGAGAAGGGAGGGGGAGAGTGTTTAACAAGAGGGCTGGTAGAAGGGGTTACCTGTTGGCTGTCCCAGGAATAAGGGTCAAAAGTCAGTGCCGTCCACGTTAATACGAAGTGAAATGTGAACACATTACACGATTTATTAAGAAATCGATACCTTTTTCGCACGACACCCTGTATATTTTCTGCGACATTCTCGTAGAGCGTGAAGAGACGAGTCCAACGAGTACCATGACCATGCCATTTCGATCATTCAGTCTCGAGATATTCCTGTCTGAAAACTCGGTTAGGTTTGCGTTAGGTGCTGAGCATTCAGACAGGAATATCTCGAGATCGAATTATCGAAATGGTATGGTCATGGTACTCGTTGGACTCGTCACTTCAAGCTCTACGATACTATCCAAAAGAAACACAAGGATATGTTAAAAATTTATTTATTAATCTCGTACGAGTATTCCTACGAAAAAATAGAAGTCCGCTTGCGACGAGCGAAATGTTTGTCGCTGCGAACGTATTGCAGGACACGCTGTAGAGACGCCTTTGTGCCCAGTGCTAATAGGATTGCGACGGGAGGAAGGTTCTGTTCAGTTTCAGTCGCGAAAAGCTTTAACTTATTTCAACAGCGGAAGTATTAACTCCTTCCTGCGGCTTTTAGATTTCTTAGTTCGCTGTCGTGATACATAAACATTGTTCCGGAGAGCATTATTGCTGAGTTTAATTTTCGCGAGCTTACAATTGGAGAGTAAAAGTTGAAGAAAATTCGACGGGCTTAATATTTTGTAGAAATTTTAGAGCTGGAAGAAAATTTGCTGAGAATAGTGCACATAATATATTGAATAATAATAATTCGAATAAAACAAAGGAAATTGTACAGGCTTATATAAATTTGGACGGCGAGGGAATTTTGCGAGCTGGAAGAAAATTTGTGGAGATTTTTCCACATAAAATATTGAAAAAACAATTCGAATAAAACAAAGAAAATTATACAAGTTTACAATTTATATAGATTTGGACGGCGAGGGAATTTTGCGAGCTGGGGAAAAATTTGCTGAGACTATTCCACATAAAATATTTTTAAAAAATTCGAATAAAACAAAGGAAATTGTACAAGCTTAAAATTTATATAAATTTCTGAATCAGACTAAAATTTATTGAGAATATTCCACGTGAAATGTTGAATAATACTAATTCGAATAAAACAAAGGAATTTGTACAAGCTTAAAATTTATATAAATTTCCGAATCAGACTAAAATTTGTTAAGAATAGTCCACGTGAAATATTGAATAATACCAATTCGAATAAAACAAAGAAGATTGTACAAGCTTAAAATTTATATAAAATTGCGAATTGCGAAATTTGTTAACAATATTCCACGTGAGATATTGAAAAAACAAATCGAACAAAATGTTCGCTCGTTAATTAAAACATTGCGCGTTGATTCGTCGACGAGATCTCGGAGGCGAACCGGTCGCCTCGGGAAGCGCGGACGTAAGATCCGTGAAGTGGCAAATTAACTTATAGGACGCTTAATTAGCCAGACTGTTAAATTGAATTTATCATCGGGAAGGAGAGTGCGTTAACTACTTTACCCGCGGGACGGGAATTTGTATCGGGTATGCGACCAAAGAGAGAGAGAAAAAAAAAGAAAAGAAAATACTAAAAAGAAGAACATTCGCAGGCGTTAATTAGTCGCAGAGGTAATTAAAACTCGGTTAATTTCGGCCGCCCGGTGTCAAAGATTAACTCGGCGCCACTCGATAAAAGTCCTCAGGGCGAGCAAAAGGGGCGCAATTCTTTTTTTTTTGCGGGTCTCATGTTCCCATCTTGAAAGCGAAGCCACCGTGAAAAAAAAAATGGTGCGCAGCTACCGCGAGATAAATTTAATTTCATGTTTAAACATCCTCGAACGCGCCGGTGCGCGAGAGCTCGGCCTAATTTCGCGATTAACTGCGACGCGGGTATAAATAATTGCGCTGCGATTTGCGAATTCGAAAAGTTCGCTTGGAAATGAAAATCCCGCGAAATTGAATAATTAAATGACAAAGTTCCTCGGTGTACTAAATGTTTCGCGTCCGTACAAATTATGATAAATTGGAGAGAAAATACTGTATTTTTCTGGCATCTCTCTTCGGATTTGAAGAAATTAATTGATGTTTAAAAAAGCGGAATTCGATTGCGGTGGGATAGTTTATTTTTGTTTTCAACGTCGATTCATTTAGAAGTGAAACTCCGTAAACGAGAACTGGCGGGAAACCATTTTTCGAGTTATTTTTCGTAGTTTTCGAATCGTACAGAATTCGCAGGATGCCTGTCGAAGAGCGCTGCGCTGTTTTCGCGATCGTAGCGGGAATTGAAATAGCGTGTAAATTCGCGCGATGCGGAAATTTCCATTTCATTAATTTTTCGAAATGTAATTTGATGGGAAAAAATATTTTTGGTTGAATATCGGTAGCCGGTGGTGTACTTACCAATCCTGATAACCGGCGGCAGCGACATGGCAGTGGTAACCAGGACGACAATGATGGCGAACAACAGTGCCATTGTGCCCGACGTGATTTCAGCTCTCGCCCTGACTATGACATCGTTCTTGCGTGCTCCGACGCAAGACTAAATACAACGATTCTGAACATCGGATACATGGAGACACAACTAGATCGTTTTCACGTACACTTCCACACAAGAACCGCACATTTTCGGGCCGGGGCACGCGTCCACGAAAATCCTCGCTACACCGTCATCCCTCGCATCTGGAAACAGAATTATCAGAGAGTCAGACACATGGAGTCAAGGACATGGTCGATTTTTAAACAATCATTCTATATGTAATTTGTAACTCGGAGACAACTTAGAATATTTTCAATTTTTTGATCTGACGAATTTAAGGTATTTTCCTTTTCATGCAATTTTTGAAAAATTGACTACATTTTTGGGTTTTAAGACTGTACATGACAAATTTGAATACTTTCACTTTTTTTATCTGACGAATTTAAACTGTTTTCTTTTCATGGAATTTTTGGAAAATCGATAATATTTCTGTTTTTTAAGACTGTATATGACAAATTTGAACCTTTTTATAATTGTTTGTTAAATTTGATTGAAAAAAATTAATTTGATTGTTAAATTTGAACCTTTTTATAATTGTTAGACGATTGGGAATATTTTTAATTTATAGGACTGAATCTGACAAATTTAAACCTTTTTTTATATACAAAGTACAATTATTAGAAAATTGACAGTATTTTTATTTTGTGAGATGAAGTTTGTCAAATTTGAACCTTTTTTTCTACTTACAATTAGAATTGTTAGAGGATTGAGAATACTTTTAATTTATGGGACTGAATCTGACAAATTTAAACCTTTTTTTTATACAAAATACAATTATTAGAAAATTGACAGTATTTTTATTTTGTGAGATGAAGTTTGTTAAATTTGAACCTTTTTTCTACTCAGAATCCTTAGATGATTGAGAATACTTTTAATTTATGGGTTCGAATCTGACAAAATTAAACCTTTTGGTTATACAAAATACAATTATTAGAAAATTTACAGTATTTTTATTTTGTAAGTCTAAATTTGCCAAATTTGAACCTTTTTTCTACTCAGAATCCTTAGATGATTGAAAATACTTTTAATTTATGGGTTTGAATCTGACAAAATTAAACCTCTTTTTATATGAAGTACAATTCTCAGAAAATTGACAAAATTTTTATTATCAACACTAAATCCTAAGAATTCGAAACATTTTTCTCCAAACTACAATTTCTAGAAAATCAACAATACCTTATAGCACTAAATCTCACGAATTTAACCCAGCTTAGCCCCACTTACCAAATTCCGTGAGCCCTCAAACATTTCTCTCCGCAACACAAAACGAATTCGTACCCGACCCAGGAAGAAAAACTCCATCGTCTCAGAAAATTGTTACCCCATTTCCCGGGGGAGGGGTGTTCCCGGGACCCTAGCAGCCATTATAATGGCATAATGCCGAAACAAGCTAGTTTTCCCCATTTTCGCGTTGCTGAAAGGCACGCGTCGAGTTTCATGAAAGGCGAGAGCAGAGGCCGGACGGGGCCGACATTCTCATTAAACGTCGATCGTTGAAAAATGTCGGCGAGTCCCGGTCGGATCGCCGGCTGGTACGGTCGATGCGGAGAGTCAATGGCAGAGTCAATGGCGGACGAGCCTCTCTCGCGCCATTTCGTTGACTGAATACACACACACACACACACACACACACGAGCCTCGTACTACTCTCGGATCAAATGGACGGATATCACCGCGTATCGGCCATAATTCCGCGGCGGCGGCGCGGAATTTACGTCCATCTTCCGTGTGTGTACAAGTTCCGGGTGATAGCTAATGGACGCCATCAGTTTAATGGAAGCCCTTCAAGCGCGCCGGCACGCGCGCGATTCTTGCCGGCCGTGTGTTCCCGATAATTCTCTTGAATTTTGTTGTGCCGCGAGGAGCCGTCTCTTCCGCGGACGGTTCGCCGAATGATTTATCGATGGTATTGGATATTCGAAGAAGTTCGAGGTCGACGAGTGCCGCCATGTGAATACACGGGGAGGAGAGAGTTTGCCACGAGTTAGGATCTTCGAAAAGTGCTCCGTGGAGGCACGGTTAACCTTCAACGTAGACCAGGGGTCGGCAACCTTTTGAGTCGCAAGAGTCAAAAATTACAATTTACAAAATTTCAAAGTATTTAAAGAGCCACAATTCAGCGATTCAGAAGGATTTTTAAATGTTTTTTTTTATAAAATAAATAATATTTGCGTATGGAACTAAAGAGCCGCAGTTTCACATCCAAAGAGCCGCAGGTTGCCGACCCCTGACGTAGGCGAAACATAAGCTCGCGAGAGTGGAGACACAGTGTAGGTTAGCTCGAAATATGGAGGTGTCCCGAAAACGTTCCGCGAGTGGGTTCCCGGGATGATTTCGAGCAACTTTTCCCTTTGCCCGAACCTTCTCGGACGCTCCGTTCGAAAGTTATCGACGAAAAACACCGCACTCAGTCGGGCCCCGCCCACCGAGGCGGAGCCGTTCGCCGTGGCCGCTGCGATTGGTCCGCGTTTTTCGCTGATAACTCCCGAACGGGGCCTCCGGGAACGTTTTCGTAAAGGGAAAAGTTGTTTCGAATCACCTCGCGAACCTGTCTGCGCGAGGAAATGCACTTTTCTACGGACACCCTGTATAAAACGCAGCGGGATCAGTTTCAGTCGGGAAATTGAAATCCAATTATATCTCCACATTTCGATATCGGATCTGACAATCGAAGATTAAGCTGGAAATGGTTAACAGGAATTCACTCGACCCTTCGAAATCCCTTTTCCTTTAAGGGCGAATTTTACGAGCCCACCCCTCCTCCCCCAGTCATAGCGAGCGTCTCAAGGTTAGGGGAAGTCGTTTGAGTTTTCTCGCTCCGAGTGCTCAGCAAGAATTGAGGGTACAGTTTGTGCCTTTATTTATTTAGGGCATTGTGCTCCGTTTCGGACAAGTTCGAAGCAGTGGGCGCTGGGGGATTGTCGTTCGAATCCCTCGGGCGCAGTTTGCGGCCAATAGCGAGTACACGCTTGCCAACTGATCGATCGTGTTGACCGGTCTCGACTGAGATTCTCGTGAATGTTCGCGGAATGTGTCGTTGTCAATATATATCTTTTTGTAATGATCTTTTAATCTCAATAATTTTTTGCGGGTGCAGGCACGCGTTACAACTGATTCCAACGATGTTTCTATGTCAAATGAATATTTCGAAATTGAGCGGAAAGCAGCGAAAAGCGAAACAGAACGTTAGCGAATAACTCGATGAAATTCATTTTTAACGAAAAAAAAAAATAGAAATTTATTTCATTTTCATGCAGAAATTCGCGTATATGGGTCAATCCAATATATCGTTGGACGCCGCGTGAATATTTAGTACAATAGCTCGTGGGGTGAGAGGTGTGAACCACGCATAATTATAATAGTAAAATTTTTCCAGAATATTCGAAATGGCTTTTCAGTATGTTGGATCGTCGAACGAAACGAATGTTTATTTAAATTTTTTAATGCATTTTTCGAGATTTTTGACATTTCATCGTGATCAGCCCCCCCTGCAATGATCCCATCGCTTCCAGCAGGGACGTACAGAATTCCCGGAGCACCTGGCGCAACGAGATCTGTCAGTCGCGAGGGGCGGCACGATCAGAAAGTTGATCGATACCTCAGCCCGTATAAAAGGAGTTCCGAAGCGACGTACGAGTTCGGTGTCGATGCCACATGCAGCTCACGCTTCCGCTATTAGAGTTAACGTAAACGGATTTAAACTAACCCAATTTACCGTGGGGTAACTTCGCTGCCCCGTTCCTCTCCCCCTCGCCCCCTTTCGGCCGTGTTTGTTTGCCGTTTCACCCTGCGAACCGGCCTTAAGCGGCCGGCTTGATTACGTAGGCGTGTCCCGGCCGTCCGAATCCTCCTTCTTTCTCCACCTCGAACAATTCCCTTCAGTCATCCCCTAACTTTCCCCCCGCATCCCGAAGGGTTTAGGGCTCGCCACCGGGGTTTACGACCCTTTGGAATGCGCGGATATTCGACGTCTCACCCCACCACTCCCATTATCAGGAATATCCCTAGGACATCCGAATTTTTCCCGGGAGAAATATTAAACTTCCTGCACTGCGATTTTGCGCACGTGTTCGCCGACATTCGGAGCACACGTGGGATTTTTTTCGAGTAAAAATAACCAAATTTGCCGGAGTTATGTTCTTTTTTGTAGAGTCTGTTTCAAGGGGGCAGTCTGGATTTGAGTGCCGTTTTTACCGATCTTTCGGAATTTTTTTTCGGAAAAATTGTGGGACCTCTTGCAATGGGTTTTGGCACAGATATTTGTGGATATTTGAACTGCGTACACGATTTTTCTCAAGTGAAAATAATCAAAATTGTAGGAGTTATATATGTTTTTATGGAGTACGTTTCAGGGGGTATACTGAACTACAGTGACATTTTTACGAATTTTTTTCAGAAAAACTGCTGGACCTATCGCATTGGAATTTGGCACAGATATTTATTGATATTTTAGGTACATACAGGAATTATTTCAAGTAAAAATAACCAAAATTGCAGGAGTTACCTATTTTTTTATACAGCATGTTTTAAGGGGGGTACCGAGTAACATTTTTACTGATCTTCAGAAATTTTTCTTAAGAGAACTATTGAACTTTTTGGATCAGAATTATGCGCACGCATTCATGAGTATTTGGAGTACCTCAGATATTTTTTTCAAGTAAAAATAACCAAAATCGCATGAGTTATACATTTGTTTATAAAATGTCACCATGCTCGCAAGAGTCACACGCGCGTGCTAAAAATGATCGAAATTTTCCAGCAGTATTCTAATAATGTAATCGTCGCAATTAACCGTCGCGGACATCTTCCCGGAGAAGATTGCGAAATAAACGAGCGGACCTCGTTTCTTCGGGTATTTCTGCGACAACGGAGATTCGCTTTCCGCGTGGAAAAATCTGAAAGTTTTCCAGTGGAAACGATGGGCGGTCTTCTCGCCCGCTTAAAGTGAAATAATGGCTGCTCGTTAACGTCCTCTGATCGGGACGCGATCATTATACTTGATGAAGTTTCGCGCGATTCATGAAAACGGGGACGAAGGAGATGTGGATCGCGCGAAGTCTAATGAAACGGAAACGCTCTTTATAAGATCATCGTGTTGCGTTTTAGTCACGCTTCGTTCGCTGCTCAACTAGGCTTTTTTAAATATCATATTTGTCGCTCTTCCATTGTTTAAAAAAAAAAGTTATTGTCATATTGTCTTATGTGGAACAAATCTTTCTCTCTCTTCCTCTCTCTCGATCTCTCGATCTCTGGATCCCTAGGTCTCTAGGTCTCTAGATCTATATCTCTAGATCTCTATATTTCTAGATCTCTATATTTCTAGATCTCTATATTTCTAGATCTCTAAATTTCTAGATCTCTATCTCTATATCTCTATATCTCTATATCTCTATATCTCTATATCTCTAGATCTCTAGATCTATAGATCTCTAGATCTCTACATCTCTAGATCTCCAGATCTATAGATCTCTATATCTCTAGAACTCTATATCTATAGATCTCTAGATTTCTATATCTCTATATCTCTAGATCTCTTGATCTCTAGATCTGTAGATCTCTAGATCTCTAGATCTCTATATCTCTAGATCTCTAGATGTTTACATCTCTATATCTCTATATCTCTAGGTCTCTAGATCCCTAGATCTCTAGATTTCTAGATCGCTATCTTTATATTTCTAGATCTTTAGATCCGTAGATCTCTAGATTTCTAGAACTCTATCTCTATATCAATAGATCTGTATATCTCTATGTCTCTAGATCCCTAGATCCCTAGATCTCTATATCTCTAGATCCCTAGATCCCTAGATCCTTCATGGCGACCAAGGTGGGACGACCTTTCTTGTCCTCGATCTTTATATATCCTCCCAATGCCACCTCGTCGACGGACCTTTTTGGACGGCTCTCGCTCGTTGATTGTTAATAATTAATGAACATCTCGCGTGGAAGGCGACCCCGTTTCATATTTTCTAAATTTATCGAACTATCCAACCGCATAGTACCTAGTTAGTTGGTAGAAACAATTTTCCAACAATTTATAAACGTCGAATTCAATTAATTGCTCGAAATTTCCCGAAATTATAACTATACAATTCCGTGTAAAGATGCGGCAACGGAGAACACATTTTGGAGCGCGAAATAAATTATTTCTGCAAGCTGCAGCAGCGATAAACAATTTTTCCGAATCCGTACGGCGAACACGCGTTTATGCAGTAATTCGATTATGCTTATTCCTTAATCTGATCCGAAAACGCGCGCAAAACGTTGATCAAACATTTGCCGAGGCGGGATTAATTAAGAGATTCGTTGAAAGCCCGTTTCGCCGGAGCCCCGGGAAATCTTTAACAACAATTTGTTTCGCGTCGACTCGCGCCGCGCTTTCTTCTACGCGGAAAGCGCCTCCTCGCCGCCGCCGTCGTCTCAGTTTTCAATTTTACGCGACGCGCGAGACAGAAAGAGGATTAACTATTACGACGTACACTGTTCCAAGTTTGTTTCCCGAGTTTCGTTTACGACTTACGAGCCCGGCTTAATTCTATTCGGCCGTAAAACCTCCGGAGGTGCCTCCCCTTCGGCGTCCGAGGATCCGACTCGCCCCTCCGGAATGTTTTTATTCGTCGCGTGCCGGATTCTAGGTATTGCTCTTTACTCCTAGCCAAGTTCTAAGGGGACAGTCCTGTTGATGACCACCGTCGACGAAATTCGACTATCGACTATTTCCTATTTGGTTGTGACATACGATTTAGTCGATAGTTTTTGGTCGATACTGTCCATCACTAGACAGTCCCACTGTACGATTAGAACCAGCCCTTAGATGGGCTTTTATCCCCGCAGCATGGGAAAATTAAAATAAAAATAACTCATGCAATTTTGGTTATTTTTATTTGAAAAAAATCCCTCAGGCACTTCAAATACCTATAAATGTCTGTGCAAAATCCTGAGGTAAGAATTTTAATACTTCTCCAAACAAAAATTCCTGAAGATCAATGAAAATGGCACTGAATACCCCCTTGCAATATGCTGTATGAAAGAATTTATAATGCATGCAATTTCGATTGTTTTTACTTGAAAAAAATGGTGTACGTAGTTAATATACCCATACATATATGTGCAAAATTCCAATCAAAAAGGTTCGAGGGTTTTTCAGAAAAAAATTCTTGAATATTGGCAAATATGACATTGTAACCCAGGATATCCCCCTAAAACACACTATAAAAAGAACTGTAACTCCTACAATTTTGATTATTTTCACTTTAAAAAAATTGCGTACGTAGTTAATATACCCATACATATGTGTGCAAAATTCCAATCAAGAAGGTTCGAGCATTTTTCAGAAAAAAATTCTTGAATATTGGCAAATATGACATTGTAACCCAGGATATCCCCCTAAAACACACTATAAAAAAAGCTATAACTCCTACAATTTTGATTATTTTCACACGAGAAAAATCATGTACGTAGGTGAAATACCCGTTCATGCATGGGCCAAATTCCAATCCAAAAGGTTCAACAATTCCCCAGAAAAAAATTCCTGAAAATCGGTGAAAACGACACTCGAATCCACCCCCTAAGCGTTAATTATCTGCGATAAGACCGAGCTGTGCCCATCTACCTCGCGATTTTGCCGATTCGTAAAAATGTCCGGCGCGTTAATCGAGAGTAAGATCGCGTCATTAGGGTGGCCCGGACAATCGCATGTGCTCGAGGAAACAGTGCGAACCGCTGTGCGAAACGCTGCGAATTCCATCAGGATTTTCTATATTCTTGACGCGGCCGTCATTTCTTGACTCTCTTGACAGCCGTGTCCGCCCCGGGCCGGCTCGGAATTTCAATTATTGTCAACCGCGGTGAACACGCTGAACTATATCTCTCGGAAACGTTGGGGGAGACACGGGAAGCGTATAATTCATGCCGGTAAAGTTGAAAACGGAACGCCGGGCCTGGGGTTCGCGTTCAATATTTCCAACGATGATGATCAGCACTTTGAGAACGGCGAATTTACCAAAGGGGACGAGTTGCTAGAGTGGATACCTCGGAATAATAATTCTTCACTACCTCTCTTGAACCCATTAGCCCTTGCGGCCGTGCTTCACTTCCTTGGTCCAGTTACTTCGAAGGTTTTCCACTTTGAACGCGGTTTCCTCCGGGAACAAAGGGTGCGTTAATTATTGAAGAGCTATTCCCTTCTAGTGAGAAAAAAGTCCCTACCGTAGAATCGCTCGTCTTTGTCGCGTCGTGGCATTTTCATAATTCTATTACTGTACCGAATACAGAGTTTCATCGATAAATGTCCCGAGTGTCTATCCTATAATTGTCCCAAAACTATCCTCACTACAGCGGGGTATACCCCGAAGCTCGAGAAGCTGCGGTCGCCGAGAAATTTAACATAATACGGACCGGGTATATCGGTGTGACCACTACTAATCCAGCGACAAAACTTTGTTGGTCAAAGTTCTACAAAAAATATTGAGAAACGAAGAAGTTTTGTTATTGGATTAGTTATGTTTACACTTTTCGGCGACCGAGACCTTCTTTTCTATGTTCAGCAGAAGTCAAAGAATAGTGTACGTGGCGGATAATTGTCCCTGGCCGGACCCGCGCTTTGGACAATTATCAATTACACACTGTATGCACGGAATTTTCTTTGCAGAAATCTTCGTTACATACTGAATTCTCTCCATAGGTGTCCATCTTGTAAGACAAATAGAATGTCGCATTCGAAATGTAATAATTAAATAATTAAATGTCATAATTATACAGACGCACACCAATCAGAGACATTGTTTCTCGAGTTTAATTGTTAGCACTGGCTAAACGTTTAATGGATAACCGAAATAATGTTAGTCCGTGTGCGCTCCCTAAATATTTGGAACGATGTTCCCGCAAACACGCACTCGTTATTATTTACGCACCCTGCAACTCTCGATGCCCCTCGCTTGTTGATTCTGCTAATGAACAGAAAATTCACTGTAGCCTCGTTGCCGAATGGAAAATCGTTCTTTTTTTTAATTTCATTTTCACCGGAGAACCGTTGCGTTCGAATGGTCGATTCCTTTTTCATTCCGCCGGCGGTTGTATTTTTCTCTCGTTTCTTTAATTTCCTGGCTCGGATTAATTGCTTTCGACACCGCGGAACAAAGTTCTCTCCTCGGCGAATTTCTCGTTTCAATTGTTGCAATTTTATCGCTCAACTCGCCGGCGTTTATTCAATTCTATTAAGTAGCCCTGCAAAAGGGTCGGTTCGGATAAGGAAGGCTGTGCTATATCGCGAATTACACGGGCAAGCCTGATCAGAATTGTGTCGTGTTTGGTGTCGTTTCGATCAGCGGAGCGTCACGAGCAAGCCCGTGAGGGTTTCTTGGATAAATAATTTGAAAAAAATTATTATAAATAAATAAATGTCCCATTGCGAATATTTCCATATTTTCCGACGTTTACTCAATTTTATTAAGGAGCCTTGTAGAATAACTTTGCTAAATTTTCTCGGGAAATTAAAAGGGTCGGTTCGGATAAGGGAGGCTGTGCTATATCGCGAATTACACGGGCAAGCTCGGTCCAAATTGTATCGTGTTTGGAGTCGTTTCGATCAGCGGAGCGTCACGAGCAAGCCCGCGAAGGTTTCTTGGATAAATAACTTGAAAAAAATTATTATAAATAAATAAATGTCCCATTGCGAATTTTTCCATATTCTCCGACGTTTACTCAATTTTATTAAGGAGCCTTGTAGAATAACTTTGCTAAATTTTCTCGGGAACTTAAAAGGGTCGGTTCGGATAAGGGAGACTGTGCTATATCGCGAATTACACGGGCAAGCCTGATCCGAATTGTGTCGTGTTTGGTGTCGTTTCGATCAGCGGAGCGTCACGAGCAAGCCCGCGAAGGTTTCTTGGATAAATAACTTGAAAAAAATTATTATAAATAAATAAATGTCCCATTGCGAATTTTTCCATATTCTCCGACGTTTACTCAATTTTATTAAGGAGCCTTGTAGAATAACTTTGCTAAATTTTCTCGGGAACTTAAAAGGGTCGGTTCGGATAAGGGAGACTGCTATTTCGCGATGGATAAATAATTTGAAAAAAATTATTAGAAATAAATGTTCCAATGCGAATATTTCCGAGGAAAGCTGTTCTGTATGGTCAACGACACGTTTCAAGGCCATCGAATTACATTTTGCTGAATCGCTAAAAGGATCAGTCGTTATCAATTCGAAGGAAATCCCTCTGTTGTATCGAACGGCTTTCGGGAAATCGAGTTTCGACCTTTCGAATTGGCGCATCTCGAAACGAAGCTCCGCGAGTTATGTAACACGAGCGTGGAACGTATCACGTTTTCTCTCTTTCCGGCGGAATTGTGTATTTGCAATTGCGCGGAAACGCGTCTCGGCTAAATCGAGGGGGACCTGGAAGAGCCATCCACGAGGATCCGACAGAATTCAATCTTTTTCTTTCGCGTTTGCTCGCTAGTACGCTGGATCCCACGAGTTATCCAAATTTTAATCACTCATTTTGATCTTTGAACAACGGATATTTATGCAAAATAAAAATGTTCACTAACAATTGAGTGCGAATAAAAATCGCTAAATAAAAAATAAAAATAATATAACCATCTGAAAATTTTACCATAAATGCACAAGGTTAAATCATTGTATTATTGTTTATGCAAAATAACAATTTCCACTGCTGCAAACTCGACTGCAATACATTTTTTTAATTCGTTCAATAGGTCGAAAACAGTTTAACAGAAAATTTGTTCCATAATTGTGAATAAAAATCGCTAAATAAAAAAGAGAAAATCGCAAATAAAAATCGCTGAATGTAATAGATGAAAAATAATATAACCATCTGAAAAATTTTCCAAAGTCCACTCAATTTTGCCTAAAATGCACTCGATCGAATTATTGTATTATTGTTTATGCAAAATAAAAATTTCCACTACTGCAAACTCGACTGCAATAAATGTCCTTCATTCGTTCAATAGGTCGAAAACAGTTTAACAGAAAATTGCTCCCATAATTGTGCATAAAAATCGCTAAAAAAAGAGAAAATCGCAAATAAAAATCGCTGAATTTAATAGATGAAAAATAATATAACCATATGAAAATTTTTCCAAAGTCCACTCAATTTTGCCTAAAATGCACTCGATCGAATTATTGTATTATTGTTTATGCAAAATAAAAAT
>JAQQRT010000023.1:0-11590 GCA_028454225.1 Lasioglossum leucozonium | reverse complement strand
TCATATTTGGTATCATTTTCATTAGAAAAATGCCACCAATATATTCGTGGCATTTTTCTAATGAAAATGATACCAAATATGAAATGAGTCCGATGATATTTACCCGTGTAATGGACGATGAATGCAAGGAAGGACAGTGTATGGGAAAGAAAGAGACGCGGATAGTCGCAGTCGCCAGCATAGTTCAAAGGTCCGCGTGTCCTCACAAAGTAATGCCAATAAAAAAACTTTTTTATTATTACTTATTTTTTTACTAGACTTTCACCAATATATTTGTGGCATTTTTCTGATTAAAATGATACCAAACACGATATAATTCGGATCATATACAGATATGTATATGGTCATTTATAATACAAGTCTTGACCGGGACAAATCGCGAATCTTACACGGTTAAATATCATCGGAATTACATCATATTTAGTATCATTTTCATTAGAAAAATGCCACGAATATATTGGTGAAAGTTCCATAAAAAAATAATAAAAAATGAAGAAGTTTTGTCATTAGATTAGTAGTGATTCACACCGATACACCCAACCCGGTATCGGCTTTCACTGCTCGGAGGCAGAGTCCTCTCGAGCTTCGGTGTCCTGTTCTACGTTCGGCAAAAGTGAAAGAATAGTATCCCTTCACGATAATTGTCTTTGGCCAGACCCGTGGTATAGACAATTATGGATGAATTACTGTACATATGATACAATGTGAATATTCCTAATTATTGATTACAAAATAAAATAGTTTTCGTTAATTTATTTCCACTAGCAACTACTAATGATGCTTCTACCGCGTAACGTGTTCCGTCTCATTCACTATCCGCCATTTTGAATTATTTCAAAACGTGGCTGGAGGGCACCAGATAATTTTAGATCTCGGAACAACGCATCGTATGCACAAACTATACCTATGCCCGGTCTATAGGAATTTATGGTCTAAGATTCAGAGCATAGCCGGCTTCGAGCGTCATTCTGACACCATAATGCCCGCATTCTGCTCGCATCGTATGATTGCAGGCTATGATCGATATGGCCTCGAGGCAGACGTGGCTGACTGAGCATATACAGTACACTCCCGTAAAACGCGGAGGATACGTTCCGCGTAAGGCCATGATCACAGTGAATCCAACTTCGTCCGACGTCGGACTTCGGCGCACACGCACGAGCGTTTTGAATGCCTCTGGAGGCATGTGTTGGTGTCGCAGTGGCCCGAAATCGGACGAAACAGTTGGGGTCTACGGTATCCGAACCTTTTCAAATGCTTCAATAGGACCCAACCCATGGGACAACCGAAGTTGGACGATGGTCGGAGGAAAATCGCATCATTTTGTTGTTATCCGTCCGACGCGTCGGACGCGTACACGTTCTATAGTAGAATCCGACATCGGGCCACTCCGAGAACATCGGCCACCAATACATGCCTCCCGAAGCATTCGAAACGTTCGTGCGTGTGCGCCGAAGTCGGACGTTGGACGAACTCGGGTCCACTGTGATCTTAGCCTAAGGCCTAAGGCGCTGGAACGGTAGCATGGTGTGCACACACAGAGCACTAGGTCAACCGTATACGTACATGGGGATTGCAAGGATCCGGGAGGCCGCAAATCATGCCTCACTAATGCAAAGTCAAGACTTCTTAGTAGTCACAATCGCTAGATAAAAGATAAATCTAGGGCGCGATCTTCGTCAAATGGCCCAATTTTTACGTTTTCGGGGCGTAAATTGCATTATTGTGCAGAACCACTGTGCGGACTGTTTATCGCGCTGTATGAGTACTAATAGCAATTTTTTCGTCGCGTTGTACGGATTCACGTTTTACGGGAGCGCGTTATACGGCAGTCCACTGTACTACATATAATGTTAAAAGAAAATTACAGCTTCTTCCTTCCGGTCGTTCTACAATTGTATCTGTGGCATTCACAGATTGTCGCTATTCCAGAGAACATGAAAGTCCTTCGCAACTGTTTGAAGATTTGATTTAATTAAATTAACTATTAATTTTGGTAACTTACGTTACTGAATGTTCTGCAGTGTAATTTTAACGCAAAATTGCATACATCGTCTAAATTAATCGTTTCGAAAAAACCTAGTCATGTGTTGCGGTATACTTGTATTGCTGATACTGACAAACGAATCGGTGAATTTAGAACAAGCTTACATACCATTTTATCAGAACAGTTTAGATATACAGTATTTTATCGATAAATGACCAAACTACGGGTCTGGCCAGGGACAATTATCGGTAAGGGATACTATTCTTTGACTTTTGCCGAAAGTAGAAAAGGACAGTGAAGCTCGAGAAGCTTCGGCCGTCGAGGAGTGTAATCCGATACTGCGTCGAGTACATCGGTGAACCACTACTAATCCTATGACAAAACTTCTTTATTTTTTATTAGTTTTTTGTGGAACTTTCACCAACATATTCGTGACATTTATCTAATGAAAATAATACCGAATATGATATAATTCCGATGATATTTACTTGTGTAATGAACGATGAAATTATTGGATGCAAAGAAGAACAGCATATGAGAAAGACAGAGACGCAGAGAGTCGCGGCGCGCAGGCACAGTTCAAAGACTTTCCCATACGCTAATCTTCCTTGCGTCCGAAGCTTTCATCGTCCATTACACATCATTTTCATTAAAAAAATGCCACGAATATATTGGTTGAAAGTTGCATAAAAAAATAATAAAAAATGAAGAAGTTTTATTATTGGATTAGTAGTGGTCTCCTGATCTCACGCCGATATACCAGATCCGGTATCGGATTACAATGCTCGGCGGCCGAGGCCTTTCAAACTTTATGGCCGCTCACGAGGTATGCCCCTCAGTGGAATGGGTAGTCGAAGGGACAATTATCGTTCAGATATTTGGGACATTTATCGATGAAATACTGTACATACATACATACGTATTTCTCCGATGATTAATAAGCTGTTTCTCTACTCTTGTCTTTCTCTAAATTGCCGAAGCATTCTGGAAATACGATGTCGTGGTATATTATGTCTGGCCTGAAACTATTCACAAATCCAATCTTGAGATTCCTATATCTTGGATCCATACCTATATCTCTCTTCAAATCTCATATCTACCCAAATGGAATACCTTCAAAATACATTGGCTGGCCCCACTACCAGCAAAACAACACGTGCTATGAAATAAAAAATTCAGGCTATGAAATGAATTCAGACGAAATCAACGAGGTAATAGGCGAATTGGAAAAAATCGTGGATGTTGCAGCAGAAGATGCAGAAATATTCCGCACCAAGCAAGACCAATGAAATCGGGAGACTACGCGTTACCTTGATGGAACTGCAAAATTTGGAACCTGAAAAGGAGTTGGCCATCGTGCACTCAACGCAGCCAAAATGAATCCAACTATAGGAACCATGAGATTCAAAAAGTGACTAGCGAAATTTCAAAGACGACTAGGCAAGTAAGAAGATATCGTGTAGTGATCGTAACAACCCTATCGATCCTATTACCGAGCCCGTCTCTAGTCACGTGTGTTGTCGTCGTTGGCAGCAACGATCATATCCGCGAGTCCACCGCCTGCGAGAGATCTTCAAAGAAAATCACGTGGGCCTGTAGAGTGCGACGAATTCTACCGCACTAACGTAGTTATAAATCCGAATATTAACTACATCGTTCAATATCAATTTCGAGATTCGAGATAATCGAAGACCTCGATGTATCGGGCACGAATGCGAAACTGATTTCCCTTCATCAGCGAAAGTTTTTCAGAAATTTCAATTGCATTGCGATTTTATTCATTGTTGGGGAAACGTTCTTCGTTTGCAATGAAATTGCAAGGATAGCTTTTTGCAGCGATAGCACCCAGAGGCGAGAACACGATTTGGAGAAACAAACAGCTTGCTCCATTTATCTCTGTCCCGTTCGGTTCGTCAGCGTGGGCAAGGCATTCTTCGCAACAAACTTCACCTCGACGAAAACTGTATGAAAAATATTTTGGACTCGATGCAGACGAAACAGCAACTGATCTATTAGATTTGCGAGTAACCAGAACTGTTATGCATCATTTGTTTTCCAATAAAGTATTAAGTACCCGGATGAAGACAACCACCAACCAAGTCATCATAGAAGAAATCGGAGGTACATTCTGAACAATCAGCGATTCCACCCCATGTCGAGACAACATATTCGAACGTCTTATCCAACAATTGGAGGAATTCTGCTGTTGTAATGATATCCCAGCTCAGTATCCACCAGCGGAATCGAAAAATCTAAACAGTATACCTCTTTGCTTATGACTCGACACTTTCGTACGACCGAATTCGACATCATAATAAAACATCTACAAATATCTGTCAACAAATCTGTCAGCGAATCTATTTTCATCAGTTTCGATGATGGTGGACGATGTTCAGAAAAATGAGGTTGATAAAACGATTCCGACTTAACTATTCAGCTTTTTATGGAAATATAGCCTGCGTTCATATAACTGAGACGAAAAAATAACTGCTGAAACAAGAAAACTTCGCCACCGAAGAAGACGAGTGGAATGAGATTTGTGATTTAACGAAGGAAGCAAATACATTCCATAACGTAGTCCATACCACCATCGTTCACTGTAGCATCCTCAACAAAATAGCTCCACTTTGTTGCACCTTTTGAGAAAACCAATCGATGATGACTAATATACCATATGACACGTACCATACGAGTGCAAACAAATCGTGCATCAAAGATTAAGCATCAGCAGAGAACTATGTAGAAACTAGGTCCACTTGGATCCTTAGGCTAGAGGACCACTCGCGGGTAGTGCTGGGTACAATTCAAATAAAAAGTATTGGAAATAGTAATTACATTACTTTTGTTGAAATAAAGTGGTATCACAGCATATTTTATTTCTTAGTTCTATGTAGAAGAATAGTTGAAAGTATCTTTTTATTACACATGCATAGAAGCTATTAATTGAAGTAATGTTTGTTGTGCGATGTTTTAGAAATAATTATTTGAATTAATAGTTTTCGTAGAATGTATTAGGGATAAATATTTGAAATACTATTGTTTTATGGATATATGAAAATTAATTATTTCAACTAGTACTTCATAGTATTTTACTTCAATAGTCATCTGAAATATTAATTTTTTTATAATTATTAAAGGAAGAAAGTAATTAAGAAGGTATGCAACAAAAAGGATTATTAATGTCTTACCTTTTCAAAATATTGATGTATTTCGTCTTACTTACTCTATACTGTGTAAGCATAGTTATGATTGTCTAGATATATCAATAGCTGCTTATTTTGGTGAAAGGTAGTGCTGAAGTTTCATTCCACTAATAATGGCAGAAATATTTATTTCAAGTAACTATTTGAAGTTCGTGTTGAGAAACACATAATTGAAACACATATTTCATATACTTGGGAGATTAAATAAATATTTCAAATAGTATTTCCACTAGTACAAAAATAAATAGATATTTCAAATTATTCAATATAATATAGCTTTCATCAATCTTTTACATAAAATGTATATTTTCTGCAAAATGTTCACATATTACACTGGAAAATAGTTCACTGAACTGGTTGGCGGATACAAGCTTTTTAACTTTCGGTTTTTATACGTTGGAATGAACATTTCATTTAACACGTTGAATGTCGCGCCGCAAGACATCATCCGCAAAATAAAATAAAAATGTTACGATGACAGTTGACTTGAATTTTTGGAGCATAATATGTTATGATTTTGTTGACATTTATTAATTATTAACTCGCATATGCAGCTCTAAAGAACTCAATCTTAAACTGACTGAAAACTAAGATTGTTATTTACAAATTTGCTGTTGGTTTATGTTGACTAATTCTTAATGAGGCTATAAGATGTTATGGTCCTGAACCTATACATAACGCTATACAGTGTTTTATCGATAATTGTCCAAAGTACGGGTCCGACCAGGGATAATTATCCGCCAAGAATACTATTCTTTGACTTCTGCCAAACATAGAAAAGGATAATGAAGCCCGAGGGCCTCGATCGCCGAAAAGTGTAAACATAACTCATCCAATACCAAAACTTCTTCATTTCTCATTACTTTTTATGGAACTTTGAACAACCAAGGTACTGGATTAGTAGTGGTCTCCTGACCTCACATCGACATACCCGACCCGTAGTATGTTACACTTCTCGGCGACCCCAACCTCTCGAGCTCCAGGGCCCTTCACGGGGCATATCCCGCTGTAGTAGGGGTAGTTTTGGGACAATTACAGGCCAGACTCTTGGCACATTTATCGATGATACACTGTATTTGTCTCCAAATAAGGAGGTACCTGGCAAGAGAAGAATTTAGGACTTTACTGCGCATATGACATCAACGGAACTCATTCATTGGCTAATCCCCTACTCGCTCCTACCCAGTAAGCAATTGTTCTTGCAATCTTGCTCTTAATTTGGCGCCAAAATTGGTGCCAAATACGGACCCATCTGTTTCCGCAAGGGTCGGCATTTGGTGACAGATTTTGGTGTGCAGATTCAGACCAAACAGGGACCAGGTCCTGTTCTAAACATGTTTTTGCACCAAAATAACCGCCTTCTGATCGCAAAGTCTTAGTCTGCATAATTAGACTTTGCTGACTGTGGTGATTTCAACCTCCTGCATTTAAATGTTGAGAAATCCCTCATCAAATTTTGATTTCCCTTGCCTTCAAATAATTGTGATCGAACTTGATAGAGGAAAATGTAAAACATTGGCTCCTGTAACTATACAATACTGGACTAACTGCACAACGTGTTATGGTCAATTACTACAAAAATAACCTGACAAAGTGAAAAGTCAAATACATTTTTTGAAAATGCATCTTTTAAACGTTTATTGTGGGTATTAGATGAAGAAAACATAAAAAGATCGTTGATGAACTTCGAAGGAAACGTTTCAATACTGACATCGTCTAACGTCTAACTTATCCAATTTGTGGCGTGTTTAGATTTACTTTCATTAGCAAACCATTTACAATCAATTGATGTTTCTATGCGAAAGTTTTGAATTGCAACAAACATTTTATTCCTATTAATAAGTGATTGTGAAACGCTTACATTGTTGTCTCCAGGAGGCACACGACGTTTCATGTGGTCGTGATTCAGTGAGTCAACATTGTAACGCATAGCGTATTGGCATTTACTAACAAAACCCATCATAATGATATCATCACCCATCGATTGAAAATGTTTTCCCGATCAAAATAAGCCCAAACACGGCATAAATCGGATAATAATATAGCCAGGTTGTACTGATAAATATGCGAAACATTTACGGCGACAAAATCTATCTGTGGGACTCTGCGAATCTGAAAAGTCTCGAGAAATATATGTATAATCTAAGAATACTGGGAATTGAATCAAGAAGAAACATATAATAAACCATGTGCTCAAACTGACAAAATTTTAATAAGTAGAAACAAAGTTTATATCTTACGAATCAAATACACTATTTCTTTACATATGTATTCTGCATAAAGATAAAACACTGTTTCTTTGGACAAACAAGAATTGTACAAACAAAAAATTATAACAAAAATGAACGCAATTAACTGCAACTTAAACTGTTCAAATATAGTGAATTCTTATTTGTATAGACATGAAAAAAGTGCAAGCACAGTCAGGCTTGTTTTATTAAAGTTGCAAGTTCTTATTTTAAAAGACAAGAATAGTAAATATGTGTGTACGCATTAAATAATTGCAAAGAAAGTACAGCATTAGTTTAAAATATGTAAAATTATCGCAATATACTTTCTTTAAGAGTACGAGCAATAAAACAAAATTAATTTTAGTATAGTTCGTATTTTTGTGATTCATTCTTCGTAAATACTATTTTCACTGTTCAAATATCCGCGGCATATCCATGTATGACCTCCAAATCATATTAACCCACAATCCTCGATTCGAGATAATTCAAAATGGTGGATAGTGTATGAGACGAAGCGAGTGCACAAGTTTATTTCACAAGGTCACTATTTCACAAGTTCATCAGTTGGTACAAATTTGAAAAAATGGTGCAAACTTGTTGCATAAAGAATTGTAAAGAACGGCAAAACCATGATACAAAAAGTAGATAAGGACAATAATAGGATAAGAAATAAGTTAACAAAAACAATTTTATTTTGTAACCAATAGTTAGAAATATTCAAATTGTATTGTATACCAGTCAATAAATATTGTTTTATATTACCTTGCGCATATTATACAAATGTACAGTAGGTCGGAGCGCGTGCAACGCGAGACTCGCATGCTACACGTAAAACACACGCTGGGTGGAGAAAGCGCAACACGATTACAAAATATCATGCGCGAGATGCAGGACGCGTGCTAAATGACACGCGTGGGACGCAGGGTGCGCGCTAATAGTCTATGACGCGTAAAACGCGAAACGCAAGAATTACACACGGGCCTAAACTATACGCAACCGCAAACGCAAAAGTTATACATTGACCAGAATTATCTATGCGCGACCGTAGAAAGCGTGACTGCTTTCTTTGAATATGTCCTCAACGGTAAACGTGTCTGGCCTGATGGGCCAGGTCCACCCGGATCACCGGACACTGCAATTCCCGAATCTTCCGGTACGAAGAATGCCGACTTAACAAGCTCAATCGAGACAGTCTTTTCGGTACCGTTTACGTCAATGGTAAAAATCCGGTCACTAACCCGCTTAACAATTTTGTGCGGTCCGGAATACGGCTGCTCGAGAGATTTCCTTGCCATACGACGCAGGAAAAGGTGTTGTACGATATAGATACAGAGATTACTGCAATTGGCGACGATTTATCGCGCGGATTCACGTTTGTTGGCGATGGCGAATATGCTGTGCTACCTGACACACGAATTGGCGAGTTGAAGACTTCTTCGAGGGTAAATTGCGAGGGATGGCTCTCCGTTCCGAGAATGAACACTTTCACTAAAGAGACGGGAGATCGAGCTATTCGGATATGCTCCATCTTAACCTAGAATGACGACCGACAAGAGATAAATATTGGAGAGAGGGTCTATCAAACGCTTTGACCGTAGATCCATAAGCAACCCATAATGCCTAATCAAATCGGCCCCGATAATCGCGTGTGGCACCGCGGCAATACAGAAGTTCCAGTTAATAGGACGCCACAAACCGAGATTCAGAGAACAGAACGATTCGCCGTAGGTATCAATAACCGTGTCATTTACCGCGATCAACTGGAAACCAGTTGGTTTACCCGCAATCGAAGGATTGGCCGGAACCAGTGATAGGTCCGCGCCATTATCCACCAGGAACCAAGTTCCCGAAGTGCGATCGCGCACGGTTCGCCGGCGCCGGCGTCACAGAGCGCGGCCTTCGCCGCTGCAATTTTGCTCACGTCCACCCGTAACTTGGCGATCTCTGAGGAGATGCGCTTGAGCTCCTTCTTGATAGAGAGTCGGAGCGGTGGAACGGGGATTCGTGGCTGCAAGAGCCACCGCCGACACGGCATGGTCAGAGGCACTCGCGGTTTCCGCGATTTTATCCGCCACCTGCACCAGCTTGTCAAGGGAGGCGCTCAGTTGCGCACAATACGATTGCCCACGCATACATTGCGCACATATCTTTTGGACACAACATGATTGGGCACATGAATTGGACACATCTCGATTGCGCACAAGTAGACTCGGACACATCTCAATTGCGCACAAGAAGAATCGGACACATCTCGATTGCGCACAAATAGAATTAGACACGTCTTTATTCCGCACAGATAAAATTGCACACATGTAAGTCACGCATAAATAGAATTGCAAACAGTTATTTTGTGGCAACTGTAGCAACACAAACGTGAAGTCGTTTATGTTTAAATGTGTTTTTAGTATTATTAATTTATCAAAAACAAAATAGAAAAATGTTTATTCAATAATTTACCTTTGTACAAGATGGATTAAGGAATGGAGTTCTAAAGTTTTGTTACTAATTAAATTTTGTTAATAATTTTATTAAAGTTATAAATATGTAACGGTCCGGTTCGTCGGCGGTTCGGTTCTCGCGGCAGTGTCTCGTGCCGGAATTTGCTCGTCGGACCAGGGTCTCTTGACGGCGAGGAGATCGGATAGTGCGAGGATCGGCGGTGATTCTAGGTTAAAATAATCGACACGCGGATGTGCTTATGTGTCAGGCTCGCTGCTGGCGGACGCGGGGTTTCGCGGTGTACACGGGACGGCGCGGACGATTCGCGGGTGAACCGTGTGCGAGACAACTTTCGCGGGTGTACTGTGTACGGGAATACGCGATGTGCTTTTGTCGCGGTCGCGGAGATCGTCGTCGTGGTGTTACCCGGTCGCGGAAATTATCGTCTCGATCGCAAGGATGTAGGACTCGTCGCGGTCGCGTTCGCGTACGCGGAGAGTTCGCGACGCGGGTGACATGCCGGACCTGGTGTGCGGCGGATTCACGGTATCTTGTAAATCAGGCCGAAGCCGTGATTTCCCTGTCACGGATCGGGATTTTCGGTCCCCGTGAAATCGATTCGCCATCGACTACGGGGCCTCCCGTGACGGTTCTATAGCGTCGAGGAGAGCTCGCCGCACTCCACGACGTTCGTACCGGATCGCCCAGGCTGTCTCAGTCGCCCTGAGATTGTGTCCTCGTCGGACTTGTAGGAAGGTGCGGATACCAACCTGCGGATACCAAACGTGAAGCGTTTCGGGCAAGCGGGGCTATACTTACAATAGATGGCTCGTTCCTGATGGAAAACTGGAGACAAGAGAGAGTTCGAGCTCGGCCGCGGCGCCTTATATAGCCCACGGTTGGTGGTGCGGGGTGGTATTACGCGGAAGTTCCGGCGTCGGGGCGCATCCGTTTTGCCGTATTTTGGCATCCGGTTCCCGCCAAATGTATTCGGCGATACGGGGTTCGGTTCGCGAGTTTGGTGATCCGGCAGATTGTTGGGGGGGCGGTCGGTTCGGTACGCGAGTTCGGAGGTACGGTCGGTGGTGGGGAACGGTCGGTTCGGTACGCGTTCTTTGTCGTTGTTCGGGCCCGAGTGGTTAGTAACAGACCTGGCAACGTATAGGTCTGTTACACACTTAGGTCACATGTTGGCAGATTTGAAACTGAGACTATTTGCGTTCAAAAGCAAACCAGAGACTATGACATATATAAGGTTGACGTTCTATGATTGGTTAATCGATATCGATCAATGAGCAAACCAAAGAGGATTAGATAGAGGCGAAGGTGCTGTGGCCTGTAGGTTCGTGGTCCCTAGGGAACCAGTGGAAAAGCGGCCTACTCCGCTTGGAACCGTAGGAACTGGTTTTAATCACTGCTGCACGTTTAGATTAGATAGAGAACTTTATTCACGCCCAATGGCGGCAAGCGGCACGTATTGTCGCCTTAGTCGGCAACACGGAATCTCTTATACGTCTAACTATGACGATAGTCAGAGAGCGAATCCTATTCGTGCGACAATTCGCACTAGGCACATAGACAACGTTTTGTCTAGAGGGGCGACTCGCTATACCGCTCGCATGCGGCCGATGCCGGGCGACGCTAGCGCCACGACAATACGCGGAAACGCATGTTGCCCCTACACACTCCCCCCCAAAGAGAAGCGGAAGCGGCAAGGATTTCGCTTTTAC
>JAQQRT010000022.1:0-40789 GCA_028454225.1 Lasioglossum leucozonium | reverse complement strand
TCCCTGATCTAACCCAGCCCAACTATTGATTACCTTTAATTTTTGGATTACCTCTGCTCCTTGATCTAACCCAGACCAACTATTATGCCACAGTCCAAAAAGGAAGCGTCCAAACGGCACGGTGTCCAAAAGGAACGCGTCCAATCGGCCCGGTGTTAAAAAGGAACGCGTCCAATCGGGATGCGTCCAAGTGGGACACCCCCTCCTGCTTTATCGAATTCACCCTGTATATAATATTTCTAAACACCCGTGCGTGTTCGAAGCGAAATATCGTATGATACGCAGAAGAACAATGATACCGATTCGATTGTAATCTATCGTCGACAACAATACCATTCCACCAGGGACGAAGAAGAAATCACCGACACCTGTTGTTTGTGTCGCGATACAAGGACGTGACGCTGGTATGCGTAGCCTCGACGTGTAAACACACGGCGAAGGATGACTTCGGTGTTTGTGACGAAAGAAACTGCTGTTCGCGGTAAAGCACGCAAATTTGGTGAACGAATTGAAATGTTGAAATATTTAAAAAAGCTATTTGCTCCTGCGGCAAATAGCGAACAAGAAAGAAAAAGATCGAGATATTGATAAGCTATTTGCTCCTACGGCAAATAGCGAATAAAATAACGAATTCTGAAAGAGCTATTTGCTCCTACGGCAAATAGCGAATAAAATAACGAATTCTGAAAGAGCTATTTGCTCCTACGGCAAATAGCGGCTCCACTCTGGAATCAGTGTCAAAACACCGTGTAATACGACTCACCACAATTACACCGGTGAGTGTATCCGACTCCGATTCGGCTCGCGAGGTCGTTCCGTCTCGCTCTTCCCGAACGCGAACGATGGAGGACCGGTCGTAGCACTCACGCAATCAGCTGAAGTTCGGAAGAATTGCGTGGGTGACGACCCGTACAAGATCTCGACTACCCGGCGACACCTTAAGAGATCAAACCTCGGCACATATAGTGGATTTGGAGAGTTCTCCGGTGTTCGGGCAGATAGCCTCGATCGTATTAATCAGACCATTTTATCGCAACGCGACCACGACGTGGGAACAGACGGCTGTTCCGACCGGCGTACACCGGGGAGGAGACAGACGCTGTCTACTCGTATCCCACAGACTCGTCAGGAAACATCTTCGGTTACGGCAGCCATGTATATACGTGAACCGAGCGACCCCTCCGATATCCAGACGAATGTGCGAGGGTATTTTAACTCGCTAATGCGAGCAAGACGACGACGCGACCAACGACGTAGAACAAACGAACGATCCCACGAGCGTACTGGGGGGAGTGCGGACGCTGCCCACTCGTCAGAATCTCGCAAACATGTGTGGAAACACGTGTGATGAAAACGAGGACTGGAGAATGTCCAGCAGATTCTTTAATCGGTGTCGTTCTTAGGATGGCTCGTGCTGTCCTCGCTAGATGTATTTCCGTCATTCATATTTAATTTAATTTAATCTGCAGTATGTAGTCGTTCGCGGATAGCTCGTGCTATCTACTTTAAGAGATATGTACACTGAGACATTGTTTCGAAGTCTCCGGATCTTTCAGAAATCAGAAAGATTTCCGTCAAGTTGTATTTACAGTTATGATTACAAAATAGACCTGCTAAAGTTGAATACATTTTACTATGATCTCCGTCCACCTCCTCCCGTTTCCTCGTTAAATCTCGAACAGACATTAAAGACGACGAATTGATCGACGGCTATTACGCGTCACCGGTCACACCTCGCCCCGCCGACCCCGCGCGATCCTCAGGTGGACAGAGCAGCTTGGGGCTCGCGGGGGGACGGAGGAGCTGCGTGCGCGCGGATAGAACACCGATCGATCAGTTGATGAGTAAACGAAATACGAACAGGTGCTTCATTGAGTGATCCCTTATCGTCTATTCGACCCAGTCAACACTTTCTTCCGTTAAAAGACTGACGGCAATCGAGTTACTCTTACTCGATCCGAAGAGTCTTTGAACATTGGTCCTTCGAGCCGGATGCCGTTGTCCGGAGATTTGTCAAACGTTCGAAGCGTTTGTTGAGTGCCGACGCGAGTCTCGGTACTTTCGACCACAGTGCGTCGGATTTTCTACAATTCCGCGATCGCGAGCCGTGGGCCAGTGCATTCGGTAGATCGGGAAGTGACTCCTCCCCGATATAAAGGGACGTTGATCAGTTGGAGGGTGTCCGAACGCTCTTTAACCACCGACTCCGAGTGAGGAAATTCAAACCGGTTGACGGATGTCAGTCGCGACCTAACAACAAACAGGTGTTTTTGAATCGGCAACGGTCGGTCACGGTGTCTCCTCGTGTTGGTGAAAAGTGCTCGTTGTGTATGATCGTCGGGTGAACGGCCTCCGCAACTCCAAGCAATGGCACCGACGACGACTTTAGAAGGCCTGATCCGGAACCAAGACGAACTTAGTGGTCGGATCGAGCGATTTTTAATAAACACCTTGAAGGTGGGGCAGGAAAAACTCACGTTGTCCGTGCTGCGACAACGGAAGGAGCTCCTCGACTCGTACTGGCGCGAATTCTCGGACCAGCACCGGGCCATCATTCAATTGGCGGACAAACCCTGTGCGTATCTGTACGACGAAGTGTTAGACCGCATCGAGGGCTGTTACCTTGACCATCTCGTGGTGTTGGGTGATCGGATTCGGAGGTTGGAGACGAGCGAAGAGAAGAACGCGACGGGAATCACAACAAGCGCATCCACTACGTGGGAGCAAGCACTTCCCAAAATCGCGCTGCCCTCGTTTTCTGGCGATATTCTGAAATGGGAGAGCTTCCGCGATCAGTTCCGCGCGTTGGTCCACAAAAGCGAGAGGCTGTCGGATGTGCAGAAGCTGCGCTATCTGAAGACGTGCCTGACCGGCGAGGCAGCCACGGTGTTGCCTGTAATCGATGCCAACTACGCGGGAGCCTGGGAGGCCCTGAGTCGACGTTTCGGCAACCCGCGAGTACTGTCGGCCACCCACATGCGCCGACTCATCGAGACTGCACCGATATCGAAGGTGTCGCCGGCGGAGATCAAGCGGATCCTGGATGAGTCCCGTCAAACTCAAAAAGCCTTCCAGGCCCTAGGAACCAGTTCGTGAGTGGGATGAGTGGTCCCTATTCCTTTTGTCTGAAAAACTCGACGAGGAAACGAGTATGGCCTGGGAAACCAATCTCAAGGACCCGGTCGCGACTCCAACATTCAAGGAGCTGGAGAACTTCCTGGAGGCCCGAGCCCACGCGATGGTGATCGCACAAACTCGGGAGTCGGCACAGGCCCCACGCGAACCTCAAGAGCCCCCGAAGACTTCCAAGGGGAAAATCGCCACCACAGCGACTAAGAATGTGTTGACCGTCAAGGTGGCGGAGCACAAAAGTGGAGCGAAGGTCAAAAGCGGCAAACGTTGCCCCCAGTGCTCCGGCAACCATGCATTGTCGGTATGTAAAAATTTCAAGGAACTGCCGGCGGTGGAACGACGGGACCTGGTTCTGAAGAAGGGATTTTGCCTCTCCTGTCTTGCGAGCGGCCACCAGGCCAACCAGTGTACAGCGAAGTTCCGGTGCTGGGTCTGCGAGGGTCATCATCACACCACACTCCACGATGCATGCCAGAAGGCCGAGAACCTGGCATCGACATCAACCACGAAGGCGTCCTATACAGTGAGCGCCCACAAGGTCACGCTCCTAGCCATGACAACCGTCATTCTCGAAGCTCCTGGAGGTCGAACTCTCGTAGTTCGAGCGCTGTTAGACCCGGGATCCGAGTCATCGTTTGTCAGCGAGTGGGCAGCCCAATCGCTGAATCTCCCGAGGCGAACGGTGCGGGTGAACTGGACCGGATACCAAGGAATCTATGTTGGCACAGCCCAATCTGAAATGCAGGTAACGCTCCGGTCGTCCGCCGATGGCGATTTTCAACTTGTTTTAGAGGCCTTGGTGACGAAGACGTTGACCGCTCCGACGCCGTAGCGACTGATTTCAACGAGGATTTGGCCGCACCTCCAAGGACTTCCGCTGGCTGACTCCCAGTTTTCGATACCCGCCAAGGTGGATGTGCTGTTTGAGGCAGATGCCTGTGGCCTCCTGATGTTGGATCAACGAGCTGGACCCCCCGGAACACCGGTAGAGATCCGAACCCCGTTCGGGTGGACCCTGATCGGCCCAGTAGAGTTGTCTGGAGACACTCGGAACACACGGGTCCTCCACGTGAGCCGACAAGAGCCCCAGCCGGACCTGCAGCGTTTCTGGGAGCTCGAGGAGGTTCCAAATTCCTCTCCGATGAACCCTGGGGAGCTGCGGTGCGAAGAGCTCTTCAACGATACGACCCGTCGGGATCCATCGGGGCGATATGTGGTTCGTATGGTCATACGTATGGTACTGCTCCGGCCCCGTACCTGGCTCATCGAGTGCTGCGACAACTAGCCGTGGATGAGACTCATCGCTTCCCACTGGGGGCCAAGGCACTCCGCCTTAATTCCTACGTGGACGACATTTTGGCCGGCGCCGACGACATCGAGCAGGCAAAGGAGGTGAGGCAGCAGCTTGTCTGCATCCTTCAATCCGCCGGTTTCCCGCTGGACAAGTCGGCAAGCACGAGCAGGGAGATCCGCACGGAGGAAAATGCTAAGACCTTCAGAGAGGGAGATGTCCACGGCGCTTTGGGACTCCAATGGGATACTCGGCGCGATTCACGCTCCGTACGCGACTCGCGAACGACCGAGATACGCGTTGTTGCAGTGTGGACGAAGCGGGCGGTGCTCTCCGAGGTTGCAAAGCTGTTCGACCCGTTGGGGTGGCTGGCGCCGGTCATCGTAAGGGCTAAGGTGATCATGCAGGATCTCTGGTTGGCCAACGTGACGTGGGACGAGCCTATTGGCCCCCTCCTAGGACGTCGCTGGAACGATTTCCAGCAGGAGCTCGTCAGGTTGAGCGAAATCAGCGTGCCGAGATGGGTCTGCTACTCCCCCGAGCGTTGCGAGGTCGAGTTCCACGGATTCTGCGACGCCTCCGAAAGAGCATATGCCGCTGCCGTATACATCCTCGTTAGGCGACCGGGCGTAACAAAGGTGAGTTTGCTAATGGCGAAAACCCGCGTTGATCCCACTAGGAAGGTCGTCTCCATACCACGGCTGGAACTGTGCGGTGCGGTTCTCCTCGCGCGCCTACTGTCGTCCGTGCAGGAAGCGTTAGCAATCTCACACGCGGAGGAGTACGTTTGGACGGATTCGACGGTGGCCTTAGCCTGGATCCATGCCCACCCTTCCAGGCGGAAACCCTTCGTGGCGCACCGAGTAGCAGAGATCCAGAGTCTCCTACCGGGAGTAAAGTGGAGGCATGTGGGCACTCACGACAACCCCGCAGACCTGCCATCCAGAGGCATCACCTCTGACGATTTTCAGAAGTCGAAACTTTGGTGGGAGGGACCTTCCTGGGTGTCGGGACCCGGAGCAAACTGACCGATATCCACAGCGACAATCACCGGGGAAGACCCATCCAGGGAAGAGCGGCACGTCTCGGTGGCGATCGTTCAGGAGGTCGGGAGCTTTCCCTGCCTGATACTGAAACGATTCTCCACGCTGACGCGTCTGGTATGGGTGTCTGCCTACCTGCGGCGTTTCCTTCATAATTGTCGGGGAGCTGAACCACGAAGATCCGGACCCCTAACTACGGTAGAGCTGCCAGAGGCTCTGCACATGGTGACGCGCATCTGTCAGGCGCATTCATTTACTGCCGAGTTAGCTGCTCTCGGTCGAGGTAAGGAGGTTCCCGCGTCATCGTCTCTCAAATTGTTGTCTCCGGTCGTAGGTGACGATGGGCTGTTGCGAGTTGGGGGACGTCTCCAAAATTCCACACTACCGGAGTCTCGACGCTGTCCAATCATCATTGACCGGTCCACCCATCTGGCAATGCTGGTGATACGTGACGCTCACCAGAAGATCCTCCACGGCGGCCTCAACGCCACGCTGTCCTGGATTCACCGCGCTTTCTGGATACCGCGAGGTCGCCCGCAGATGAAACAGGTGCTGCGAGATTGCGTACCGTGCACTCGGCTGCGAGGTTCAACCGAAAAACAACAGATGGGACAGTTGCGCCAGCACGAGTACAGCCGGCGAGGCCCTTCCAACGATCGGGAGTCGACTATGCCGGTCCGGTTCAACTCCGAACCACCAATGGTCGGGGCCATAAGAGTCAAAAGGGCTACCTGGTTGTCAACCTGGTTGTCAAAAGGGCTGTCTGGTTACCAAGGCAGTTCACTTGGATGCAGTGTCAGACCTGACTTCCGAGGCGTTCGTAGCTGCGTTCCATCGTTTCACAGCCCGTCGGGGACACTGCTCTTACCTGCTGAGCGACAACGGAACCACGTTCCGAGGAGCCGACGCTCTGCTCCGCCAACTGTTTACAGCGTCATCGCAGTTTTTCAATGAGGTAACTGAAGCGTTGGCAAACGACGGGACGGTGTGGTCCTTTATTCCTCCGTATTCGCCGCATATGGGAGGACTTTGGGAGGCAGCGGTGAAGTCGATGAAAATCCACTTGCGACGGGTAAAAGGGGAGAGCACACTCACCTTTGAGGAGATGACCACCCTACTGTGTCGAATCGAAGCGTGTCTGAACTCTCGCCCGCTGACGCCGCTATCCGACGACCCGAACGACTTATCCCCGCGTACTCCGGGACATTTCCTAGTAGGGGAACCCCTTCGAGGCGCACCTGAACCTCCTCCTGACGATGTCACCGTACCCCTTACAACACGGTGGCGTCTAATTTCGAATATGACGCATCATGTTTTGGCGTAGGTGGAGTCGCGAGTACGTTCATCAGCTCCAACAACGCACGAAGTGGGCGGACCGGCAAGGGAACCTGAGTCCCGGCACAATCGTGCTTCTCAAGGACGACCTGTCACCACCGACCCGCTGACCGATGACTCGTGTTGAAGCCACGCACCCTGGAAAGGACGGCTTAGTACGCGTCGTGACTCTGCGAACTGGCTCCCGCACTTTCCGCCGAGCAATTGCCAAGGTGGTCGCTCTGCCCGTACACGAGAACGCGGCGGATACAACGTGAAGACGCATATGTTGACGTTCCCGCCGTAACGTCAAGGGGGGCGGCATGTCCAGCAGATTCGTTAATCGCTGTCGTTGTTAGGATGGCTCGTGCTGTCCTCGCTAGATGTATTTCCGTCATTCATATTTAATTTAATTTAATCTGTAGTATGTAGTCGATCGCGGATAGCTCCTGCTATTTACTTTAAGACATATGTACACTGAGACATTAAAGACGACGAATTGATCGACGCCTGTTACGCGTCACCGGTCATACCTCGCCTCGCCGACCCCGCGCGATCCTCAGGTGGATCGAGTAGCTTGGGGCTCGCGGGGGGAAGCGGGGACGGAGGAGCTGCGTGCGCGCGGATCGAACACCGATCGATCAGTTGATGAGTAAACGAAATACGAACAGGTGCGAACAGAATTGAGTGATCCCTTATCGCCTCTTCGACCCAGTCAACTCTTTCTTCCGTTAAAAAACTGACGGCAATCGAGTTACTCTTACTCGATCCGAAGAGTCTTTAAATAGAGAGTGTCTGTCACAACTTCCAGTCCTAACGCTATGAGTAAGAAAATGCGCTGATTGGTTCCTGCCGAAAATTGCATTTCCAAATCAGCGCCCTTTTGACTTTGTAGGCCTCCTTCCTGTAGCTCTGAATGAGGCCTTGGGAAGGAGGCGTGGGGCTCTACCTAAGCCGGTCGACGATAGGTCTCGGTAATTCGAAACTATCCTTAACGGTCGCGGGTGGTCGTTCGGAGGGACAATTAAACACCTATGTGTTACCTGCTTGGTTATCCTCGACTCTCTGGTTTTGAATTTTTGTCATTGCTAGAACGACCTCTGATTTCAATACAATCCCCTCTTTCTCTCGCTCATGGTTTGTGTATATCTATATCTGTTATTCTCGAAATTACTGTTTGTCGTCGACGCGTACGCAATTTCGGTTATACATTATGTATTCTTATAATCAGTGGAGACGATATGTCCTTGTTTTTCCAGACAGTTCGCCTCTATACCTTCTAAAGCAAACAAGGACACAGCGTCTCGACTTCGCTTCGGGAGTTTTTTCATCCCTTTTTTCCTTCGTCTTTTTCTTACTTTAGCCTAGCTGTTATTTCGTTATTATTTTTGTAACGTCTAAGAATTTTAAAACTTTTAACTGTCTTATTAGTTATAATATAAGCATTGAGAATCAGACCTTGATCTTACATTACAGGGTGTGTTACACACTTTGACATTTTGTACATTAATATACGGTAGTTTTATTTAACTCTCGGTCTAATTCGTAACCCCAGGAGTCTTGTTTTTTGTATTTCTACCAAATTTTCGCATTAAATGTCTCTCCTTTTGTCGCTTATATGTTGCAAAATAAAGTTTTTTAACAATCAAATTGTAACAGACCTGTACATCGCCGGGTCTGTTACTAACAGCTCGGGCCCGAACAACAACAAAGAACGCGTATCGAACCGACCGCTCCGCACCACCGACCGCACCAGCGAACTCGCGTACCGAACCGACCGTTCCCCACCACTGACCGCACCGCCGAACTCGCGTACCGAACCGACCGCTCCCCACCAACCTGCCGGACCACCAAACTCGCGAACCGAACCGATCACATCGCACCGAACCCCGTACCACCGAACACATTTGGCGGGAACCGTATGCTAAAATACGGCAAAACGGATGCACCCCGGCGCCGGAACTTCCGTGTAATACCACCCCGCGCTACCAACCGCGGGCTATATAAGGCGCCACGGCCGAGACCGAGCTCTCTCTTGTCTTCAGCCTCTCACCAGGAACGAGCCATTAATTGTAAGTATAACCCCGTTTGCCCAAAACGCTTCACGTTTGGTCTCCGCAGGTTGGTGCGCCACGATCCTCCCCGTTCGGCGAGGACACAGTCTCAGGGCGACTGAGACGGCACTCCGGAGTACGAACGCCGTGGAGGGCGGCGAGCTCTCCTCGACGCCGTAGAACCGTCACGGGAGGCCCCGTAGTCGATGGCGAATCGACTCCACGGGGACCGAAAATCCCGACCCGTGACAGGGAAATCAAGGCTTCGGCCCTGATCAACAAATGACCGTGAATCCGCCGCGCACCAGGTCCGGTATGTCACCCGCGTCGCGAAATCTCCGCACCACGCACGCGAACGCGACCGCGACGAATTCGGCATCTCCGCGACCACGCCGATAATCTCCGCGACCGTATAACCACCACGACGACAATCCCCGCGACCGCGACGAAAGCACATCGCGTATTTTCCGTACGCGTCGCACTCGCGGAATCGTCCCGCACACGGTTCACCCGCGAATCGTCCGCGTCGTCCCGCGCACACCGCGGAACACCCGCGTCCGCGAGCAGCGAGCCCGGCATAAAAGCACATTCACGTGTCAATTATTTTAACCTCGAAACAATCCTGCACCGTCCGATCTCCTCACCGTCGATCAACCCTGGTCCGACGAGCACATTCCGGCACGAGGAGACCCCGCCGCGAGAACCGAACCGCCGACGAACCGGAACCGTTACAAAATTATTTTACGCCATCCTACAATAAGGTGCAAAAAACTCATTTTCCATATATCATTTCTCGGCTAGGTCTTGTAAATTTTAAATTTAAACAATTTTAAGGAGCGTTTCTGTGTAAGCATGAAACAGAACCTCACAATTTTCGCATATTCCATTTTACCGTGCATACTTTATTTTCACGCTGAGAAACCACTTTTTTGGTCTCGATCAATAGGCCTTTACTTCTATTTTAGCTGTACGTATTTGGGTTTCCGTATTATGGGTCATGGCGATTTTAATTTGATGATGTATAATTTTTACAAGTTAAGGCTTCTCAAGTTTTGTAGTACTGTCAGAGACCTCGATCTCGTTGTCGATCTTAAGATTTCATCTATTTGTCCTTTTTCGACTTGTTTGTTTGACCGTCTTACACGAATGGGCTTGCGCATGCGTATTGTTTCACTTATTTTAAAACCTTAATTTCCTTAATTTTTAATTGTCTTTTTGTTGGAGAATCCTCTATGAGCCACGCGTGCTGCGGTGGCAGCACCTCCCGGAGACTACTCATCTCTCTCTCGCTCCCTCGTGGCGCGCCGCTCTGGCTTACGAACACACCGCATGGGCCCAAGTACGGCGCTCTCAAGGCACGCGTGCGTATGCGTGAAAGCCCCGCGGTCTCTCTCATACCCTTGGTGCCATCTCTCTCACTCTTGCGAAAAAGAGTGAGACAGCAAGAGAAGAAGGTGCCCACGAGGCAGCGTAACACGGAAGACGGCCATTATCACCGGAAAGTTTCTCGAATACGGTCGCGTTGTTTCTCAGTGGCTTTTTAGTATAAATCGCATAGAATCTCACGTCTCATTCGTCTCAGAATCTCAAGTCCTCACCAAGTGAAGATCGTTTCTCAGTTCTCTCATAGTGAAATCCAAGTGTAATTGGTTGAATCTCAGAATCTCAGAACCCACGCTCGCCCTAATAATAAATTAGAAGAGCAGGCTCTCAATTCACCAGCATCTCATCAGTACAAGTTTCCTACATTCTTGTACACTTTTCTAAAGGTTTGTTTGACCTTTTCTGTTTAACAATTTTTTTGCTGTTTTATAGAACAAAAACCTCAAAAAATTTATTTTTTCACTCTTTTCTCGGAATTTTAATCATGTGAAACTTGTTTATTTTCGTGTAATATATTCCTTTTTCAATTTAAAAGTTTTTATTTCCTTTATTTCAAATTGTCTTTTAAGGATTATTTATTTAACATAACCTAATTTGTCAAATTAGTTATCTTCTTCCTGCAGAGTTCTGTTTTGACCGTGAAGTTTATGTAAGATCCCTCATGAAAACAGATTTCTGCTTGTGTGGCACTCTACTACACAGACTTAGGATCAGTACAGACATATCATCTTATGGACTTTTCTGTCGACGTTTCGGGGGGCTCTAAGAGCCCCTGTACCATTTCGGTGTCGCGCCTGTTACCGATAATTCGCGAATTTAGGCGTATTAGTAAGAACTGAATATTCCGTATACTTAATTTTTACTACGGATGTTTAATATGATTTGGAAGTTATACATGAGTATAAAATAGTATTTACGAAGAATGAATAATAACAATACGAACTATAGTAAAATTAATTTTGTTATATTGCTCGTATAATTAAAGAAAGCATATTGCAATAATTTTACATATTTTAAATTAATGCTCCACTTTCTTTACAAGTATTTAATGCGTACACACATATCTATTTGTTTTTTGTCCGTGTTCGATTCGAAATGATCGTTCAGACCTTGAATGTGTTTGCACGTAGGGTACCGAACTATTCTGGTTTCTACTTGAAGGACCACCTTCCAGTTATTGGAAGGAACAAAACGTAAATTAAAGTCTATAGAAATTATATTCCAACAAGATATGTCCAAGAGCGGGATAGTACTCCTAAGTGAGCCTAGCTGAACTACCAAAAACTATCTGACTAGCAGAAGACGAGTTATACCGAGCAAACGGCTCGGCTCTCCCCACCACTCCAGGGTTTCATCCCTTCTTCGGAGACTTGGTGGGAGGATCTAGGGGCTGGTGCTGTAAACTGTCCCAAGAGTTTCGCCAAGGCCATGCGAGTCCGGCGACTAGACCCTGGGGTTTTACAGGCATCTGGAAACCATCCGCGCTGCAGTTTCAACTACCCAGGCGCGCTGAGCTCAGGAGACGATCGTTTTTTAAGTGGTTTATGACAGGGACTGCAGCGAAGGTACCCGGATACGGACCGTAATTAAGTAAAGTGGCGATGACAGGCCCAACGCCGTAGCCAAACTACAAAAAGTCACGTATCGGCTTGCTGCACAACAGCGATGCCCCCCCATAAATCATCGCCTCGCGCAAGCCTCTACACTATTATTCTCGTCTTTTAAAATAACGACTTGCAAGTTTAATAAAACAAGCCTGATTGTGCTTGCATTTTTTTATGCCTATACAAAGAAGAATTCACTATATTTTGACAATTTAAGTTGCAGTTAATTGTGTTCATTTTTGTTATACTTTTTTATTTGTACAATTCTTGTTTGTCCAAAGAAACTAGCATATTTGATTCGTAAGATATAAACTTTGTTTTTACTCACGTGTTATTAATTCTTATTAAAATTTTATCAACTTGAGCACATGATTTATTAAACGTTTCTTCTTGATTCAATTCCCAGTATTCTTCGATTATACAGGGTGTCCCAAAACTTCTGCGTAAGCGGGAAATGGGAGGTTCCTTGGGTCATTTGAAGCGACATTTTCCTTTACAAAAATGGCGTTTGCGGCTTTGTTTAGGAGATATTATCGAAAAACACGGACCAATCAGAACGCGACCTAGACCGGCGCGCCGGGAGTCGAGCGTTGTCTGTACGCCGCGCGCCGCGATGTCCCAACAAACAAGAGTTTCTCGATTATGACCCCGATTTCAATGAGCTTTGGATATGTTGTCAAGACCATGATTCTGAACATTTCCCTTTAGACTTTTTGCCTTGCGGCTTTAGTTTACGAGATATTTGTAAAAACTTGTAATTGAAAACCGTTCGATTATCATTACTATCTCCTCTCCGATTTCAATGAGCTTTAGATATGTTGTAATATATATTGTGACGTTGCATATCGGCGACGTCACCGCCCGCCCCCATGATTCCATTCCCGTTATCACGATCGGGACCAAACTGCCCGCGAACGGATCCGAGAGCGTTTTCCCCGAGGGAACTAAAATAAATCCTCGAATTCCAGCTTATATTTCTTTGCGCGTGCCGAGCACGGCCACATTTTCAGCGTCGCGTGAAAGGCGCGCGGCCCAACCACTTGCTCGAGGGATACCCGCCGCAAGGACGCCCGAATAAGAAAGGAAACTCCCACGCGCGTGGGTGAAGTAAATGGGATCGCCGCTCACGGGCTGATCAACCCGGAGAGTGCCGGTCGCGAGGAGCAACCCCCTGTCGGAACAGCTGACCCAAGAAGACCTCCTCGACACCGGCTCATCATACGACGAAAGCGGCTCGTAGAGATGGGGCGGCGATGCTCAGGGGCAGGGTTAAACGCCCCCGGTGGCGAGATGCGGCCGTCATGAAGGTTTCCGGTCCAGGGCCCAAGGACCAAGCGGGAGAAGGTCCGAGCGAAAAGCGGAAGAGGGCACTAGACCGCTGCGACAAGTAGCGCCGTGCCCTAGGCGACGAGAGTGGGGGGAAAAGAACCGCGACGCGCCGCGTAGCGAAAATTAGGCGATCACTGTCGTCACGGCTTTTCGTGAGTAATCACGCTCTTCCGAACTTTCGATAGATCGTATTTTCCCGGCTACCGGCTCGTGCCGTTATCGTGTCGTGTACGTATCGCGCCTGTCAATTTTCGGGGCACCCCTTCGGTCACGATCAAAGTGTCGGTGTGTGCTGGTTCCGGCCAGGAGATCATTCCCGGAACACCAGGCCTTTCCCGGACCCGCAGGACGGACCCCGGGGCGCAGCGGACGCGGTCACGAGCTCCACGAGTCGCCAAAGCAGCTAGCGGTAAGTCAAGACAGTGGTCGCCTGAGATAGTCAAAAATCGCGAAGTGGCCCGGTTAGGCAAAGATACCCGGCGGCGTTACCTTCCGTAGCGTTTTCCGTCGGAGGCGCGAGTCGAGGCGCGTCCCGCCTCGGCCGCGGAATCTCGCATCGCTGTGTCGATGCTGTGAGATCGAGGAGAAGCGCGAGAATAGCAGAGCCGGAAGAGTTCCTCGGGGAACGATGCGACGTGAATCGAGCAGAGAATAGGGCCGGTCGCGAAGCGCGGAATTCCGATCGCCCCGGTGAACGATCTTCCGAGATTCGATACGATGCGTGGTATTGCGAAACGCGCGAGCGAGAAGGGCCGTGCAGCCGTCGCGACAGTCTCGAATATTCGGATCGCGCCGACCACCTGCACAGGAAATTTATAACATAGACAACCGAGCGCTTTAGGAACCATACCATCGTCCGCTTAATGGTACTGTAGCGACTAGATCGCTACCATGCCCCGGGTAAAACCCCGTCTAGTAAAGACCGTAGTGTTATAAGGGTTTTTTTACCTAGGCTCTGGTCAAGCCGGCTTGGGTCACATCTGGCAGCCAGATTTTGCCCAGTTCGTCTACAATTACCCTTGGTGCATGACGGGCCCGGCTATCGCAGGTATACGTACGTACCTGATAGCCGGCCCCGCGGTACCGAGGGGCTTGCAGCCAAAGGTTAGCGCATCTGGAGGGTTTTTTCTAAAGAATGATTGTCTGTCCTTTTCCAACAGGACAGTCTCCCACTCTACGAGGACGAAATAAGAAGCCCTCCGGATGCGTCGGAGGCTCTCTGAGTTTTCGGACTTCGTCGTGACGAGTCGTGCGGTATTTTCACGAGACCGGGCGCGAACATAGACCTTAGTATTTTTCAACTGTGTAAGAAATAAACCTTTCGAGTAAAATTGGAAAGTGGGCTTTAATACTGCTGTATTTGCATCAATACCTTTCCCACTTCAGTACGAAGAGCGCGGGCTCTCGGGTGCGGCCACGTGACCGCGGATTTGTAACCCTGACGCGCAATAAATGCAAGATCGAGCCTAAACAGTGTCATTTATTTCTCTCGAACCCTCGCGATCCGCCCTGCCGTGAGGGCTGTCCCTGTTTTCCTTCCGTGTCCGAACCTTGGCAGAGTACGTCACCCTTAGCATTTCGTCGATTCTCGGAGACGCCCGCGAGAACCAGTGCATCAAGTACAGATTATCGGTACCATTCCGGTACCTGGCGCCCGAAAATTAAGAGGTACGCGGTTGTGAGTACGTCTCTGAGGATCGCGGTTTTGTCCCGAGGGGACCGCGGACGCACGGCCGCGCGCGGCCCGGCCTACGGGCCTGTAAATCTTCGGAGTTGCCCCTTGCCCGGGACAATCATCCCGGCGAGAAAAAGGGCAGCGTGTAACTTGTAAATGTTGTGTATTGTGACGTGGCAGATTTGCCAACGTCCTCCGCAACCGAGTATCGGAAGACCGGGTCACCGTCTGGCAGAACAAATGCGAGATGGGTAGTGGCGAGCGCTCGCCCTGGGCACGAGTGAGACTGGTGGGCGAGCCCTGATACTTTTGAGCGTCGCGCTAATTTGCGCGACGCGATTCCGCAAGACCGTAACCGGCCCCCCCGGAGGGGGATCCGAAGCACCTACCCCGCGGAGAAGGAAGAGAAACGAGCAGCGCCGGCGAACCTCTCACTCGGAAGAAGCGAGAGATTCACGCGGCCCAGGAAGGACAACCTGGAGGCGCCGACGAGGACATGCGGTCCCGAACCAGGAATCTCAGCTGTCTCGCCGTCGTCTCGTCCGGAGGAAAACCTGGCCAGCTTCTGGATAGGCCCGCGTCAATTACCGCAAGAGGAAGCGACTAATTATCGTACTTCGCTGCCGGGGAGCCGAGGAATCGCTGAGCGCCAGGGACCGTCGCGCGGGGCTAGGCCGCGGCCGAAAATCTATGAGCAATAGGTCGAATCTTCCGCGGGGTAAGGGGGGAGACGCTCCGCTTCCGCGTTCCCGAGTCACCGCGCCGAGAGACACTTCTTCGTTGGCTGGAGTCGAGATTAATCGCGTCAGATTGTGCGAAATAAAATTGTGATCGTTCGCGAGGAAGCTGCCGGAAAAGAGGGACGAGAGAGCCGATCGTTGCCCTGGGTAAGCCTCCGTCCGATTTCTATTCGCTAAAGTGATCTCTCTCGCGTTGGCTCGGTAAGCGTGTCGTATTCGCGGTCGCGGCGCAGAGACACCGACGTGGTGCCGTGGCTGCCGGAATCCGCGGGATCGATGCTTCGCGAACGGTGCAAAGCCGTCGGGCAACGAACGCGCGGCGAATATTGTTTTGCGGGGGCCGTGCCCTATTTCTTATTTTGCGGGGGCTCTGCCCTATTCATTATTTTGCGAGGATCCGCGCGTCGTTGAGATTTCACTCGAACCTCACCTCATTCCACGGTGCGACGCCGCTGCGTGCTCTTGTCGTATTTTCGCGACCTGTTCCGCCGACGAGAAGAGAATTGTCACGCGTGTAACATCGGAATTCGGACGTAGAACGCGGGCATCGCGTACGCCGACGCCAACATCGCGTTGCTGCCGGATTCGACGCGTCTTGGAAGGGCCCTTCAAGGGCAACTCGCGCGTGTACCGACCACCTGTCACGCGCCGGCTAACCTCAAAACGCGGCCGGTCACCGCGCAATAAATCAAGATTTGTTAGCCGAAATTCCGAGAGTTTTCATTACGTGAGAAACCTTCCCGCCGCGGGGAACGCCTCGTGTTCGCCCCACGCAGTCCCCTGTGCCCGTTCGAGGAAAATTTCGTAATATCGAGTGTCGCCGGTTCGTCCGAATGCTTCTCGAAGTGATCGCCGCCGTACCAGCTTAGCGTGGCACCGTCTGTGCCTGGCGCCCTAATATCCAGGCTACGACTTCGAGAAGTGACGTTCCTGCGAACACCTTTTGTCCCGGGTGGACCGCGTTTCGCGCGGCCGAACGCGGCCCGGCCTCCTGGCCCGTAAATACCCGGTGTCGCTAGCGGTTTCGCCCTTCTGGCGACGGCGAAAACGCTGGTCGACGTGACAAATTTAGCGCCCGAACAGGGACCTCTCGCTGAAAGAGCGACTTGTACAAGGGCTGTTTCGAAAAGAAATGCGCGAAATGACGCGAGGCTCTCACGAAAATTTTCTTTTCGTCTCGTCGAACGAACGGAATCCGAGTCCGAGCATGGCCGTAGCGGCGTCGAAAAATAAACACCCGAAACGACCGTGAAATTCCTACTACTTTCGCAGAGCCAACGAAGCGAGCACGCATTTCTTATATGATCTGTCCTTCAATGGAATTTGTTTGATTTGTTGTGGCCATGACTGAAATGAATTTCGATGGCGCGGTGGTAACGCTAGTGAATTACAAGAATTGGTTTATTAACAAAACTGAGTGCGACTGATCATCGGAGGTTAGTCTTGGTGATGGAGCGCGACGATTTACAAGTGACATGGTATAATACTGCATTGTGACGAGGTGTGTTTGAATGACGTCACGCGACGAGGCATACCGGCTCAGTGTTTTAAACAGATGTGGGCCGCGTGTTTACATTCCGACATCGGCCGTCGCCAAGTAAGTATTTTCACGAGAACAGTTTGAAATGTGAATTCCACTGCAATATTGCGACTGAATCTTATAGGTGAAATTATCATTGGTTTTACTATTCGCTCCCGATAGGTTCGCGTGATTCGGTGGAGATCGCGGGTGATATGCAACTGACTGGAAGAAGGACGAGCTTATGGATGGGTCTCACCAAGGTCGTGGGGGCCGTTTTGAGAGTGCAGACTCGAATTTTGTCGTCAGCTCCTGGGTGGACGACCTCGATCCTCGCGAGTGGCCAGCGGCAAAGTAAAGTGTTCTCTGATGTTATGAGGCAGAGTCGTCCGATTTGCCAGCTGTCATCCGGTCGTTGCCATTTCGGTCGTGTGAGAAGGCCGTGAAGGTACTCCTTTACCCATCGTTGCCAGAATTGATCTCGCATCTGGACGAGTAGCTGCCAACGTGACAGTCGAGATGGCTTCAGGTCCAGTAGAGTGGGTTCCGGTAGAGCGGTAATGGCAGATCCGATCAAGAAGTGCCCGGGAGTTAAAGCTGTCAAGTCTTGAGGGTCATCGGAGAGGGCTGACAGTGGCCTCGAGTTGAGGCAGGCTTCCACCTGGCTGAGGAAGGTGGCCATCTCCTCGTACGTCAGTTTGCTCTCCCCTAAGACCCGCCGAAGGTGGTGTTTGGTTGACTTCACAGTCGCTTCCCACAGGCCCCCGAAGTGCGGTGATGCGGGGGGGGTTGAAGTGCCACTGGACGCGGAGTTCGGCCAGCTCTTTCTGGATGGAGCAGAAGCTGGGTGTTCCGGCTGAGAAAAGGCGGCGCAGCTCGTTGTCGGCACCCTGAAAATTCGTGCCGCAGTCGCTGTACATGTCAGAGCATCGACCTGGCCCTGATATAAATCTCCGGAATGCAGCTAGAAACGCCTCCGTGCTGCAATCTGTAACAGCGTCAAGGTGAACGGCCTTCGTGACCATACAGATGAAGACCACGAAGAACTCCTTGTAGGACTTCTGGCCCCGCCCTGGGGCTGTTCGCAGCCAGATCGGTCCGGCATAGTCGACTCCGGTGTGGAGAAACGGCCTTGCTGCTGTCACTCGCTGCTGAGGTAAGTCGGCCATGATCTGACTGGGAGGTGTTGACCGCCAGCGGATGCACTTCACGCATTGTCTGATGCCTTTTTTTACCAGGTTGCGTCCGGATGGTATCCAGAAACGACGGCGCAGAGCTCCGTGTGTGGCCTGGACTCCTCCATGAAGAGACTCTCAGTGAACATGCTCGATGACCAAAGTGGCGAATCGGGAGTCAGGGGGGAGAATTATAGGGTGCTTCTCGTCGAACGCTAATAGGGAGTGTTTTATTTGTCCCCCTACGCGCAAACACCCCTTTTCATCGCGAAAGGGAGTTAAGACGAGAAGCTTGCTTCGTCGTGGTAATGGTGAGTTGCTCTGGCTGGCCTTTAGTTCCTCTTTCCTGCAGTACCTTTACCCATTGCATTTCGGCTTGTTGCAGCTCCTCTTTGGTCAGGAACTCCCTGGACGATGGATTTGCGACGGACACAGGCGTCGCACTGTCAGCGCCCTTCCGCCCTTGAAGCCAACGGAGGCACCAAGCAGTCACCTTGATTAGACGATGGTAATCCGAGAATCTATTAAGAATTGGATTCTCTTCTCCTTTAGTACTGAGAGTCATTACAGTTCTCCTTGTTTCAGATAACTCGTCAAGGTCAGGTCCCTCATAGTGGTTGGTTGTGCATAGCCGTGCACATTGCAAGTATTGTGGCCATTCCCACCAAATTGAGCAGGTCAGGAGAGCCTTCGGTGATAGCCCCCGGGATGCAGCGTCGGCTGGATTGTTTGTTCCATCGACGTGATGCCAATGAGCCTCAGGGATGAGTCGCTGAATCTCCGAAACCCTGTTGGCCACATACGTCTTCCACCTTGACGGATTTCCCCGGACCCAGCCGAGTGTAACGGTTGAGTGATGCCCACGTGGACGCAGACCGATTGGACGCGTTCCATTTGGACGCCGGGCCGATTGGAAACGTTACTTTTGGACGCCGGGCCGATTGGACGCGTTCCTTTTGGACGCCGTGCCGATTGGACGCGTTCCTTTTGGATAGAAAAGATGGGGTGGGGGCGGGGGTTAAATTAGAACAGGGGTGTATTGTATAATGAAAAGGCGCGGGAGGTCCATCCTTGGCAGAACCGTTTAAATTTTCCGTTTACGATGCACGGTTTGTGAGATATGATGATTTGAAGTTAGACAGCAAGGGTGGAGAGGGAAGAAAAAGGGTGGAGGATCAACTTCTGAATATGCCTAATTCGGTTCGGGCAGGGCGATATCCCTCCGATAAAGCCTTTAAAAATTTCGTTATTTTTTTTGCTAGAATGCACGGTTTAGGAGATACAGCAATTTCAAAATTCGGCTACTCTACCAAGGTGGTTTCGACGCCTGGCTGACCATCTATTGAAATAACACTTAATGATAGTATTCATGTTTCCCTGATCTAACACAGCCCAACTATTGGTTACCTTTAATTTTTGGAATACCTCTGCTCCTTGATCTAACCCAGACCAACTATTATGCCACAGTCCAAAAAGGAAGCGTCCAAACGGCACGGTGTCCAAAAGGAACGCGTCCAATCGGCCCGGCGTCCAAAAGGAACGCGTCCAATCGGCCCGGCGTCCAAAAGGAACGCGTCCAATCGGCCCGGTGTCCAAAAGGAACGCGTCCAATCGGGACCGTCCAATCGGGACGCGTCCAATCGGTCTGCGTCCAAGTGGGACACCACCTAACGGTTGAATCGGTCCAAAGGTGAAGTGGAACTCCGTCCAGTTTGAGCGCCGTGACGACATGCTTCGCTGTCCGAGCCAGGAGGTGAGCTCCACAGAGTTCCAGCCGTGGTAGGGAGATCGGCTTGATCGGAGCTACCTTAGTTTTGGCTGAAATCAGAGAGACTCGGCAGCTGTCACCCTTACTTTTGCAGCGGATATACATGACCGCTGCGAAAGCCTTCTCGGAAGCATCTGAGAATCCATGCAGCTCCCAATTCGCTCGATCTGATCCTTCTACCATGCGCCTGGGAATGTGGGTTGAACGTAGGAGGATGAGTTCGCTCGTGAATTCCTTCCAAACCATTGCCCTGCCTTCTGGTAGCGGATCGTCCCACTCTAGTCCGAGCAGCCACGTTGCTTGAAAGAAGATTTTGGCTCTCACGATGGTTGGAGCCAACCAGCCGAGTGGGTCGAAGAGCTGGGCGCATTGCGAAAGCACCGATCTTTTGGTGACCACTTCGTCTCCTGGAGGAGCGTGGATGGTGAAGGTGAAATAGTCTTCGCTCGGATGCCACCGTAATCTCAACGTCGGGTGCGTGAGGTCCGCATTTGCTCCAACTTTGGCCTTGACGACGACTGAGCTCGCCGGATTCTCCTCGGTGAGTAAATTTGTGCAGTTTGACGCCCACTTCTGGAGGTGGAAGCCACCTCCAGAAGAGTCATATGACCTAGGTCCTCATACGCGTCCATGAAGTCGACATACAGGTTCCTCAGTTCTTGATTTGACGTGAACCTTTTCTCCATTCTGCTTAGAGAAGCTGCTGCGGCGATGCGGGAGGCACTTAAGTCCGGCACGGGCTTGGAAAAAGGAAGTCTGACTATGAATCTTCCTTCTTGGTTCCGTGCGTGAGTAGCCTGGAAGAAAGTCTCACACTCCTTCTCCGCCCGAGTGAGTGAATTGGAGAAAGAGAGGACTTCTTCCTGCTCCCAGAATTGCCGCACCAAGGTTGCTAGTGAATCTCCCACTGTGATTTGGTGAGAGTGGGTCGATTCTGGCTGAAGATTGGAACCAGTGGGTCCAGAGAGAATCCACCCGAATGCTGTGTTCTAAGCGGTTGGTTGAAGCTGGTTCCCTTTCCGGACTCCGTTCCTTATAATGGCTGAGTATACGTCAGCGCCAAGAATGACTTCGATTGGGTCAGCTGAAGCGAAGTCTGGATCCGCCAACTCGATATTTTGTAGGTGGGGCCAGTTGACCATTGGTTTGGTACTGCTAACATATGATGTTAGTTTAGGTAGTATTAAGGCTGATATTAATACCTTGTCATTGTTAACGCAGGACCAAGCAATTAAGGAGGCGCCCCCACGGGCCGTCGCGATCTGCTGTACTCCAACTCCGAAGACGGCTAACGAGGTATGAGCTCGATGCAACCGCAGACGTTGGACGAGGCTTTCGGTCGCCATGGACACCTCGGATCCTTGATCGACTAGAGCTCTTACGGCGTATTTGCTTCCGTACACGTCCTCCACCAGAATGCGAGCAGTAGCCAGAAGGACTTTCGAAGCACGGCCTAGGCAGTCGTGCGTCAAGTGGGCATTGATACTGCTACCGGCTGGTGCATCGTTTGACTGGAAGGCTTCGTGAAGAGACGAATGATGACGCTCACCGCATACGAAGCATCCGCGTTTTGACGTGCACGCACTGAGTTTGTGATAGCCTAGACAGTTTAGACACGAGCCAGTTGAATCGACTGTGAGCTTTCGATCTAAAGCGGATTTGGCTTTGTACTGTTCACAATGCATAAGAAAATGCTCTTTATGACACAACGCGCACTTGATTTTGATGACGCGCTTTTCCGTGTGATTTGAGCGAACGGAGCGAGTGACCGGCTGAACCTTTTCACTGGAAAGTGTCCATGGTTTGCTCGAGACGGTTGGTGCTAGAGCTTGCAGTGTTTGAAGCCTTCGAGAAAGGAACTGACTCAAGCTGGCGTACGATGGAGGCCCGTTGCTGGACGTGTTCGATTCCTCCCATTTTCCACGAGTTCGATCGTCGAGTCGTTCTATTACGCTGTAAACGAACCAGTCTTCGGAACTTTGGATCGGCCTTCCGAGACTTTCGAGGGAATTGACCGTACTCGTCACGCAGTTGATCAGCCTTTCAAGATCAGCAGCTGAGTCTGGTTGCGGCTTCTTCACGGACGCAAAATTGGTGAGGCACGAACGAACTAAAACTCGCTTGTTCTCGTATTGTTCAGTCAGGATTTTCCAGGCTCGCACATAATTCTCGTTCGTGGTCGCTAAATCCTTTATGAGAGCTTCAGCGTTTCTCGTCAAGCTCACCTTCAGGAAGTGCAGTCGTTCTACATTGGACAATCTCTTATCCTTTCTTATTATGGATTCGAATAGGTCCTTGAAGGACGGCCAGTCTTCGTATTTACCAGAGAATGGAGGAATTCGGATACTAGGCATCGTGGTGTGGCTGAGCGATGATGAATCGTCTGGTTTTGCTGAGACCATCGGCGACTTAGACAAATTTTCTTTTAATTTATCGCTGTACTCTTGAAGAGTCTCTCGTTGAGTTATATACTCCTCTTCCACGATTTCAGCGATTTGATTTTTTTTTGTAATCACTGGATTTTAATGTTTCTTTATGTTTGAAGGTAATATCATTATTGATCTCAAACTCCTTCCAGATCTTGTCTAGGACTTGGAGCCTAGTACATATCGCTGCCTGGGTGCGATTGGCTTGTCCCTTTTTATTCAGGTTTTCCACCGTTCTCCGGATTTTGCCTCGCAGTTCGAGTTGCTTTTGGATCAATTCGTCCCCTGAGAGCTCCATGGTTCTGATGAAGAGGTTGCTGAAGCAGTGGATTGAAGATGGGTCCCACGTGGTCGACGCAAGTTGCGGCTCGATTACGCGAGATCCGGCTCGAAGGACCAAAAAATGTTAGAAGAAAGTTCCGACAATGTTTTCAGTTGTAAAATTTGAATTATTACAGCTGATTGAGCAGAACGAGAGTTTACTGTAATTTAAATGTAAGACACAGGCAACACTTGACTTGATAGTTCTAGATGGAATAAACGAATTTTAATCACGCACGTAATTGACTAGAACATTTCTTTATTAGTTTACCTTACGAATTTTAACGAGCTATTACACTCTAAAACTAGTCGTAACAAAAGATAGAAAGGGAAACTGGATGTAAGCGAGAGCGACACGTGCGAAAAGAGAGCGGGCGAGAGTGAGTTCTCTCTCTTATTTATGGCTTCTTAGGTGACGTCCTATTTCCGAGAAACGTTCCTTCGAGAAGCTTCTCGATAGCTGATCGACCAATCGGCGGGTCGGATTGGCCGGATGCCTTAACAAGGGACCCGTTAATTGGCCGTCGGCCGTGACGTCGGCACTGTGGTCCCGCGAGTATGCGCGTGTCAGTCGCGGCCATGTCGTTCAAGCGCGCGAGTCTTGAACAGATGAGAATTTCCGAAATTGATTTCCGAACGAGCTACAGGAATTGATTTTTGTTTTATGATATTTTATGGTGATTTTATTATGAATTATTTTATCTCAGGGAATTACTGATTTACTGATGAATTGTTTTTCTTATTGATTATTTTATGATGTGTGATTTTCTATCGGGATTTACATCGAACGAAGAGTAATGGGAAGAGCGATTCAATGTCTCGTACGGGATTCGGTTAACGGAAAACTCTACGTGGTTTTCTGAGAGACGGAATTGCGCGTGTGACGTCGGTGAAATGCCGCTCATCTGCTCCGTGATGTTCGGTGGGGAACTTGATGTTAATCACGTTAATTGCAATTTATTATGTGCCATATTAATTGATTCCGTTTTTCCGGTGCTATTTGTTTATTTATCGTGCGATTATTTATTCAATTTTCCTATTTATTTGGCAGTATTTATTCTGGTTATTTATTCGTGTTGGTTTTGTTCGTTGTTTATCGCGATAATTTTCTTCCGTGCTTTCGTGTATCAATTGTAAATATTTTCTGTTGAATTCTGGTGAGAGTAGCGGCTTCTCTTTTCTTCTTTCCTACGCTCAGCTTTCGTCTGTTCTCCCATTTCGCTCTCGTACTTCTTTTCGTTTCTCTTCGCTTTCTTCTTTTCTCTTCTTCCCCTTTCTTTTTTCCACCCTTTTCCCTTCACTGTCTTATACTTTTCTCGCTATTCTCCCACCTAAATTCTAGTCCATTTCGCTGTGATATTTTATTTATTCCGTGTAATTTATTGATTTTATTTATTCTCGTAGTATTTATTTCGTTTCGAGATCCGTGTTAATTTATTAAATATTTTTATTTGCTGCGGTTCCGACGCGTTCGGACCCCAGTCTTAGCACCGGGGAAACCCCTATAATTTCTGTGTCTTATTTCTTTTTTTTACTGTGTTCTGTGTATTTTCTTTTGTGTGTGGTTCCTCTGTTACGGAGGAACCCGATTTAAAAATATGATGATGGACGGGGCGTATTAAGAGGCTGTACCGTCGTAGAAAGTGACGTCACGTGTCGTCTTAGTTGTTGTATTCGTTTCGTTAGGTAAATCTTACGCTCGCCTAAATTTTTGGTTCCCTTTTTGCGATACCGGGTAATAACTGCCGGATGGAGCGGCCCGTTGCGATCACCTTGTGGTGAATTAAGTATTTGCGGAACGACGTTGATGCCGGATTGGAAAGTTGCCGGACCGAGCCGTTCATTAGCGATATTATTGTTTTTCGTGGCGGTAGCAATTTGCGACCGAAAATTATAAGATTCTGTGAGAATTGCTGGGGGGAGTAGCAATCCGAACTGAGGAAAGATTCGCGCTGCCGGGATAGGAAACCAATCGGTCACCCGGTATAACACTCGGGAAAATCGGAATTTTTCTTTTTCCTTTCTCGTTGTCAATATTTGGGAGTATAGGATCGTGGTCGAGATCGGTTCCCCTTTGTTGTCGCGTAGCGAAGCGAGGCCCTCGGGTTACCTTGCCCGGGGACGACAGGCAAAACAAACAGACGGTGTTTATTGCCGGGTCGGATTAAGACGGTGTTAGAGAGTCGCGCGGTTAAGAATTTTTCGCTGCCGGTAAACATGTTACGGCCAGACGTTGATGGGAGGACGAGTGGGAATACCACTCAATGTATGACGATGTCGCGGACGGAGATGATAATCCGGACGAGATTCCCGCGGACGGGAAGCGGTCCGAAGGGATGAGATCGTCACCCCGCGACTTCATCCTGCCGGTACCGAGCCTCGAGAGGAAAGTATATCTCCCGCCGTCTTCTTCACAACGGGGATCCGAAAGGAAGCTGCCGGACACCTTCCCCGGTACCTCGGGGCGACCCTCTCTGACTACCAGTGGCCAAATGTACTGCCGAGGAACACCATTATCGGAAATAATGGGACGATGGCGTATAAAATTTTCCAGGGCACCCGGGGAAGACTCAGAAGCCTTCCTCGGACGCCTCATGGACCATCGTAGGTACAATAACATCCCGGACCGGTACTTGCTCCGTTGCATGACGGTTTGCCTAGAGAGTACGGCACTACACTGGTACAAGGGGAGGGAAGCCCGGATAGAGACTTGGGAGGAGTTCGTACGCGAATTTCGGGAATACCTTGGCGACCCGGAGTACAATGACACTCTAACCCGTAACATAAAGGATCGTTCCCAAGGGGAATACGAACCCATTCGCGATTACCTCGTTAGTATGGGGGGATGTTCGATCGATTAGACCCACCGTGGCCGGAGAATAAAAAGATGAAACGGACCTATTGGGGAGTGAAGCCGTTACTTAGAAACGCGATTTCGTTATCTGCTCTCACCACCTTCGACCAATTAGAAAAAGCGTTAATAGAGGCCGAACGCGAGTCCGACGTAGGGAAACTAAAACGAAACCCGAAGCCATCGGAGATGGCTCATCCGACATTCGGGTATGACCCCAATCGCCCCGCCTCTCACAAACAACTGGGGAGAGGAAAGACCGTGCACGTAGAATACGCGAACGCGATCGCTGCCGGAAGTGGTAAGAAGAGGGACCGTACCCCCACCCCCGCATATGGAAAACCCCGTCTCGGGCCGGGCAAACGGGATCCTTTAGCGCCGTGCGCGAAAAATTTTCAGCTACCGGGCGGAGGGAATCGGGCTACCGGGCCGAGCCGAGGGAACGATCATATGCACCCCCACCTCGTAAACCGGAAGAAACCGCGAACACCGATCGGCGAACGGAACCGCCGCGCGACAGACAACGGCAGTTCGCCGTTCGAGTGTTGGAACTGCCGGAAAAACGGACATATGGCGCGGGATTGCCGGGATGCACCACGGGTACACTGCTTCGGGTGCGGGGTACAGGGTGTAACCCTTAATAACTGCCGGAAATGCAACCGATCCGCGGGAAACGGGGGGTGGAGTCACTCGAGGGGGCCGAAGGGAATTCGCCGGAATTAGTATCGGCCCGAGTGTTAACTCTCGGAGGTAGGAAGAGACCGCCTCTATTAACGGTGGAAGCATTGGTCGGAGGGATGCCGGTTCGCGCCCTGGTAGATTCGGGTTCGTCTATCACTTTCGTGAGTCGCGATGTAATAGATCGGGTTGGCGGCGGGGTCGTATCAATAGAGAATACAACGAAACCCTGTTATTTTCTCCTGGCCACGGGGACGTTCGATCGAGCAGTCGAGCGTACCCAATTTTCGGTAAAAATTGGGAAAAGGGAACACCGGATCTCGGCACGCGTATTAGACCATCTCGTGACGGGAGGCGCTCAGTTGCGCACAATACGATTGCCCACGCACACATTGCGCACATATCTTTTGGACACAACATGATGTGGCACATGAAGAATTGGAGGTAATACTTACGTTTAGGGGAGGCAGCTCCGATGACCTTGACCATGACATATGTTGTCAAGGACAAGGTTCTGAACAACTTTTGTCATTACAACTACCCGGCGCTCGCTCTTAGTTTTCGAGATATTTGCAAAAAACTATTGCTAATACTGTATTGAATTTTACCATACGTATTCTTCCACGTTCCGTGGCAACATAAGGCTGCCATAGTTTCGAATGAGCTACACCTTAGATAAATAAATTACACCTTAGATAAATTCTATGTATCCATTACACCATTTAAATGCTGAATAAAATTCTCAGAATTCGATCAGAATTAGTTAGGGCTAGATGGTGGGGGGGGGGACGGAGAGGGCCGGCCGTTAGGCCGGCCCGACCACGCATGCGAAAATACAGAAGTAGTCACCCAGACCTAGTAGTAGTAGTAGTAGTAAATCGCTTTGTCGGGGAGGGCGGCCGTGCCGCCCCCGATTCCTTATGGCACACCGGGAAACCCAGTATCACAAACGACGCTGCCGACCCTCGGCCCATATTGGGATGCAATTTACCCCTTTCAGCCATTTCTCTGTTTTATATAGCCCGGGCCGCTTTCAGAGAAGATGACCTACTAGAAGGGGGGCGGTCATCATTGGTGGTCAGGCCATGCTACCTAGTTCGGACAGTTTTTGAGCTTTTTACGGCTCGGTGTATGTAAGTCGAACCTGTTCCACCTTCCGACCTGCAGGGTGTCTCGCCTGCCCTTTTGACCCCCCCCCCCACTTCACCATATATCCTGATAGAATGCGTCAATTTTGAATACCCTTCCCTACTCTGATTCCGGATACTCCAGAAACTTACCCACTCCCTACCCCGACACCTCTTTTTTTTTTTAATGTGAGGAAATGCGTTACGTATACCCCGACCCCCCTGGGGGGGAGCCGGGGTTATGTGGGACTCCCACCAAAACCTCACACCCATCCCTAAGCTATGGAGGGGGTGCCCGGATCACGCGAGTATTCAATAGGCAACCCCCTCGCTTACAATAGAACCCGGGGGAGGGGTTAACCTCCCCCACTGACCTACACTAGTCGGACACCGGGCGGTATGGGACCCGCCAGATGTCCCCATCCCCGAGGGCCGCCGGAATGGGCTTCCCGAGCCCCAGCTCGGTCCACCCTGGCCCCCCCCGCCGCCTCCTCCCCCGCCCCGGGCGGGGGGCCCCCCCCGGCCGAGGGGGCCCACAGCGGCCATGGCAGGAGGTCGCCGCACACGGTAAGGGAGGGTCGTCGGAGGCGTGTTCCGGCACGCCCCGCCCCTCCCCACCCCAACCCCCGTGATCGCCCCTGTCAAGGGGGGACCGACCGGCACCCCATATCCGAATCTTATTTCTTATTTCTGGGGTGCCGGTCCATCCCGAGGGGAGCAAACTCCCCTCCGGGGCCGGGATCAACTTGCGCCCCGGCCCCTATCATCCTCCGCCCCCCCTCGTGGGGGCACACTTCGACGCGGGGGAAGCCCCCGCGCCACCTCCCTCTCCGCCCTCCGTCCTGAGGTCCCAGACTGACGCGGGGTGAAAAACCCCCGCGCCGCCCCATCAGGCATCAAGCCCCACTGGGGGGGCTGAGGCCGGCGCGAGGGCCGTCCCCTCGCCCACACTCTCCTCGCCGAGCCCGGGTCCTTCTCCCGGGCTCTCTCGGCGGCCTCCTTCTGCGACATCACCTCCTCACAGAAGGAGGCCACCGCCTTCCACGACCCCTCGCTCGCGGTCATGTAGCCGACCACGGCCGCGAGCGAGAGGTCCCACCCCTCCACCGCGGCTCTAAGGACACGGCGCGGCCCTGCCCATGCTGGGCACTCCTCAAGAGTGTGCCGCGCCGCGTCCACATCCTCGCCGCAGTGGTGACACTGCGTAGTCGGCTCCCGCCCCACTCTATGCAGGTACTCTCCGAAGCAACCATGGCCGGAGAGCACCTGTGTGAGGCGGAAGGTCAACCTTCCCCGCCTGCTGCACCATAAATCGAAAATGGGCAGGAGGGCCCGGACGATTGGACGTCCCGTGGAGGCGGCCCTCATCTGCCGCCTCCATCGGGCAAAAGTGTCCGTCCGGGCCTGGCGTTTCCGCACCTCGACCTCTAATGCCTCCCCGTCCGTCAGATCCACCCCCGGAGGGCGGCAAGCGGAGCAGGCGATTTGGTACATGGTCGCCCGCTCCGTCGCCACCAAATGAAGGGGCGGAATCACGGCGAGGAGGCCCGCCACCTCCGTGGAGATGGTACGGTAACCCCGTATGGCCCGCAGGGCCAGCCGGCGCCCTTCTTTCGAGATGTGCGATGCTGCGCCGACTGGCCTCGAGCGAGCGGTGCCACACGGGAGCCCCATATAGGGACTACTACCCCGACACCCCTGGATTAGGTCCAAACCTACTAACATGCTTCTAGGGAGGGCGAGAGATATACAATTAATTTTGATGTTAAAAGCTTTTCTATTCTATGCTATTCTACTTTTTATATATTTTTACAACTCTCATAATAGGGGTCATCAAAACAAAGGTCCGCGTGATTAACATAAGCGTTGGGAGGAAGCTATTTACAACTTGGGGTCCGATCTGACTTCATCGAAATCCCTTTCGAGATATCGATTCCATTCAGTCTTTCCTTGCCGAAACTACCGCGCTTTGGGTAAGAGAGGACATGACACAACTTCTCTGAAATCGTTTTTAGCAAAAGAAATTCGATATCAGATACATCGAGCACTCCTCCCTGGGTGGGATTGACACATTCCAGAAAATATGGCTGATAGTTTGGATGAGACCGTCATCCTTAAGACGCGACCGGCGTTCAGCAAATATCTCCGTCCGTCAAGCTTGTCCCTTTAAGGTTTGTTTTTCTATTAGTTAACAGGAAAATAACAGCGAGCAACCTGATCTATAAAGTGGGGGAGCCAGGTCTCCTCACCCACACTTTGTCGTAAGATCCAGAAGCTAATTGTTACTTCTTTCCTTGTTCAGAGTGCGTGGTTAACTTAACAAAACCCTGGCTGTCTCTTTTTCTTCTTGTCTTTTCGGTTGCCCCTAAATAATTAGATAAGGCTTAAGTCGCTTCAACCTCCTCATCAGGGTGATACTACCTGCGACCGTGTTGTTATCAGCCATGATCACGGTCTATGACCGGTCTGGCCTTCCCAATCACGAACCAGGTTCGCAGCCTTTCGGAGATTGTTGTTTTCTTAAATGTTCGTGTTATTGGACTTAGGCCTTACTGGCTCCCTTTTCCATTCCCTTATCTATTTACCATCAGGCTGCATGGTGGCAGAGTTTTGTTTTGTTATTATATTATTAATATGCTTTTCTCTCTCTCTTTTTGTATGGATTTTCAGTCTTGATCGACCGAGATTGAATGGATGGGTTCAGTATGACTGAAAAGAGTGAATGTGTTGAATGGATGTAACGGATGAATTTGAACTGGAATGAGTGAAGAAATGGAAATGTAAAAGTACCCGGATTTATCAATAATTTAACTGTATTTACACTAAATGTACACTAAACTGTTGTTAAAATTGAAACTGTATGAAAAATGTGTAAGATTGAATAAAGCGCTTGAAAAGATATACAGAAAACAGCTGATTGCGAGCGAACACCTGGCCTTTTCGACAAAGAGAGAGTGAGAGACGCGTTCTCTCTCTCTTTTATTAGCTCGATCCGTTCTGGAATATTCGTCACGCATCGATGCTTCCGGGTGAGCATTCGTGAATATTCCAGAAGGATCGAGAGCGAGTCGTGACCAATTGCGAGAGTATTCGCGTGCCTACGCAATTTCCGAACGCCGGCGATTGGTCGGTCTCTCGGCGCGATCGCGTCGTCGTTTGGGCCGTATCGCGACGGTGTCATGGCGATGGCACGCGCCAATCTTAAACACTTTTTGACTCACAATAACCCAGGAACTCTTCCTGTTGTTGATTTTCTTTTCTTTTTATATTATTTATTATTTTATTATTTATTTATATATATTTTATTATTATTATTAATTTTTTATAGACCATTTTACCAATTCCTTCTTTCAGAAAATTGAGGTAAGTATCTCTACTATTTTTACCTTGATTTTGTTGTTGTGTGGTTATTTTTTTTTTATAACGAGTGGTATTTTTAAACGGGGAATTGAGCCATATTGGCAGGTGATGATCATCATTGACCAAAGTCTCAGTAACCTACCAGACTCAATCCTACCTATGTTGTTCCAATTCATACTTTCCATGGATCAACCGCTTCCATAAAGTTTTTGATCCTTTTCCATTTTAATTCTTCCAAGATTACTCCTTCGATCGTATGATCTCCTAGTAATATTATCCGTTTTTGTACTATTGCTGGGCATCTCCGTACTATATGTTCAGGGGTTTCCTCTTCTTCATCGCATAGATCGCATCTGTCCGTAGATGCTCTCCCTATTCTTTGCAAGTGTCGGTTCAATGGTGCAAACCCTGTAATGATCTCCACCATCCTTCGGACTTCCATTTTATTCAAATTAATTATACCTTTAGTATATTTGACCGGCCAACAATTTTCCCCAATAAAGCTTTTGCTATGGGTTAAACCTGCCGTTTCATTCTATTTGTCGTTACTCTTATCATTAGCCCATAGCTTGACCTGCAAGTTATAATTGGCTACTGGAATTCCTATCATTGGTTCTATCATCTCTTTTCCTATTAGTCCCGAGTGACCGGGTATCCATGTTATATGTATTTGTTTCCCCATTTTACATAGTTTATTCAACACCTCATGGGTTTCCCATAGTAACTTTGATCTGCATTCTAGCTTTTGCAAACTTTTTATTGTCGCTTGGCTATCCGAGCAAATAGCTATCGGTTTGTTTAATAATTGTTTACCAGCATCCAACGCACATAATTGAATTGCCAAGAGTTCCGCCTGATATACCGTAGGAAATTCACCTAGGCTTATGTAATTATCGCAACCTTTCAAATTAGTCCAGGTTGCTCCCACTAATCCACCTTTCTTTGACCCATCCGTGTACCAGATATCCATTATCTTCAGATCATCTGGAACTCCTTTATCCCAGTCTTTCCTTTCTTGAATATTTGGTTTATATAGCTTATAGTCCAAGTATCTTTTCTCATCGCTATCTTTTGACATATCAGCCAGATCCCTTATTAATTCATTTCCTTCCTCTTCGATTATATTTGAATGGCCGTAGCTAAGTTCGTGCCAATTGTTCCAACTTTTTAATCTATAAGCCGTTTTTAGAGCTAGTTGTTTGACCCTTATGTCCAATGGCCATATATCTGATATAACTTCCATTGTTCTTACAGGTGTATTCCTGAGAGTATTCTCCTGTTTGCCATACTTTGGAGCATGTCCAGTTGGTTTTTTACCGTTACTAGATTCGCAGCTTGCCACCATATTGCCGCACCATATGTCAATCTGGGTAATACGATTGCTTCGTATATCCATTTCATTATTCTGGGGCTGAGCCCCCAGGTAGGTCGAATAGCTCTGCTCAGCATAACTAAGTTAGACTTTGCTGCTTTGATTTTTCCAAAGACATGTTGTCTCCAGGTTAATCTTCTGTTTATTGTTATCCCAAGATATTTGGCTTTTTCCTTGAATTCTAAGGTTTTGTCCATATACGTGAGCCCGCTATCTTTTGGATAAGCTATAGCCCACGTGAACTTTACTACTTCCGTTTTTTCCGGATTTAAAGACAGCCCTACTAACTTACACCAGATCTCGGTAATGTGCAGAGCTGTCTGAATTACATCCATACAGTCGGCCAGACTTTTACGTCTAGCCACTATTGCCACATCGTCTGCATAGGCGATTATCTCCGCCCAATTTCTTCCAATGCCCATAGCAGGGGGTCCAATGCCAGACACCACAACAGAGGAGATAATATTCCTCCCTGAGGGGTGCTCCTGCTTAAGTTACCCGTGTCACGTCCGGTGGTCCACCCAATAGTAATAATTAACGATTTCAATGTATGATTTTTATAAGTATTGTCAAACAGCTAATTGTCAAATCCTCGAACGATATATTGGGTTGCGAGCGATAGAATAAGGAGAAAGATGAGATACATTTCGCAACTAACTTATACGGTTACCAACTCATGTTATTTTTATTTTGTTTCAAACAAAACTCCGCTGTAGGTTCGGAGAAGCTTTATCTATCAAGTCAAGGCGCTGCGAAATCTATTTTGTTTTTATTAGAATTAATACTGATTAATTTTCATATAAATTATAAAACCTAAGATTATTATTGTATGAATCGGTTGTAAGATGAATTCTTCGGTGGAAAGTGTGAGGAATGGCTCCAAAAGATCAATAATCAAATAAACTGCGATGGATCGGATCGTCGCAGTAGAAGCATTAACATAGACACAATAAATAAATACATAGAGGATGAAGAAGGGACCGATGAGCAATGTTTATTGTTGACAAGAGGATTGGCGAGCGCAAGATGATCCAGCCGGGGAGATGGCTGGAAATCGTACAACGCACATCCTGTCTAATTGCCGATAGAGAATTAATAGGAAAAGCGATTAGAGCGAAGTGAAGACGACAATGGAACAAAGGATCGAACGATCTATAAAAGAAGGCAGCCCTTCATCAACAGTCAGTAATCATTCAGTCGTTAAACATACAGTAAAAAATCAAGCAGTCATCATCTTCTCAATTCAAATCAGTCAGTCTTCAGTCAGTCAGTTCGGTCTCTCTGTAGTTCGGTAAAAGCTTCTGTTAATTGCCGTCAAGTGTGTGTGTGTGAGTGTGAGTTTGGATTACGGTGAACGCTTCAACATCCACCACCACCGTCTTCAACATCCACCACCACCTAACAAAAGAACTACCATTGCGAATCATCAACGGTAAAAATAAGGCTTTATTTGTTACTTTTAATAACTATTCGTGTATCCAAAATCTGAGCAAAAATATATAGGTTCAAATTAAAAGACAAAAGTTTAGTGATTACTTTAAACCCGATTTCTAAATTAATTAAAGATCCTCAATTGCCCGAACCGTAGCCGGTGTATGCAGGTAGGTTCGAAACCGCGTTCTATCTCGTAAAATAATCATTATTATATAAAAGTGTCCACTTCGGACGTAACAAATGATACGTTTCCGTTCTTGTACCTTTTCTTTTTCTTCATTATTGCGTGCTTGCCACTTTCGAATGCCCAATTTATAGGACAGATGCAAGTAGCACTCAAAGAAACGTATCCAAGCATGTAGCGTAGAAAGCCTGAAACGCACGTGATCTTGATTTATTTCCTTCTGTGCAACCATGTCTAAATCATTGAATTGTTTCGACGTTGCTCCACATAGAAAACAACGTTGAGCAGAAGCAGTATGTGTGACAGCATTGCACACTTTTCCGTCAACCATAGTTAAATTTAAGTTGTATTTTACTGCAACTTCTTTTCCTCCTATTACCGTTTTCAGTGGTTTCAGATATTTTATTTGCTCCTCTATTTCTGAAACCTCGTTGATTGTGCCTTCTGTCGTTTCGTGGAGAAATTGAATTTTGATTGGCTTACAGAAACGAGGTGAGGATGTCCTTGGGTTTTTCCAAATGATATGTCCATCTTCTGATAATAACTGTAGTGGAACTATTGTTGTCAAAAAAATATCGCTATCCCATTTTGTATCATCGGAAAATTTTTGTTTATAGACACTTTGGCCGGAGGTTCCATCACACCCCCATTTGCAAATTAGCATCATATTTTTTAATGTTTTCTCCTTCAACCTATTAATTACAGTATTTTGTACTAGTAAAATACGCCGGGTGGTATGGCCTAAGAGACCCTGCAATTTGACTTCCGCACTGTGTTCCTTGATAATAATATCCGCCGTGGGAGGATAGCATTCTTTTGTACACTTTAAAATAATTTTATAACTTGGAACTAAATGAGAATTATTTTCCAAAGCTAGTCTTCTTAGGTCTACATAGTCGCCTTTTGACAAGTGTTTTTCAACAATATATGCTACTGCAGCTTCGGCGAATAATGATTTCGATGGCAAAAATGAATATTACATTTGAATAAATAAATATGACGGAAATAAAGATTACATTTTAACGCTTCGAGTACAGTGCTGTGCCGCCGTCATTTCTGACTCACACCACTTTTCACTGATACAAACTCGTTAACGGTTCCTTGAGGTTCGCTCAGGTACAATATACCATCTAATCTTGACAGTCAAAAATTGGAAGGTGAAACATGCTGTTTAAGAGTGAGAGTAAAAGCAAAGCATATTTTTTTATGGGTCACGGATTATCTGACCACCCCTCTACCTTCCCTCTCGCTCTTTCATATTGACTTGAACGAGGGGGAAACTAATTCTGGGGAAAGCCAACTCTACCCTTCGTATTGTATGAAGCCGGTATTCGCACTTCATAGTTTCTAAAGAAGCATTCACGTTACTTTACGACATATAAAGATGGCGTTCGTCTTCGAAAAATTAAAAAAATTCAGAATATTGTTTATAACAAACTGACATTCTGTGACCTCTATACGTTCTAAGCATAATCCTTCAAAAACTGTTTATATTTTACAGAAAAAATTAGTGCATATCTCACAGTTTGAGAAGAAATGCAACGAAAATTCACAAAAAACCTACTCTGCGTTACAAGAAACAGTGGTACGGCCAGGAACGCAGTCAGACGCAGCTAATTTTTAAAAAAATGCAAGACTAGTATAAACTAGAAGCTCGAAGAAGTTTTAGCGATTGATCGTGTAAAACGGTCAACTTTTACTCTAATCTTAAAAATGTATGCCTTCACTTTTACCCTTTCTTTTGCATATATAGTTATCAGTTAATAATAAACATTTGGCACTAAAAACTAAGCAACTTACCTCCACAAACAGCATCCATAATGCACAATTAAAATCGATAAGGTCCAATACAATTTACACACTGTACACTTACCACTCGCACTGAGACTTGGAAGCGTATGGAAACACCGTCTAATAAAACCGAAGTTCGGACTGCGACTGTTGGTCAGGTAAAAAAATGCAACCTTTTTGCCTTTTACCCCCAAGTAGAAACACTCTTAGAATAATCAACCCCATAATTAAAACTTACCTAGCTGAAAGTTCAGTTTTTAGGTTTTGGCCACGTTTTCGGACTTTGGGACCACTGTGGAGCGGCACTATAACTTTGCTACGGATATTAGAGATATGTTGGTGATTTAGTTACAAAGTGAAAGTGACACGATATTACTAGAGACCGAGAATTCAAATCACGCGCTGATATTGACTTTTGAATAAGTGCAAGGAAGGAAGCTACATTCGTGGGAAGAGGGATCAGGAGCTGGAAGGTAGGATTATGAGATTATTATAAAATTTGGATATTTAAATAGGGGATGTGGAATTATGGTATTTTAAAGGAAAGAAATCCGTTGACCACGATATGGAGTGCCCTAAGGAAACGATGGGTGTCCGAATCCCGTCTCCGAGGATTGCATTACTAACTAACTAACTAACTAGGTCTGGGTGACCGCGATGTAAGACAGATATACATGAATAATGCTTCCATTGTTGATGTTGTCTTGTATCGCGAGAATAAAAGGTCGAATCTGTGAACAGAATATAATTATTTATTAGTTGTGTTCATCACAGTCGATGTACAATGTTGTACATAATTGTTAATGTAAGTGTTTGAATTCCTATAAATTGAATATGTGTTAACGTAGAATCAGTATTTTCCTACCTTCGGAATGTGGGGTGGCGTCGGTGGGTTCCTTGCGATCGATCAGATAGTTGCATCAGACAGACCGCTTACCTAATAATGATTAGTCCATATATTGCACTCTTTTGTTAGCTTGCGAAAACCTAAAAAAAAAGGAAAAGATATAAGTTTAGATGTTGTATATGTTCAAGTGTTTGCTTTGGGGTGCACTCGGTGGAGCGAGTGTTGTGTGTGGTGCCAGGGTCTTGACGTAGGCGGGAAAGGCTTGTAAATTGTAATTTTTGGTTGTGGTATTGAAGGATGGAATGGCGGGTGGGGGTGGCATGTGGTTTTGGTGGAACCGGAGTGGCAATGTGTATAAAGTTGTTGGTTGGAGTAGTTGTGATAGGGACGGGCGGACAAGGATAGGAATGGGACAGGGTGACCGGGGGGAGGGTGTGAGTGGTTACGTGTGGTTGTGTAGCATTGTGGGTGGTGAGTGAGTCGCGTCGGAGGCATCTCATGATGTGTGTGTGGGTGGAGGCTCACGGAGAGGCGATGTGTATGGTTGAGCCCGGTGAGATTGGGGGTTGTTGTCACGGGGGGCATTGTCGAGGTGTGGGTTCTGGCGCGGCATGTGGGTATTGTGCACAGTACTAGTTGTGTTGCTTGGTGGGAGCCGGGGTGATGTGGTGTTGCGGTTGACATTTGGTCCTAGCGGGGAGGTGGAGTTCTATGAGTTGAACAATATCGGGGTGCCGTGGCCTATTGTAGTTATATCAAATAGGGCAGTGTACTGGATGGCTGCTATAGCGGACCGAAGTGGCCGTTCTGGGTGGTGTTGTGTGTGATGTTTGATAGTGAGTTGCGAGTTGTTGAGTGTTGGTATGGGATGGGGAAAATTATAAGAGGGGGAAGGATTTTTTTGTAATCACTAGTGGGGCGGATCGCGATTTTTGCTCTCACCTTGGTTTGGTTTTGGTCGTGGGGCTCCTCATGGTGGGGGGTGCGAAATCGCTAAAAGTGATAGCATTGATTGGTTGGGTTGTGGTGGAGGTGGGTGGAGGGATGGTTACCACGTGCACGGGTCGCACGCGTGATTCACATCGCGAGGTGCCGTATTGGTGAACAGGGGACTCTGAATGGTTGAACCGGTACTGTTATTGGGGAGTGATTGCAGCGGTTGAGTGTGTCGGGGGGTCTGAAGGATCGCATAAGTAAGGGAAAATTGGTTAGCCACTAAGTAACGATAACAGAGATAGGCAAAACGACAGGTGGTCAATGGTTTCACTCGTACCAACGTAAACCGACAAAAGGTGCACAAGCCAATAGGGAGGCTTCCCGCCAAAGTATCGCATGTATTATTCTATTAATTAAAGGGTTTCCAGGGGGTTCAAAACTAATTAGAAAATCGCGAATAGGTTCTCCGGGAGGGCAAAAATAGAATTCCGGTGAGAAATCGACGAAAAACGCACCGACTCGGCGGGGAATCGATCACGCGAAAAAATTTGCCTACCGCCCTACCTGCTTGGTGATTTTGGCGCTGAGCCGTTTTGTCGTTTGTACCAAGGGACGAAGAAATTAACTTTTCTGAAAGTTCGGAAAGAAAATGACTAAAATAATAAATCTGGAGGAATTACTAGAGTACAAATGTGAAATTAAAATGTGAAAGACCATAAAAGTAAATGGCATCCAAACATAAGTTAAAGGTTCCTACAGAATCCTTGTAAGTAAAGGAAAAAGGGAATAATGGAATGAAAAATAATGGAATTACATAGACAAAGCATGGGGAATTTGTCGCAAATTCTGGAAGTTCAGGTAGTTTAAAAGGAACTGCATATGGCATAAACGAAAATCTCAGGGCATAAAAAAAAGCATGAAAAGGGCGAAAATTGATCGGCATGGTAAGGCTTTAGTAAAATTAAAAGCCGATAATATTACTTAAAATATGAACACATATATACAAACAAGGAAGGTAAAATAGAAAGTAAGTAGAAATGGAAGAAGTGAAATATTTATTAATGTTTGTTTTAAATGAATTTCAGAAAATGGAGGCTGATAAGTCAACAGCCATGGTAACCAGTGGGGAGGAAAACGTATCTCCCAAGGCGAGTACGTCAAGCAACCAAACAAAAGGAGAGACTAAAATTGGAAGCAAGAGGGAAGAAAGAACAATTGCAGTAGTAGAGGAAGGGTTCCCGGAGAATGAAATCAGTCGGGACCAAGCCTCTGCGATATTAGCGCAAATTGCAGAGTTCTGCGCTATTAAAGATACGAATATAGAAATCCCAAGATGGGGATTAAAAAAGGGGGGATTATAATGACAATCAGCAAAAACACGGCAATGAAAGAAATGGAGGAGGCAATCAGTAAAATTAGCATCAATGCGAAGAAATTTTTAATTACCGACACTACCAAATTGCTAAATGAAATGAAAATAGTTATATACGTTAGCAACAGAGAGTTAAAATCAAAAACGATACTAAGTTTGCTCCAAAAAACAAATAAGCAGCTAACAACAAGAAAATGGAGGGAGGAATCCTCCAAATTGGCAGGGGAAAAGGGGCAGGAATTTTTATTCACTGTGAATCTCAGGGATGCGGTTTATTTAAAGAAAAGTGGGCCTAAATTCGCTATCCTTGGTGGAGCAATAAAGCTCCACATTGCGACTAGTAAGTAAGGAGAGTTCTGTAATAAGGGTAATAATGTATAGAGAAAAAAAAATTTTTATATAAGATACTTAAAATAAAATAAATAAATGTAACATGTAGGGATACGAGAGTTGGTTTTAATGAATAAAATGTAGTTAAGGTTGTTATGATAAGATTCTATATTTAAGTAAATATAACACGTAGGATTAGGTAACTTAGTTCTAAATGATGTAAAAATTATAGTTAAGGGTAGTATACTAAGGTTAAAAAAAAGCAAAATTCTGTCAGATAAAACTAGGAATAAATAGGTAAATATCCTAGATCCAGTAGAATACCGTTCTCATATTTGTAATAAAAACAAGGGCGCAATAAAGTATTCTACGACTCGAAATGTCTAACGACCTTCTTGATTTTAACCCATATTATACCCAATTCTATGTTCAAACTAAGAGGGGAGCAATGGCAATCTATTTACAACAAAATCAGGTAAGTGAGAAAGAGAGGCACTTCTGTTGCCATCTCTGATAATAAATTTTGGTATAACCACTAAAACAGGTGTTTGCAAGGATACCAAATAGAGAAAAACAACAAACAACAATGGAAATGGTAATAGATAGATGCGCCTATATCCCTAGTGCGCATCGTAATAAATATCTATCATGGAATTAGTCCAGTAAACCCTTGAGCAAGATTTCTGCTGCAAAAAAGAAAAACTGGTTTAAAAAAAGGAACAAATCCAAAAAAAAAATTGTTGAGGAAACAGGTTTCTAGGTCTAGGTTGGACAAGAGAATAATAATATAAGGTGTTTGTTCAAGACTGGCGCGTGCGAGCGCCATATTGCCCAACGCGTGACGTGTCTCGTCCCGCGAATCACGCGACGGCGAGCGCGATCTCGCCAACTCACGCGTCATTAGAGTCTGACAACGTGGCTCGCGCGGGTAACAGGCCAAGCGCGTGATTGGCCCAGACTCATTCTCGATCCTTCTGGAATGCTCCTGAACGATCAACCGGAACCACCGGCGCGTGACGGACTTCCAGAAGGATCGAGACAATAAAAGAGAGAGAGAACGGTCGTCTCGCTCTCTTCGCGCTAATCCGCTCAGCTGATCGCACGTCATCGCCTGTTAGTCAATTCACACCTCTTTTCAACAGTTCATTTATTGCTCTTAGTACATATCATTGACAATTTGTAACATTCAGTGCAAATACAGCTAACTTATTGTAGATCTGAGTATCCTTACTTATTTCATACAGTCCATTCGTTCTCACTTTCAAAACCAGCCGTTACAGTCATACATCCTTACCCTTTCAATCCTTCCATTTCAGCAATTCCTTCTCTGTACACTTATACAAACATTCTTTCTTGCATACTCGTGTAATTCCTGGTCGACCAAGACCGTTTACAATACATGTTCAATTGAGGAAAACATAATTTTTGGCTAAGTTTAAGAAACTTAATCTTAATAAAATATTAAGAGTATGGTTTATCATACCTACAAATAAAAGTATGGGAAGTGTCGGACAACATTCTAGGTCTTAATAAAAAAAAAAAAAATAATAATAATTTTAAAAAAAGAATCATACTAATGGTATATAATTTATATTCATGGAGAGATGTTATATATTTAATAATTAATAAGGTTAACATAAATGTTATATAATGTTTCTGTTGAAATGTAAGCTTTGCATACTCTACGCCTCGATGGTGGCCAATGGAAAGACGCCCTGCGATTTTCGCGATTC